>SJYV01037222.1:616493-709192 GCA_006410875.1 Neotragus pygmaeus | reverse complement strand
ACTTGATGGACATGAGTTTGAGTGAACTCCGGGGGTTGGTGATGGACAGGGAGGCCTGGTGTGCTGCGATTCATGGGGTCGCAAAGAGTTGGACATGACTGAGCAACTGAACTGAACTAAAAATCAAATTATTTATCATAATAGCTGTATCTGCTATGAATGTTTCAATAATCTCATGATCATATTTTCCCTCTGCGGTTAGAAATATATAGCAAAATTACACAGTATCTCTAAGAAAGGGTCTTAGTCTACTGTTATTTTAATCAGTCTTCACAAAACTTGGAGTTTCTTTTCTCTACTTATTAAACAACAGTTTGAGTAATCTGAAGTTAGAGCATGGACTGTGAGAGTATCAGTGGCATCTACAGGCTTGAATTCCAGCTTGACTACTTACAGCTGTGTACCTTTGGTGAACTGTGTAATCTCTCTGGGTTTCAGATTCCTGGTCTGTAAAATGGAGAGAAGAAGGGCGTGTGTTTGCATTGTGGAATACAGGACTATGAGCATGGAGAGCACTCAGACCAGTGCCTGATAGCACAGCTAACAGTTCTGTTAGTCACTCTGGTGACAGAGCTTATTGGAATGTTTCTTTTCATTCAGCCCATCTTCAGATCTTAACACAATAGCTTTCTATACCTCAGTTTATTTTTATTACTGAAGCTATCAGAAGACAGGGAGTACAGCAATGATTTTTAAGTGATTAAAACATTCCTGAGCTCTTTTCATGGCTTCCTGACTACTGTTCTTGCCTGTGGTGAGGGTAGAGAGATGAGACAATTCCAACCAACTCAAGTCCCAGGAAAACAAACAAAGAAAAAGGTGCAAGTAATACTTGGAATCATTTTTCTTCCAAGTTTTAGTTTGGGGTCTAATTCTGAGCCTGAGAAACTAACACAAACTTCTGAAACTCTGTTAGGGGAGTCTACCCTAAAACTAGGGAAAATGGGACAAGGAGGAGACAAAATAGGTTTAGTAGAAAAATCAGGAGCTATGTTCAGGTAAACAATAAGCACTGATAGATCAACGGGTACTACCCAGGAAGTCTCAATTACAAACTGTCCTTCATTTGTAAAAGGACCATTTTTTCTATCATTTCATACATAATCCAGCTACTTCTAGTGTTAACTCAGGAGCTGGATTTTTCATTTGATGGATGGGAAAAATAACTTACAAAGGAACCAATAACAAATGGACTCAGATCCAAACTCCCTAATTAAAAGAGAATCTAAAATATTATCTTGAATCTAGAGTTTTTACACCAGTATTTTACCTTTCTACCAAATAAGATGTTTACTTTTAAAGATTATGAATTTAACTTTCAACCGAAAATTATAAAGTGTATTATTACCGGCCATATTAAATAAACAAAAAGGAAGGAAAAGAGGCGAGGACAGAGGAAAAGCTAATAGATAAGGAGTATTTTTGAAAATATTTATTTGGTGGGAGGAAAAAAAAGTTTGTGCTACATTTGTTAGAAGAGGATTATCAATTCTGCAGACAGCAAGACATTCTAAAAAGTAACTTAGCCTTCACACCAAATAATCAAGCAAAAGAAGTGAGATCTAATCAAATAAAAGGTGAAGATAAACCAAGAGTACTTTGGTTTTTATTCCTGAATAGTGTGAAACTACCTTTTATTTGTTGGAAAGTCACTGGAGAAAGTTGTTTAAGAATAAAAATGATACATTCTTGAGTAACTGCAAACATGAATATTAGGCCTAACTGCCAATAATGAAGGAGTTCATAGCGAAAAACTATTTAAGTATTATGTGCTTGGAACATTGTTGAATTTCTCACAACACTGAAAAAAACTTCTGTCATTCACAAAAACATTAATTTTGTTTTCTCAGCACAGCAATTAACATCTTACATGAGCTATTTCCCCATGTGATTCTTCAAAGGGTTCAAAACCAAAATCTTGTAGCAATAGCCATGTAAGGCAATTTAATCATCTGATAACTACTGGGAATGTCTAAGATTAGTATTTGCTGGGACTTCCCTAGTGGTCCTGTGGCTAAAACTCCAAGCTCCCAATACAGGGGGCTGGGGTTAGATCCCTGGTCAGGGAACCAGATCCCACATATAGACCAGACCTCCCCACAGACAAATAAATAAATATTTTTAAAAAGATTAATATTTACTGAATTTAACCTTATACAAAATGTGATTGGATTGGTTTCTTATAAATTCTAGAAACCTGAAAGCTGTATGCAGATATAAAGGTAAAATTTTGTTAGAAACATAAGAACATGTAATTATTAATTTTATCTTGTAAAAATTAGAAGGATGATAGTTGACCCAACAAATTTTTGAAAAGACTAGGGAGATCTAAAAATTAGGTTAACATATTACTTTTACAGTATGACACCATACCTCCAAGATCAAGTAAAAGAAGAGACAGTACATGCACAATGACGTCATAAGCAAGTTGTACATTTATCATCTCTTTAGAGATCTGTGAGTGACCTTGGGCATATTTCCCTACTAAAACTTCTACTCTCTATCTGTAGACTCTATATTGGGCTTAGATAATTCCTAAGGACTCTTCCAGTTTTATATTTTAGGAAAAGGAAATGATACATACCCTCAATGCCATAAATTATCATACACAGGCATGGGAAAACTGCTTATATAGAAAGAAATGTCTATATATATTCTTTAATTTCTACCTGTCGTTGAATGTAATTTCATGTACTGTTATATATGTCAAATTACAAAACTTGTTCAATCAGAGCATCTTTCCGATTCATACCAGGGTAAATATATAATGTATAACTTATATTCACCAAAACGTACAGAATTTTCTTTTCTTGTATTAGTATTGGTAGTTTTTACACTTAATGTTTACCCTATATGAAAGGAAGACTTATTTGAACCAAAAACATCAT
Organism: Neotragus pygmaeus; assembly: GCA_006410875.1. Lineage (NCBI taxonomy): Eukaryota > Metazoa > Chordata > Mammalia > Artiodactyla > Bovidae > Neotragus > Neotragus pygmaeus. The sequence goes on along the minus strand of SJYV01037222.1, from coordinate 706,304 downwards.
CAAAATTCTCCTAGAAAGGAAAACATAAATAACAATGACTTTTCAAGCATATTGCTACCAATCAGGTTCTTAAACACCAATACCTCTCTATATAGAGGGTATTAACAATTTAGGTTTCTCAATGTCATTAAAAAACTGTGACTTGGATAAGTTATATAGATTTAGAAAACATTAATTTCCTTAATGGTTGATAAAAATAAGAGATAATCTATGAGATCTCTTTCACGGCAATATTGATTCTGATTATTTATAACATGTATATTATACATAATGTGATATATATACACAGACAATTTATATCATACAAATAATACACAACAGATTCTGAAACATATTTTCCCACTATTGAGTACATATACCTCTCAGGAACAAATTAAACATTAAGAAATGATTGTATAATATCACTTAATTATGAAATCTAAAAAATAAAGCAAAACTAGCAAATACAAGACAGAAGCAGACTCAGATATAGAGAACAAACTAGTGGTTATAGTGTGTAGGGGGGAGGGGTATGATAGAAGCAGGGTTGAAGAGATACAAACTACTCTGTATAAAATAAATAAGCTGAAATGATATATTGTACAACACAGGGAATATAGCCAATATTTCATAATAACTATAAATGGAATATAACCTTTAAAAAGTGAATCACTATGTTGTACACCTAAAACAATATGGTAAACTAACTATACCTCAATTAAAAAATAAAATGGTTAATTAGGCTTATTCAATTTATATGCAGAGTACATCATGAGAAACGCTGGACTGGAAGAAACACAAGCTGGAATCAAGATTGCTGGGAGAAATATCAATAACCTCAGNTCCCTTGGACTGCAAGGAGATCCAACCAGTCCATTCTGAAGGAGATCAACCTTGGGATTTCTTTGGAAGGAATGATGCTAAAGCTGAAACTCCAGTACTTTGGCCAACTCATGAGAAGAGTTGACTCCCTGGAAAAGATTGTGATGCTGGGAGGGATTGAGGGCAGGAGGAGAAGGGGACGACTGAGGATGAGATGGCTGGATCGCATCACTGACTCGATGGACATTGGTCTGAGTGAACTCCAGGAGTTGGTGATGGACAGGGAGGCCGGGCGTGCTGCGATTCATGGGGTCGAAAAGAGTCGGACACGACTGAGCGACTCAACTGAACTAAATGCTCTGTAATAATTTATTCAGTTGTTTATCTACATTAAATAGCTTCTAAAGTTTATTACCTCCTCACCAAATGACAAGATGCATTATTTAATTCCAATAATTCTCAGAAGGAAATAAAAAGATCAAAATCTTCTCCTCTTTACAAGGAGAACAGCTAGAAGTTAGTGAGCAGACAGAATGTGCTTTGGCAGTTCACAGAACAGACCAGCATCAGAAGTTGAAGGACCTAAGCTACTACATCTGGTAAAAGAACTCCATTTTGTTAAGTTCCAGGCAAACAGACTTAGACTTTGGATATTACCTAACCTTGCCCCATTGTTCACGAGCCAATCGGCCCTTAGGTTAAACCTCCTGACTTTATGTTCAGCAACTTGTGATTTACCTTGAAAGTAAAAACCAATCAGGAATCCACACACAACCCTATAGAAAAAGGTAACCAATCAGTTGTCCTTCAGCCTGAAAACCCCCTTTTTACCCTTTTACCTGAATATTCCCTATATAAGCAGTGTAACCCAAAACTCGGGACTCCTCTCCTTAGCCGCTAATGGTGGGAGCCCCAGCTCGAGCTTGGTAATAAAAACTCTCTTGCTTTTGCATCGGATATCGGCTCCNAATATTCCCTATATAAGCAGTGTAACCCAAAACTCGGGACTCCTCTCCTTAGCCGCTAATGGTGGGAGCCCCAGCTCGAGCTTGGTAATAAAAACTCTCTTGCTTTTGCATCGGATATCGGCTCCCTGGTGGTCACTGGGAGATTTCACGACTTGGGCACAACGAAGTAGAATAAAGCGGGGTCCACAAGTCTATAGATTTTTCCATTAATACTACATCTTTAATTTTCTATTGCACTCTATAACAACGTATGAGTGACTGTGTTTATGTGTTCAAGGGTTGTGGCTATGAGAGATAGTAAAAAGGATGTAATCATGAAGAGATTATGATCTTAGGAAGGTTAACTCATTGTAGCTGGGGTCCCAGGGCTCTAATACAGACTAGATTTGAAAAGGCCACATATCCCTTCCATTGACTCTCTAGCTACTGAGCTTCACTAAGCCTTGCCAGTAAAGGCTCCCCTTAAAAGGTGATGCTGATCCTCTACAAATAGAAATGTTCCTTCAAACTTCCAAAAACTTGTCTTGCATTTTCCAACATCTACAAAAAGGGTAAATTCAAGTCCTTAGAGAATGGGATAACCCAGTAACAAAATTCGAACACTAACTGCAAAGTTGTCTCAAATACTGATCTCCTCGGAAAAGGATTGTAAGTAGGCATTTTCTCACCGAGGGCATCAAATTTGTCAGATCAAAGCTCTTGATATTTTCTCTTTTCTTTCCCTAGTCCAGTTCTGAAATTTCAGATTCGTATAGCTGAATTTAATAAGTATATTGCTTCTCTTCCTAGCTTTCCCTTACTGTTTTTAATTATTTGGGCTTCACTACAGGTTTCAATAAGTTTCTCAGTAATAGTGCTGATCAAAGATCAAGCACAAAAGCAATGGGAATACAGAATCATTTTGAGAACAATTTAGCTATTACCTTAAGCATCAATATTTTATTTCACTACCTTAATGGTATTTTCCCCTGGTTTAGTAAATATGTTGACATGTAGCTCAAACTATCTGGCTTACCACAAATCTTTTCATACCTCAAGAGAAAATAAGCCGTTTTATTCAAATAAGAGATGAACAATCGAAAACAAGTTAATTAACAGAAGCATGAGGTCAGACAATCTCTCCAAATTTCATCAACGATGTGGTGCCAGTTTAGAGTTAGCCATCAATATAATCCTTCCAGTTTGTTCAAACCGACGCGCTGCTCCAAGGAGAGAAAAATGATGGGGCTACTGAGGAAATTGCCTCTACTTTCAAATTAGTGGTGTCAAAGCATGCATGGTGCTTTTCAGAGACTACACGGTCCACACAGACAAGGGCACCACACTGGAGCTATTTCATTCTTACCCAAGACAATGGAGCCCAGGGCATTAGGGTGATACAAACCGGATTCTGGTGAACAGGAGGAGCACTATTATTCCTGACTCTGCTTAGGTGACTACAACCTGTTTCACACACCGCAGACAGAGCCAATTGGTCTGTGACACACTTCTCTCACTTGGCTTCCCACTGCACTTACAATAAAACCCAAACCCTCTAACCTGGTTTAAAAGCCCTCCCACCAGGTACTGCTATCCTTCTGACTCATCTAAGGGCACCTCCCGTGCCCCCAGGGCAGGGCACACGCTGGAGCCTGGCTCCCCCCTAACAAGAGAAGCTCCTCTGCTCATGGTCCTTCCTCTCTGAGCTTTTCCATGATGCCTTCTTCCTGTCATGGAGATATAACTTTAAATGTGACTTCCACATACATACTGTGCCAGGCAAGCCGCTCTAAAGTAATGACAGAGACTCTTTCCTCGACCCAGCTTTAGGCTCATCTAAGCCCTCTTTTCAGCTAGGTCATGTCCTTTGAGGTCCTGTTCTCAAACTACCTGAGTGAGATTTAGCAAAGAATCCCGGGAAGTCATCCTCCCACCTTTGATATTTGCTTACCCTTGAAATCTGATCAAGTTCCTCACCATTTATCCTTGATATCTAAGTCTTCAGTCTGCCTTTAATAAGAATTTTGTTAATCTAGGCCACTTTAGCAAGAATCCCCCCTACTTTTGATAGCTCTTCTTAATAACTTTCCACTCATTGACCCCTCATTCTGCTCCTTGGCCATAAAATCTCCAGTTGTCTTTGCTAAAATCAGAATTTAGCTCAGCTCTTTCTTCTACTGCAGTAATACTGAATCAAATCTGTCTACTGACTTTAACTGTGTGTTCTCTGTCTCTCTGTGACAGTAGCTACCCAATGCCCTGGTATCAAATTACCCTAATTTAATTCTCTGCAGAGAACCAGTTCCCATGACATTATTTCCAAGGTTTATTTGTTTACGGCCTTTCTCCTTCCATGAGGTTCCAAGGCGGGGGAAAAGCAGGGATATTATCTTTCTTGATCACTGCTTCATTACCAGTATGTTAAGCCTAGAACATGGGCTAGTGATAGCTACACATTCAATAAACTTTGTTGATAATTAAAAATTATATTTTCATGGTGTGTCTAAAGGGGAATGCAAATGTATACAAGAGAATGCTGGAAATTAGCATACACAGAAGATTCATTATAAAAAGGCAGACATGAACAAATATTAAAAAATTGTTCTCTCTGGTTTCTTCTTCCTATATAATTGTATTTTCCAAATTTTCCACTAAATGTGTGTATTACTTTGAAAATCAGAAAAACATGGGAAAAAAAACTGCTGAAGAAAAAGTGGTTTAGTGAATGACCACTTTTAATTGGTTTAATATGTTTCTTTGGGAGCAACATTTCAGTTGCTATAAATCCTCAGATTATCGATTCTGTGCCAAGAGAAAGATACACAAAAATAAAAATGAACCAAGCCAATTTTCACAGGGGAAAAAATTGTCAGAAATAGTATTTCCTTCCTTGAAGTTCAAAAAACCTGACAGATTTAAGAAAACCAAGCAAATAATAGAACAAGAGGAGGATAAGAATCTCATGTTCTTTAGATACCAGATTATCTGTTTCAAGGAAATCAAGACCAAATGCTGTGACTTTCCTGTTAGTTCAGTGGCTAAGACCCCGTGCTCCCAATGCTGGGGGCCTGGGTTCAAGCCCTGATAGGGGAACTAGATTCCATAGGCTGCAACTAAAAAGAGATCCCATATGCCACAATGAAGAATGAAGATCCTGCATACAGCCAGTAAGACCCAGCACAACCAAAGAAATACATAAGCACATTAAAAAAGGAAAAAAAACAAAACCCTTCCTGAATGAGTAGCAGGTAAGCAACAGATCCCTGTGAAGCTGTTAACGATCTCAACAGGACCACCTGCCAGTCCACCAGCAGATGTCCACGGTAGCAACTATCTATCAAGCACACCTTTGTCTGTGGTAGCTGACCATTTTATATTACTGTGGTCCTTGTTGTTTCATCATTTGTCATTACGTGAGTAAATACAACATTGTCACATTCCATAGCATGGAGCTCCATCAATTAAGATAAAATAAAAACGACTCATCCTCATTTCTCCAATTGGGGAAAAAAAGCTTTGGTGGAGGCCATGGAGCAAGCGCCTGCCTCAGGGCCTGTTTGCAAAGGCAGTTTGTTCCCTCTGCCTGTAGAGCTTTCTTTGCCCAGAGAGTCTCTTCCCGCAGACTTGCCTCCTCCTGTTTCTTAGGTTTTCACTCAAATTTCATTCTAAATAAAATCATCCTGATCAGTCCTTTAAAATCTAATCGCTCATCATACCCAATTTCTTTTCCCCTGCTTTCTTTCCCAGTAATTAACACGGCCTAACATCCGCTGTGTGTGGTCTGTCTACCCCAATAATGCAAGCTCCACAAGGGGAGAAATATTAGACTGCTGTATTCTCACTATATTCCCCAAATATTAATTTGTTGAATGATATAAGTGAATTTGCCACTCTATAATGATTTGAGGTCATGTCTTAGAAGTTTAATATACCTATGATTTAGACACTAAAGTATTGGATCACTAGAAATCTCTCTTGTGGTTAGAAACGGGTCTGAAAGTTCAAAAGACCTGAGAGAGAGAAAACCTCAAGTGCGGCACCCAAGGACACTGGCTGCCGCGGACCCTTGAGAAAACGCTATGTTGTGTCAGAGTGTCTTGATGGTGCGATGTCACAAGACTTCAGAACTTTCCCCACTGTACAGCTTCCCCTTTTTTGGTAAGGCTATTCTGTATGGGAGTCAAAACGAAAATCATTCTTGTTTTACTTTGGGTTTCTTTGGTTCGACTTTGGTCTGCTAAAGGAAATGGAGGCATCTACTTTCATTATCTACAGAAGCTGAGTTTCATAGAAGGATCCCTATTAAATACAAATGAGCCAAAACAACTTTCCTTCATATGAATAACAAGCTCAGTAAACTATGATTTCATTTACCTTAAACCTGAGTGAGAAAAACAGTCTTTGAACTATAATCGGTTTGTAACTGTAAAAGTCCTCTTTAGTCAATATTATGAGCTGAATTGTGTCTCTCCAAAATTCATGTTGAAGTCCCAACTCCCAGTTCCCCAGAATGGGAGGATATTTGGAGCTAGGGTCTTTAAAAGTGTAATTGAGGTTTTAGGAGGGACCTTAATCCAATGTGATCAGTGCCCTTAAAGAATAAATGAAAACAGAGACATTATACAGAAGGAAGATCATGTGAAAACTTAAGAAGATGGCCCCCAACAAGCCAAGGAGGGAGGTCTCAGAAGAATCCATGCCTCCACACACCTTGATCTCAGGCTTCTTGTTTCCAGAATTGTGACAAAAGATATTTCTCTTTTTTAAGTTACCCAGTCTGTGGCACTTGGTGTTATGACAGTCCTAGCAAAATAATCCAGCCAATTAAGAAATACCATAGATTTTTACCAGGGTAAAATACGTAGAAAGAGGCACACTTACATTTCAGAAGTTGTTTTGTTCTCTCTGTAACCAGAAGGCTTTTATTAGACAGCCACTAATTTGTTAATGCTTCAGACTTACTTGTTAGTGCCTATTTACTCAAGGACCTAAGAAGTACCTACAAATTGAAGGACACTAAAAACTTCAAGGAAGGAATAGACCCAGAATGGCTTTATACACAAAAATAGAGAAACGTAGATCTTGTCAATAAATGATTTTGTTATTTTTACTGCACTGCCGCTCCCTCTTTCCCTCCTCCTACATCAGAAACATTTTGGCTGACAGTAAGACGGAGTAGGACAGTAACATTTTTCAAAAATAATCACAACTACTGTCACAGAACGTAGCATTTTCTTTTCCTTTCCTTTGTTTCTTTCCTCTATTTCTCTTACATTCACAATTATTTTTCAATTTTGAACATTATCATGCTATTATATTCATGAGGGACAATATTCTGAAATAATTCTACTAGTTCTAGAATAGAATCAACGATTAAACACTTTACACGAGAGGAGAAACGTAACGTAGCTAACATAATGGCTTAAGTTCTGTCTCTCCATACTTCAGTATCAGCAGCTGAAGAATCGTTAAAGATACATACAAGCACTATTCAACTAAGATACCTTATATTATTTCTAACCTGCTTGTAAGAAAGAACTGCTACCTCTTGAAAAACTTTCAAAAACTCTGAAGAATCAATGTAACTAATATCGAAAGTTAGGAACCTATTAGTTAATAATTACAAATAATATTCTAGTTTATTAAATATGTTAAGTTGTGTAAAATTATGTTATGTAAAATTTTAATTAATATTTAAAACATGCTGAAAACATTTCCTTACCAATATTGGGGTGCTTCAAAAGACGGCAGATTCTAGCTTCCCTTTCCAGTTTCTGATGATCTATCAAAAAAAAAAAAAAAACAACAGACAAATTACATTTAGCCAAAAGATGAAGCAATGATAAACAACATATTAAAATGACATTAAGACTTTACATGTATTTATCTTTTGGGTTTTTTTTAAGTCATTTGAGTTGGGAATTAGGTGAACACAATAGTTTAATAATTAAATATTTTTATTGGTTTGAAGTCTGATTGCAGTATAGAACAGGGTTGAATTTAGATTTGAGCTGGGGAAAACAGTAAAAATGGCACAAAACGATAACATTCTTTCTTATCTTTACCCTAGGTATATACTGTTACAACTTAAGCCAATATGGACATACACATTTAAACAAAGGATATCTATCTAGCAATCAGAATGCCAGTGGAACCAGTGCTAAACAGGGTTAGTAACAATTTATTCCTAACAACAATGTGTTTCCTGTCCAGACATATTTTCTATCAACTACGCCACACAATTTCTGGTTCAGCTTCATAGGCGTACGATACTTTTCATGGACTCCAAACACCAAACTGCTTGCTCGTCTCCACCCTTCTTTGTATCCCTAACCATTTCTTTGAAGGGGCACAGAGATTACTGTAAACTTGCATTTTAAAAACTATCTGATACTCTTCTTTGGTTTCTTTATAGTAGCTCATATGCACATAATTATAACCAAATCAGTAGCCAAAGCACAAAATAAGTAACAGAGAGAGAAGCAAAAATATATCAGAAACACATGTTGCCAGTAAGAAAAGTGTTGTAGAGTGCTCCTTATTGAAAGACCTGAAAGTCCTTACATCAAAGACCTGATTTAAACCTTACAACAGCCCTATAAGATAGGCAATCTTATTATCCCTACTTTACAAGAACAAAAACTAAGGCAGAGAAAGGTTCAGATCATAAAACTAGTTACTGGCATCTACCAATCTGCTCTTACTAACTAGTGTCACGGCCTCAAGAGACTGAGGAGGGCCTCTACCTAACCACCACACACAGTTTTATGCCAATTGTCCTCACACTCTGGGCTCAGAACCCCTTCACACTCATAAAGTATCTGGGAACCCCTCAACAAAGCTTTTGATTATGTGGATTAGATCTATTAATGCTTATTAGAAACAAAACTGAGATAAACTTTAAACAGATATTTATAAATTCACTTAATAATGAACCCACTATATTTACGTAAGTGACTACATTTAATTTTTAAACATTTATTAGGAAATAACTGAAACTTACAGAAAACTCAACGACCAAGAATAGTTCCCCCAAATCCTAGGTACTGTTTATTCAGATATATTATTAACATTTTACCCATTTTTTTACACAATTTTACATGTCCTCCATGTATATGATCATGTGTATCTATACATATTTACCTAATTGACACATGTATATACAAATATATATGTATGTTTATAAAAAAATGAACCATTTGAAGGTAAGTTAATAAACATTAAGGTCCTTTACCCCTAAAATTTCAGTGTGCATTACCAAGAATTGTGAATATTCTCTTAAAATCACAGTATGTTATCAACTTCCACAAATTTAACAATAAGACAATAATTTACCATTCACACTCCCATTTTTGTCGATTTAACCCAAGGATGTCCCTTATAGCGTTTTTCTTCTTTCAATGCAAGATCCAGTCTACGGTCAAATATTGTATTTAGTTGTCATTTCTCTTTAGCTCCTTTAGTCTGGAATATTTCCACAGTTTCCCTTTATCTTTTGTGACCTGACATTTCTGAAGAATACCATCATGTCTATTTTTTACAGAGAATATTTCTCATTTTGGTTTTGTCAAGTGATCGCTCATGATATGATTAAGGCTATGTATTCTCAGCTAGAACATTATCCTTCTCAGGCTCTCACATCTGGATGTACACACTGTCCAACCGCTCCTCAAAAGTAATAATAACCAGGTCAAGGTGCTGCTGAATTTCTTTAATTATCTTTTTAATTTTCTTTTGTAACTAACAAGTATGTGGGAAGAATTTTTAGATCTTTTTTTCATGATTTTAAGATCACGAAAACATCTTGCTCTTCATAAAAATTTCCCTCTACATTTAGCATTCAGTGATAACTCTTGCCTGAACCAATCTTTAATTTGGTGTGCTTTTGGTAACAATAGATGCTTAAGTGCTGATTTTCCAATTCCAGCATATACAAATGAACACAAAATGTTAAACTAGATTTTAAAGACGCATTTAACACCATCTTAAACACTGCAGAAGTAACACACATAAAGCATATGGAAAGCATATGCTTATAGGAATTATAATTTTTGTAATGGAGACAGGAAAATGTAAACATATATGCTAAACCATGTGAGCTATATATCATCTGATACACCTACAATTAAGTGAAAATGAAGAAGAAGAAGGTAGCAAAAGACCTTTATGGACAATAGGTGAGTGGTATCAAGTTTTAGCTGTAGAGATAAACATAGAATTTTATATAGCCTATTCTTATGGACTGTGTCCTTGTAAAATTCCTATGTTGAACTCCTAACCTCTAGTACCTCAGAATGGGACTGTATTTGGAGGTATTGTTTTTAAAGGGAATAATTAAGTTAAAATGAGGTAATTAAGGGTGGACACTAATGCAATATGACCGGTGTCCTTAAAGGAAAAGGAGTTTAGGACACAGATGTGCCAAGAGGGAAGACCACGTGAAGTCACAGGGAGAAGATGGACATCTACAAACCACAGAGAGGCTTCCAGCCTCCATAACTGGAGTAAACAAATTTCTATCATTCCGGCTTAGTCTGTGGTACTTTGTTACGGCAGCCTCTAGCTAACTAATAGAAGTATTAGCTTTCCATCACTATAAAACCAAGTACTACAAACTTAGACGCTTAAAACAATATGTATTTTTAATCTTGAATTTTCTGTGCATCTGGAACATGGGTATATTTAAGTGAGCCCTTTGTTTTAGGGTTTCTCACAAGATGCCATGAAGGTATCAGCCAGGGTTGGGGTACCATCGAGAATCTTGACTGGGCAGGATCTGCTTCTGAGCCCATAGCTGGGGGTAGTATTTAGTTCCCCAAGAGCTGCTGAGCTGAGGGTCTCAGCTTCCTAGCTGGCCACTGACTGGAGGCTGCCCCTCACTTCCTTGCCACATGCCAACATGGCAACTTGCTTCATCAAAGCCACCAAAGGAAAGAAACTGCTGGCAAAAGGAAGTCCCTAGCTGTCTAGCCTAATCATGAAGTGACAACCACCCCACTTGCCATGTGTGCTTGGATAGAAGCGAGTCACTAATGAAAGCCCAGAGATACATCCACGCACCTTATCTTCGACAAAGGAGGCAAGAATATACAGTGGAGAAAAGACATTCTCTTTAACAAGTGGTGCTGGGAAAACTGGTCAACTACGTGTAAAAGAATGAAACTAGAACACTTTCTNATTTAGAATGCTGTCTGTATCCAGGCAACAGCTTGGGATGTCAACTTACTGTGCATCATTAAACAATCTACTTGTTCAATCTGAGGTTCCAAACATATTCCTTTCTCCTCTCTGTGTGCTAAGCATGAATTTAATGCATAATTATTGATGGATTTATTTTAGTTCTGATATAAATAGATAATATGCCTTCTGAGTCATGTAGTTGCATCCTTTTGCTTTTTGTCTTTAAATCTGATTTGTTTGAGGACTTTCCTGATGGTCCAGTGATTCAGAATCTGCCTACCAATGCTGGGGATATGGATCCCTGGTCTGGGACGATCCCACGTACTGAGGGGCAACTAAGCTGGTTCACCACAACTATTGAGCCTGTGGGCTCTAGAGCCCATATTCCAAGGCAAGAGGAGCCACCACAATGAGAAATGCACCCATCATAATTAGAGAAACCCCATATACAGCCATAAAGACTCAGTACAGCCATAAATAAATTTATAGCAAATAATGTTCTTCCTTGTTAAGAATGAGCAATATTCCATTGTATAGATGGACCACATTTTAAAATAAATTTGATTTGCTTGAAAGTTAAAAGAATTCCTTATAAAATTATTAAAAATACTCATAAAATATCCCATGTATATGTTAGTTAATTATGCCTTATAGCCTGTTTACATCCAAATCAGAGATGGTGTCATTATGTACTTTTCTTTCCAACATTTCCAAGGACTTCAGTTTGTGAGGCCGTGAAGTAACTGTTGGGATTGCTGCAAAGCAAATATTGGTCTGGGTCACATTTAACTCTGTAAGATAAGAAGACACGTTCTTTTAAAATATCCATGAAACATCTACGAACATGAGATGACACACTGAGTCATAGGACAGATCTCAACATATTTAAAAGAATTGAAACCATATAATATATTCTGACTACAACAAAATCNCCTTATAGCCTGTTTACATCCAAATCAGAGGTGGTTTCATTATGTACTTTTCTTTCCAACATTTCCAAGGACTTCAGTTTGTGAGACCGTGAAGTAACTGTTGGGATTGCTGCAAAGCAAATATTGGTCTGGGTCACATTTAACTCCGTAAGATAAGAAGACATGTTCTTTTAAAATATCCATGAAACATCTACGAACATGAGATGACACACTGATTCATAGGACAGATCTCAACATATTTAAAAGAATTGAAACCATATAATATATTCTGACTACAACAAAATCAATGAGATGGATAACAGGAAACTCTCCAAATACATGGCAAGTGTGTGTATGCTCAGTTGCTCAGTTGTGTCTGACTCTTGCAACCCCATGGACTATAGCTCACCAGACTCCTCTGTCCATGCGATTTCCCAGGCAAGAATACTGAAGTGTGTTGNCAATGAGATGGATAACAGGAAACTCTCCAAATACATGGCAAGTGTGTGTATGCTCAGTTGCTCAGTTGTGTCTGACTCTTGCAACCCCATGGACTATAGCTCACCAGACTCCTCTGTCCATGCGATTTCCCAGGCAAGAATACTGAAGTGTGTTGCCGTGCCCTCCTCCAAGGGATCTTACTGACCCAGAGATCGAACCCAAGTATTCTACATCTCCTGAATTGACAAGTGGATTCTTAACCACTAGTGCCACCTGGGAAGCCTGTGGAAAATAAACAATGAATTTCTAAATAATTTGTGAGTCAAAGGGGACGTCTAAGTGAATTTAAAAATACATTAAATTGGATGAAAATGAAAATACTATATTTTAATTCATAAGACACACGTAAATTAGTGCAGAGAGAAATAGCACAAAATGCTTACATTAGAGGGAAAGTCTCAAATTGAGCATCTAAGATTCCACCTCTAGAACCTAGAAAAAGAGGGATAAAGTAAGCACAAAGAGTGCTTAAGGAAGGAAGTAATAAAAAGAAACTAGTGAAATTGAAAGCAGAAAAAGAGAAAATTAATGAAAAAAAACCCAGCTGGTTCATTAAAAAATCAATAAAAACCTCTAGCGGGACTGACAAAATACAAAGAGAAAAGACACGAACAACTTTCAGGAATGAAGCAAAAGACATTAGTACAGACTCTTAAGACACAGAGAGGGTAATAAGGAAATACTGAAAACAACTCTACAGACAGACAGATAGACCGTTAACAACTTCGATGAAACTTCCTCAAAAACAAATTATCGCAGCTCACTTAATATGGAAAAATAATTTGAATAGCTTAGAATGATTAAGGAAATTTAAATCTCACTTTAAAAACTCTAAAAAGATAATTTGAAAAGATACATGTACCGTAGTGTTCATTGCAGCACAATAGCCAAGACAAGGAAACAACCTAAGTGTTCATCAACAGAGGATGTGGTACATGTACACAGTGGAATATGTCTCAGTCATACAAAGGAACAAAATAATGCCATTTGAAACAACTTGGATGGACCTAGATGTTGTCTTATTGAGTGAAGTAAGTCAGAGAAAAAGAAATATCATATGATATATGCAGAATTTTTTTTTAATGGTACAATCAAACTTCTACAAAACAATAGAGTAGAAAACAAACTTACGGTCACCAAGGGTAAAGGGGAGGTGAGGGAGAAACTGGGAGGCTGGGACTGACATATATACACTATTATATATGAAACAGATAATAAGGAACTACTGTATAGCACAGGGAACTCTACTCAAAACTCTGTAATGGCCTAGTGGAGAAAGAGTCTACTTTAGTCCAAGCATCTAGAAAAAACCTACAGTTAGCATTTCACTAAAAAAAAATTGAACACTCATGGGCAAAAGAAAATGAAACTTTACTTAAACTTCACTTCCTACCAAAAGTTATCTCCAAATGGATCACTGATTTTTTAAAGTAAAGCATAACACTATAAACCTTTTAGGAAAAAAAGTAGGAGTACATCTTGGGATATAGTGGCAAAAAGAGTTCTAAGACACCAAAAGCACAGTACTTAAAAAGAAAAACCAGTAAATTGGACTTCATAAAAATCAAAATTTTTGCTCCATCAGGAGAATGAAAGGAATGAATGAAAGCTACTACAGATGGGGAGAAAATATTTGTATGCTACGCATTTAACAAAGGACAAGTACCTAAAATATATAAAGCCTTCTCAAAACTCAACAGCAAAATAAACAACCGAGTTAGAAAATGACTGAGGGACTTCCCCAGTGGTCCAGTAGTTAAGACTCTGAGCTTCCAATGTAAGGAACACAGGTTCGCTCCCTGGTTGGGGAACTAAGATCCTGCATGCCGCAAGGTGCAGCCAAAAAATAAAGAAAATAAAATTAGAATAATTTATTTTTAAATAGTTGAAAGACATGAAGAGACACTTCACTGAAAAGAATACACAGATGGCAAATAATCACATGGAAATGTGTTCACTATCATTAGCCATTAGGAAATGCAAATTAAAACCACATTGAGATATCTCTACGCACCACACAGAATGGCTTAAATACATAATAATGACAACACCAAATGCTGATGTGGATGTGGAGAAACTGGATCATTCATACATTGCTGGGGGGCAGGGATGATGTAAAATTGTACAGCTACTCTGAAACACAATTTGGAAGTTTAAAAACAAAACATTCCACAATCGTAGAGTCCAGCAATTACCCTTCTGAATATTTATCCCAGAGAAACAGAAACTCGCGCTCAAACCAAAGCTGTACACAGGTATTTGTGGCAGCTAGATTTGCAGAAGCCCAAACCTGGAAATTATCTAGATGTCCGTCAGTGGGTGAAGCAGTGGTACACCTATACAATGGAAATCCTGTGTGTATTCAAAGTCTCTCAGTTGTGTCCAACTCTTTGCAACTCCATGGATTATAGCCAGCAAGGCTCTTTGTTCATGGGATTCTCCAGGCAAGAATACTGGAGTGGGTTGCCATTCCCTTCTCCAGGGAATCTTCCCAACCCNATACAATGGAAATCCTGTGTGTATTCAAAGTCTCTCAGTTGTGTCCAACTCTTTGCAACTCCATGGATTATAGCCAGCAAGGCTCTTTGTTCATGGGATTCTCCAGGCAAGAATACTGGAGTGGGTTGCCATTCCCTTCTCCAGGGAATCTTCCCAACCCAGATTTCCTGTGTCCCCTACATTGGCAGGCAGATTCTTTGCCATTGAGCCACCCGGGAAGCCTAAAGGAAATCCTGTCGTTGTTGTTCAGTCTCTCAGTCATGTCCGACTCTCTGTGACCCCATGGACTGCAGCACACCGGGCCTCCCTGACCCTTACTATCTCCTGGAGTTTGTCCAGGTTCATGTCCATCAAATCAGTGACTCCACTCAACCATCTCATCCTCTGCCTCCCTCTTCTCCTTTTGCCTTCAATCTTTCCCAGCATCAGGCTCTTTTCCAATGAGAGCACTAGATCACTCCATTAACAGGGCAAAGAACATGGTAAAATAACCAGAGCTCCAATTTTGCACCTTCAGAAGGAATCAGTGATCACTTTTCCCCAGTTCTCACAAGGAAACCCTGCTGGTGGTGAGTACAGTTCAGAGAAAAAGGAAGGCTGTGGCCTGTTCCTGCATGTCTGCCTGCACACACCTGAGTACCCAACATAGACAGAAACGTGGGAGAAGAGGGCATCTTTCCTCCACAACTCAGGAAATGTGTTCCAGGCCACAGGTGAGCAGATGAGATTATGACTATGTTCATGAATCCTGCCCTGTCAATCCCACTGAGCTCCTGGTGGCACTGTGGTCGTATCCGTGAACTTTTAGGAACCTGAGAATTAGAATTACATTCACTGGAAATGCCAACGTGCAGAGAACTGGAAAGAGGAACTTAAAAGTCTAAACCAGGTTAGCTTGCCCTTTATCTTTGTGGACTGATTTTTAAAGATACGGAGGACAATGTGCTGAGAGGTGGTGGCAGCATAAATGAGAGGGACTGAAGACAAAGCTGGAAGGACGAACCGATGTGAGAGGAAGGAGTAAGGATCAGAGAGGAGAGGAGGGCAGGTGGACTGGAGACAATGAGAAAAAGAAACACAGTCAACCACAGAGAATGTCAAATGGAGTAAAGGCTCAGGCATCAACATGATGTATCCTCTTTGAAGCATTATGTTTATTTGTACACAAGAAAGCAATCTAGACTTATGGGACTTTTCAAGCTATTGGGTTTTGGTTTAATCCTGGCCAAGTGTCTCTTCCTGATACCATTTGGATTCTGAGCAAACTACTTAGCCTCATTTTAATTTAAAGCTTGTTGCTAGGTAACTACATTCAAGGTTCTTTCTGATCCCTAGATCAAGATATCTGTACCAAAAAGTAGGTGAGCTAATTTGAAGGTTAGAGTTGATACATGCACCTAAGAACTTTCATTGTCTGTCATTTATGGAACCATCTCTGTGTGAACAGAGTCAGGTATATTCTCACAGAAGATGAGTATTCACTTGCTGGTACCCTTAGTACCATGAGGATGCCAAAAAACAAACAAAAAAAAACTATTCCAAATGTAGAAGGAAGTGTAGCATAAGGAACAGAAGGAAATTCCTCACAATGTGGCTTTAGATGTTTAAGTTACTGTAAAACATATATTTTCATATATTTCATTTTACCATTGTTGCTTCTACATAACAATAAGGGGTTAAGTATTAAAAATGTTTCTTGGCCTAAAAAATAAAAATAAATAAAAACATGAGGAAATAGAATAGGTCCCTCCCACTGAATTACCAACAACCCTCTGTCCTCTACTTCAGAGTTACAGAAGTGTGAAGAAGCATCAAGTGAGCTGAAAACACACAACTTAGCCTGCTTGCACCTTCTTGGGGAGGAAACAGGAGGTCACAGAGAAAGAATAAGTTGGAGCAATTGGGTCCCCCAGGGGGCAGGTAGCCCCTAGTGTTGCCACAGTGATGGGCTCGGGGGACTTCCAGGGACTCTGGTCTGTAAGATATGGGAAAGGATGGGGTAGCTGAGAGGGAAACAGAGCACCTACAATACACCTGAAGGCATCTCATTATACCATTAGCTGTCAGTCTGGTTCCAGATCCTGTATGTACACTGAAAACTGTCCAGCATCACCGTGAACTCATGCACGGGGCATGTATTGGGCAGATATTGCCCTGAAGGCAGTACACAGTCACCACATAAAATGCTAAACACCTCCTGTGCATTTTTGATAAAAAGTATTAACAAATAAATAGCACAAACCAATAGTGTGTCTACACAGACTCTAGAGGAGGATGTTAAATGCCAATGATTCTTCTTAACCCATTAAACAAGAATGCTTTGGAAGAAATCACCAAGATAGGACCCTGCATGAAAGGAGACCTCATAAATCATATCTGAGCAGAATGTGCTTGAGATGTGGCACATTTGGAGCAATAAACGAAATCAAATCAGGACAGGGACTGTTCCCATACAATCCCAGTGGTGCATTCAGTCACTCCCTTTCCTCCAATTGTATATATATTTTTTCATTAAAATCCAATCAACATCACACTTCAAGTTCTCTTGCACCCAACAATAACAACACATAGGAAGCAATAAGCTGAGTGTGCCCTGGGGGGACACCAAATGAAGACTGTGGGTTCCGCAAGTTGACACGAGTTGACAGTCGCTGATTACACAAATCTGACACACTGCCAGGTGAGACTGGGTGAAATATGTTGGTAATAAATACATGAATGTTGGAACTGAGTCACACAATTGTTTCTTGTTTTGTGGGGGAAAAAATGAAAACAAACAATTCAAAAATTAGGCTGGAGGGAAAATCACTTCTTCCCTGAACAGATATCTGAGAGGCTAGGCGGCAGTTCAGCCTATTCTAATTATTCCAGCAATCAGATTTGCTCACAGTGATGCATTGGGTTTTTTAATTCAACAATATTCTTGCCTGAAAGCTCAAAAACTAATCATCGTTTTCATGCTATTGCCAATAGCTTTCAGTGCTTGTCAGAGTGCATCCTTCTTTCAACAGAAACCTGCAAACAATCACACAGACAACCCTAAATGATCGAAGAGCTTCATTTCATCCTTATTTAGGTACCATGGGAAAACAAGTCTTCAATTTTTAAAATATATTTACAGGAAACTCATCTACTTAATGAGTGAAATTAACTTCCTTCCCCTGAAAGTTCTTGTTGAAAGTTAGTTAATTCTGAGCTTAGTACTGAACTTTGGGGGAAAGTTTCCATTTTTCTCCCTACGTAAAGCCAAACTGATGGATAATCAAAGGTGAAGGCAATTGCCCTAGGAATTCCACTGAACGTAACAACGGAAGGAATTTGCCGTGCCATCTCTGTGATGTGCGTTATGCCAGGAGATGGCACTTACATAACAGCTGGTACAGCACTGTTATTCTTTTGAAAACGTCAAGATCAGAAGATTCACTAAGCAAAGTCAGGCTTGTGGGAGCTCATCAGCTCTTACAGAAGGTGGTGATCAGGCATGGACAGTGTATAAATTCCTTAGTATGTGCAAAAGAAGAGAACTGACCCCTTCAGTTCTGGAAGTACCATGAGGGCTTCCCATAAGGCAGCACTTGTAAGCTGAATCCTAAAGGGAGGGAGAGATGGATAAAGAAGATGTGGTACATATATCCAACAGAATATTACTCAGCCATAAAAGGAACAAAATTGGGTCACTTGTAGAAACATGGATGGACCTAGAGTTATACAGAGCAAGTATAAGCCAGAAAGAGAAAAACAAATATCATATATTAACGTGTATATGTGGAATCTGGAAAAATCATTTAGATGATCTTATTTACAAAGCAGAAATAGAGACACAGACATAGAGAACAAATGTATGGATACCAAGGTGGGGAAGGGGAGGTGGGATGAATTGGGAGATTGGGATTGACATATATATGCTACTGATACTATATATAAAATAAATAACTTATGAAAACCTTCTGTATAGCACAGTGAACTATACTCGATGCTCTGTGGCAACCTAAATGGAAAGAAAATCTAAAAAAGAGAGAATAAATATATATATATATACATACATACATACATACATATGACTGATTCACTTTGCTGTACCACAGAAACTAACACAGCATTGTAAAGCAAGAATGCTCCTATAAAAATTAATGAAAAAAGAAAAGAAAAAGGAGGGAGAGAGTAAGTTGGGAAGGAGTGATGAAAGCAGAAGATGAGAAGTGGGAAGGGCCTTCTACATAGTGAGTGAAGCTCCTGGACATGTCAGAAGCTTCAGCAACTCCCCTAGCATGCAGTCTCATCCGTAGTGTCTCTGGATGTGGCAAGAATACTAGAGTGACTTGCCATTCCCTACTCCAGGAGATCTTCCCCACCAGGAATTGAACCTGCACCTCCTGAGTCTCCTGGCTTGGTAGGCAGATCCTTTACCACTAGCGCCACCTGGGAAGTCCCTTAACAGTCACAATAACTAACAATTTTTAGAGAGCTGCCTCTCCTTAAAGGACCACGTGAAGTTGCTCCGTCGATGATCCCTAATGACCATGATGAGCTTTCTTGAAACTTTTAAGGCTTTGAAAGTAATTTATACAGTAGATCACACAAAGTGAAAGTGAAAGTTGCTTGGTTGTGTCCAACTCTTTGTGACCCATATAATTTTTTGCATATAATTTGGAAGTTCTTTGGAACAGGTTTGTTTCTTAATGAGAAGTAAAATAGACATGCAAAGAAAACAGTAACCCTCCTATATAACAGCCATGCTGTGCTGTGCTTAACTGCTCAGTCATGTCTGACTTTTTGTGATTTCATGGACTGCAGCTGCCAGGTTTTTCTGTCCATGGAATTCTCCAGGCAAGAGTACTGAACTGGGTTGTCATGCTCTCCTCCAGGAGATCTTCCCAATCCAAGGATTGAGTCTAGGTCTCCCACATTGCAGTCAGATTCTTTACCATCTGAGCCACCAGGGAAGCCCAAGAATACTGGAGTGATAGCATATCCCTTCTCCAGAGGAACTTCCCAACCCAGGAATTGAAATGGGATCTCCTGCTTTGTAAGTGGGTTGTTAACCAGCTGAGCTACGTGGAAAACCCATATAACAGCTATAGCCTACTATGAAAAGTAATAGGAAGAGAACCCCATTTATGAGAGCGTAACAGGAGTATACCTAGGAATGTAACCAAAAATAAACTTGCAAGGCCATTATAAAGAAAACTTTATTGAAGGACAGCAAAGAAAACCAGAAAAAAAATAGAGACACACCAGTATTATTATAGGAGGCTCAATACCCTAAAAAGTCAATGCTTCTAACAAATTAATCTCTCAAATTAAAGACTCTCAAATGACTCCATATTTTGACAAGTGATGTCTAGCTCATTAAGGAAATGAAGCAACTGGCAAGAACAATCTGAATACTTTTAGGGAAAACTTGATAAGCAGATAATCAAACATTTAATAATTATTCAGTCATTAAAATAGTGTTGTCTTGGAATAGCAATAGAAAAAACAAGAAAATGAGAAGAGCTAGGCATACTATTGTAAAATATAATAAAGTAGCATTTCAACTGATAAAGAAAAGACATGCTATTTAATATATGGCTGAATAAGTGTATTATATTAAACAAAAATAAATATCAGATAGATTAAAATCTAAAAATTAAAAAACAAAGCTAACAATTCAGCTTTTTGAAATTATGGTGGAGGTAAAATAATTTGAAAAGCACTGCACCTTTGTCTGCAAAGAAACAGTTAATAAAGTACAGTGTAACAGTATGCCACAACCTTCACCACCAGAAAGAGTAAGGTACATTTCTTTGTACTGACATTTAAAGTTTCCAAAAAATTTAAAAAAGAATAAAGTGGACTTATTTGTACTGACATTTAAAGTTTCTAAGACATTTTGCTGCATGGAAAAAGCCAGTGGAATGAGCAGACATCAACTTCGATCTCATTTAAGATTCTATAATGAGACACATAAAAGATTAAGACAAGTTGGCAAGAATACACAGAAGAACTACACAAACAAGGTCTTAATGACCCCTATAACCACGATGGTGTGGTCACTCATCTGGAGCAAGATATCAAGAAGGCCTTAGAAAGCATTACTAAGAAAAAAGTGGAGGTGATGAATTTCCAACCGAGCTATTTCAAATTCTAAAAGATAATGCTGTTAAAGTGCTGCACCCAATAGGTCAGTAAATTTGAAAAACTCAGCAATAGCCACAGGACTGGAAAAGGTTGGTTTTCATTCCAATTTGGGGATTGGAATGAAAATTTCAAACTACTGTACAATTGTGCTCATTTCACATGCTAGCAAGTTTATGCTCAAAATTCTTCAAGCTAGACTTCAGCAGTACGTGAACTGAGAACTTCAGATGTACAGGCTGGGTTTTGAAGAGGCAGAGGAACCAGAGGTCAAATTGCCAATATTCATTGGATCTTGGAGAAAGCAAGGGAGTTCCAGGAAAACATTTACTTCTGCTTCAGTGACTATGCTAAAGCCTTTGCCTGTGGGGATCACAACAAATTGTGGAATATTCTTAGAGAGATGGGACTACCAGACCACCTTACCTGTCTCCTGAGAAACCTGTATGCAGGTCAAGAAACAACAGTTAGAACAGAACATGGAACAATGGACTGGTTCAAATCGGGAAAGGAGTGCAACAGGGCTGTATACTGTCACCCTGCTTATTTAACTTATATGCAGAGTATACCATGTAAAATGCCAGACTGCATAAATCACAAGTTGGAATCAAGATTGCCAGGAGAAATATCAATAACCTCATATATGCAGATTATACCATTCTAATGACAGAAAGTGAAGAGGAATTAAAGACCCTCTTGATGAAGGTGAAGGAGGAGAGAGAAAAAGTTGGCTTGAAACTCAACATTCAGAAAACTAAGATCATGGCATCTGGTCCCATCATTTCATGGCAAATAGGTGGGGAAAAATTGGAAGCAGGGACAGGCTATTTTCTTGTGCTTCAAAATCACTGCAGATGGTGACTGTAGCCCTGAAATTAAAAGATGCTTGGTCCTTGGAAAAAAAGCTATGACAAACTTAGACAGTGTATTAAAAAGCAAAGATATCAGTTTGCCAACAAATGTCCATCTAGTCAAAGCTATGGTTTTTCCAGTAGTCATGTATGGATGTGAGAGTTGNGCTTGGTCCTTGGAAAAAAAGCTATGACAAACTTAGACAGTGTATTAAAAAGCAAAGATATCAGTTTGCCAACAAATGTCCATCTAGTCAAAGCTATGGTTTTTCCAGTAGTCATGTATGGATGTGAGAGTTGGACCATAAAGAATGCTGAGTGCCAAAGGATTGATGCATTCAAACTGATGCTGGAGAAGACTCTTGAGAGTCCTTTGGACTTCAAGGAGATCAAACCAGTCAATCCTAAAGTAGCTTAACCCTGAATATTCATTGGAAAGACTGATGCTGAAGCTGAAGCTCCAATACTTTGGCTACCTTATGCAAAGAGATGACTCACTGGAAAAGACCCCGAAGCTGGGAAAGATTGAGGACAGGAGGAGAAAGAGATGATAGAGGACAGGATGGTTGGATGGCATCACTGACTCAATGGACATGAGTGAGCAAATTTCAGGAGATAGTGAAGGATGGGGAAGCCTGGAGGGCTGCAGTTCATGACGTTTCAAAGAGTCAGACACAACATGGTGACTGAACAACAACAAAAGAAATAAATCACATAAGTTTACAAAGACATTCAACGCAGTAGTATATATGATACCATGTAACTGGAGGCAACGTAAGTGTTCACTGACAACCTGATGGTTAAGCAAGTTACTGATCACCTATACTTGGAGACAGTGCCAAGGACAAACTGTAGACATTGAAAGAGCTTCATGGTACGTTGTTAAGTGAGATTGTGTGGGCTGTACCCCTACCCATGTTGGAAAAAGACACTCAGGCTACACATAGCTTCACGGGCTGACTGGTGTCCCCAAATGCAAGTGCAGGAGCCCTGACCCCCAGCACCCTGGACTGCACCTGTATTGGAGTCAGGGCCTTGAAGAGATAAGTTATTATAAAATGAGGCTGCTAGTGTGAGTCCCAGTCCAACCTGACCAATGTTCCTGTAAGAAGACAAAATGAGGACACACAAAGATTCCCGGGGGAAGAAGGGGCTTGTGAGGACACAGACAGAAGACGGCCATCTGCAGGTCAAGGATGGCAGCCAGACCTGCTGTCACCTTGATCTTGGACTTTCAGCCTCCAGACTGTGAGAAAATAAGTTTCTGCTGTTTAAGCCGCCTGGACTGTGGTATGTGTTACAGATGCCGCTGCTGATTAATACTAGCAAGTAAGGGTGTTAGATCAAATTGTCAACATCCGCTGATTCATGGAAAAAGCAAGAGAGTTCCAGAAACATCTGTTTCTGCTTTATTGACTATGCCAAAGCCTTTGACTGTGTGGATCACAATAAACTGTGGANAGATGCCATGATCTTAGTTTTCTGAATGTTGAGCTTTAAGCCAACTTTTTCACTCTCCTATTTCACTTTCATCAAGAGGCTTTTTATTTCCTCTTCACTTTCTGCCATAAGGGTGGTGTCATCTGCATATCTGAGGTTATTGAGATTTCTCCTGGCAATCTTGATTCCAGCTTGTGTTTCTTCCAGTCCAGCGTTTCTCATGATATACTCTGCATGTCAGTTAAATAAGCAGGGTGACAATATACAGCCTTGGCGTACTCCTTTTCCTATTTGGAACCAGTCTGTTGTGCCATGTCCAGTTCTAACTGTTGCTTCCTGTCCTGCATACAGATTTCTCAAGATGATCCAGCAATTTCACTTCTGGGTATTCAAAGGAAATGGAATTATTTTCTTGAAGAGACAGCTTCACACCTATGTTCACTGTAGCATTATTTATAATAATCAAAACGTGGAGACAACCTAAGTATCTACTGATAGATGTGTGAATAAGGAAAATGTGAGATATACAGATATATATTCACTTATATCCCAAATTCATAAAAACTGAGAGTAGACAAGCAGTTGCCGGAAGCTGAGGGGAGAGGAAGTAGGGAGATTTTAGTCAAATGGTAAAACTTCTAGTTATAAAGTGAATAAGCTCTGGGGATCTAACGTACAGTTGTGACTATGTTAAAAATACCATTTTGTGTGCCTGAAAGTTGCTAAGAGTACATCTTAAGTGTTCTTACCACAAAAAAAAGTAAGGTAATTACCTGAGGTGAGGTAATTACCTGAGGTCATGGATATATTAAAATTTATTATAAACATTTTGCTATATATATCAAATCTTCACATTGTACACCTTACACTTACATAATGTTATATGTCAATCATAGCTCAATAAAGATTGGAAGAAAAGAAGGGGAAAAAGGAGACTTTACAAATTTTATCATGGCTAGGAAGTGAAGTAAGGATCTGAGTTTGGATCACCCAAATGCCATTCCCCACCTGCATCTAACAGAGAGACACTCCCCTCGTGCAGGACAGGGAAGGCAATAGTGAGTGCGCTTTGGGGCGGTCAGACAAACAGCCTGATGAAAGCTGACACTTGGATGTACAAGGGAGCACAATGTCCCCAACCTCAAAGGTGTCAGACCTGGTAGCGGAGGCAAGGGGGCCCCACTGCACCTGAGTCAGGAACTCGGTGATACTGACTGACAGTCTCTGCAGAAGGGGACTGACAGGAACAAAGGTTTGGAAAAGGCTGAGGGAAGAAAAGGCAGGCAAAAATCTACATATGGAACATAGATATATGCAAGAGCATGGCGACAGAAACGAGTGCTTTCATTCACTCATTTGTTCAACAGTGTCAGCTCCCAGTGCTACAAACACTGTTACACCTATCAGGGACACAAGGAACAAACAGATGATTCCTGCGCTTAGGGAGTTCAACTTCTAACAAAGGCAGTTATGGAGGAACAATTTAAAAGTCAGCCTGAACAGGCCAGAAGGTGCAGAGCGAGTTTTCTGGAGAACAGGGAGGGAAGAAGTTAGCAGATAAAAAGGGAAGAAATTACAGAGGATTTTGAGGGTCATAGGAGTTTGATTTTGGTTGTAAAAAATATATTAACATTAGTTGTAGATTTCTGACATACAAAATAAACATCCATTGAATGAAATGTCGCAAGTTTAAAATGCATTCAAAGCCCTGGTGTGGTCACTATTTTTCTCTTTTATGCACTTGGACAACTATTGTAAGAGAGACAATCATTTGTTAGCATCTCTCAACTCACTAATAATTCTGGAAAATATGAAAAGGATTTTTTCTTATTATACTATGCCAGTTCTTATAACAAATGACTCCTATAAATAATACCTCTCTGTTTTGAAATACCTACAAAAAATAACAAAACATGGCTGGTTTTCTTCCCCACTCCCCACTTCCCACCCCTGGAAATGACTTTCTCAAATAGAAGTCCTGGAATTGATCAAATAGCTCATTTTCTCTTTGAATTAAACTCCTAAGAACTACCGTAGAAGGCACAGGATAAAAGAACCCACCTTCCCTTTCCTTCCTGCTCACAAAACTAGCAAGTCACTAGATCACAAAGGAGAAATCATTTATAAATGTCAATATTCATTCAATACCTATACCCAATGCTTTTATTTGACTCTTTCCTAATACACTGACCTGGTCACATAACCACAGATCTCTGTGCCTCATTTTCACCATCCACAAAACAGAATCACAACAGAGCTACCTGGTTGGGTTTCTGGGATCATTTAATGATTAAATATGTCACATGGGTACAATAATGCTGGCCCACTGTAAACCCTCAAATACTAGATTTCTTCACTGTTATCATTGTACATATTTTTATTTTTCTATCAGTGGTTTATATTTAAAATTTAAAAATATTTTACAAATGTCATTTGCTGCTAAAATGATTCAAACAGTACAAAAGTGAGAAAGTCAAAATGAAAATCCTGTCATTATCACCTCTGGCTCCCTTAATTCTCCTCTCGAAAAGTATCATTGTCTGTATGCCCTTCCAGACGTATTTTGCATCAGGAAATAAAACTATATACCTGGATACTTTAATTTACATATATCAGATCTCATTACAAAAACTCCTGCAATCTGTTCTCCCTTCATCTGATGATATGTTTTGTACACATTCTATATGTTTGTATTTTTTTAACACAGCAGTTAATTTGGATGCACTTGGCACCACAATTTATTTAACTGGTCACCAACTGATAGACATGGAGGTGTGTCCAGTTTTTACTATTAACAAATAACGCTTCAATAAATATTTATATCTGTTGTTACACATTTTGGTGATTGTCAATCTGAAGTACATTTGCTGGATTAATGGCTATATTTATATTTCAATTAGTAATCGAAATATAGTTAATATCTTATTATACAACTGCCAGACTGCCTCTAGGAAATTATATACCTCAGCGGTACACTTCTGAAGTCTTAAAGATTACATTAATCTAATATGGATAGAAATACATGGACTCCAGCAGCTTGATCCCTGAGCTTATCTACTGGTACAGGTAGTTACAGGAGATTAAGGACTCAGCCTGAACAGAACAGAGGCACAGAAGATCTCTTCTGGGAATATTGGAGGTAGCACTCTGTTATACGCCACGAAATTAAAATTAAAAAACCATCATGTAAAATGCTACTTTTATTCTGCTTATCTGCTATCTTTGTCTTATTGTTCATAACACCACTTGCATAATTTCACTACCAAGATACTACTTTTCAGACAAGACAGTCTCAGAAAAACAGTGACACATTTAGGTGGTGTAAATACATTTTAACAGTATGTTTTGGATACTCAAGGATACAAGCTAAGGTTTATCCAGCAGTTAACCCTGACCTAAATCCACAGTCTACAAGTTGGAGACAGCAACACAACCACATTCCTTCTCCCTCCCATTCTGCCCCACATTCCTTCTTCCTCCCATTCTGCCCCACATTCCAATCTCCCTTCATGCCTAAAAAGAGATTCACGTAATCCATAATCATCTTATTCCCATCCCCAACAAAGATAATAAGACCTATGGGAAACAAAAAAATTAGCCCTACATAAAACAAACCACACTTTGGGAACACCAATATAGTTACACAGAGAATATACACAAAATATTTTTAATCTAGAGACCAAATCGTTCCAATACAAATTTAAATTAAGAAACTCTTTTCTATCCATCTATTGACTAAAATATACACATCTTAACTTGTGTTTTGATAAACCAGAGGCACCAACTTTTAGGAACAGATTTATGAAGAAGAGACAGTCTTAAGAAAATTATCAGATGCTTTCATAATACAAATGCTGCTGGGAAATTATGAGTCATGTTAAGAAACTAGTTCTATTTGTTTATTTCATTTCAAATGACTATGTACTTAAGCATCCTACATTTCTGCTTGTCCATAACATCTCCATCTGGTACTTTCTGAATATCAAATTTTACAAAATTGTTTCTGTGGAAACACAAGCATATAATATTCAAAGGGCAAATGAAACTGAATTGATTTCAGAGGTACTAACCAAAGACCGCCAAAATTGAAGCTACTTTTTATAAAACACCCTGAGAAATTCTGCCAGCTTTAAACAGGCAGCCATTTCACTGCCCTGTCAAAGGGTTATTTTTAATAAGCTCATAATTGTATGGTGCCCATCTTTGTTTTTGTCAATGAAGTTTAAGCAAATTCCACCAATTCATAATAAAGGCCAAGGGAGGAGAAACCCTTTGGTTGAGAAAATTACTATATACAGAATATAGTATTTCTTTTCCCTCCTGGTTCTTGGTGGAGCTACAGCACTGAAAGAAAGTCAGCTATTTCAACTCCAGAGGAGTCACAGATACTGGCTCTGTCTGCATAATTCCAAAGCCGAGGCTTATGCCATACTTCCCAGCCCTGCTAACAAATGCTTCTTCTCTTTAGCTCTAAACAGCATCAGATAACTGACCCCTTCAGGAGAAGGAACAATCACAGAAGTAAAAACACCTCCCTCCAAACCAAACAGAGAGATGTAAAATTGTGAGGGAAACACACAGGGCCCCGAACAAACTGGGCCATCTCCCTATCCAGGAGGCCCAACCCAGTTCAGCTTTCCTCGCCTGATCTAGCTGTGGGCGACGTTGTTTCCCTGTGCAAGAGCAGAGAGCAGTCAGAGCAAACACAACTGGCAAGAGTAGGTTCAGCTGTGTCAGCTGGTATTTGGAAAAACTGGAGAAGGTAAAATGCCAGGCAACCCTTGGATGAGCCCAGGACACTCTAGAAGGGCACCCTTCCTACCCTCTTCAGGAATAGACTAAAGGCAGGAAACCGGATCTAGCCTCGGAAAAGATCCAAAAGAATACATTGCCAGCATAATTTCAAGTTCTTAAATCTCAATTAATAAGGTTCTAGTTAAACGATGTCTTCCATCAGCACTGACTGGCCACTCACAAGATCAGGCACTGAGGGAAAATCAGCCTAGGAAGGGATATATCGTTCTGTGATAATTCTGTTTCCTGTAATCCACAATTCTCTTGACGAGACAAATCCCCCTGCTGCACTGTCTGCTTCGTGTCACACCCCTGCTCTCCTCCCTAGGGGAAGGCCCTTTTGGCAATCTTACAGTCTGTCATTTCAAACCTAAACACTCTACACTAACCAGGTAACTGATTTCACTGCTCCAAACAGAGCTTTTACCTATTCTTGCTTCTGTCCCTTTGTTCCCACAACTCGTAACAAGTGGAATACTGTTCACCTTTTTGCCAGAAGCAGGCTGGATTCTCTGGGTAGCCGACTGAGATGGAGTTCAGTAATCCAAACATGTATTAGAGAGTGTCCTTAGTATCAAAACCTGAGGAAAGGAGAGGAAGGATATGCAACTGGGTAGAGGGGGAAGCTGAGCGATGACACAGCTCCGGCAGCCTCAGCCAACACTCTGAGGATATCTGTGGCTAAAGTGGCCTTGTGGAGCTGCCTCAGCTTTGCTGAAATGGTGAGGCCTTTATATTCCACCCTGACCACTCTCTACACGTGGAAGGGTGTGACCTCTGGTGATGTGGCTCTACATAGGTGATCCCTGAAGGGGTTGATACCATTCCCAGTAGCTGAGACAGCAAGACCTTCTTTGAAGGGTGACCTGGAAAGGGTGACATCACCATATACACCACTCTCCCTGCCCCAATCATCTCATCTGTTAAGGCTTACCTCTAGTCCACTTCTACATCATACAGCCCCTGAACACATATCACAAAAACTTCATGAAACTTTGTGTTACATAATACTTCAAAAATAGTATTTCCCTAAACTACACAGGTTGCTGGAGGGAAAAAACCATGAGTTATGCATCCTGAGAACTTGTTTAGAACAGGGATAAACACATTGTTTATATTAAAGGCCAGATAGTAAATGTTCTAGGTTTTGCACATCACGTATGGTCTCTGTGGAATACTTAAAAAAAAAAAAAAAAAACACGACTTAAAAAAAATGTAAAAACCTTTCTCAGCTGATAGGCCATTTATATATAGGTCAGATGTGGACCACAGGGTATCAGTTACCAACTTTTGCCTCAGAACAATACTGTCAAGCGGCAATTTTATACAACTCACAAATGCAAACCACATATGTAATGTTAAATTGTGTGCTACATTAAGCAAAAAGAAATCTGTGAACTTAATGCTTTAATCAAAAATCTTAAAATATTATTTCAACATGGACTCAACATGAAAATATCAAGGAGCTATTTTATATTCAAAGTCTTTGAAACCTAGTATGTACTTTATACTTATATCATATTTCAATTCAGACCAGTCACATTTCAAGTGCTCATTGGCCACAAAGAGCTTGTGGCTACCACACAGGACAGAACAGCCAAGCAATACAAAGGGTGGTGTTTTTGATGACTGTGAGTTGGTTTATTTAAACGGCATTTACTGTGTTCTAGCCATTGAGAATACAGACTGGTTTGGGCTAAATATGAGAATATAGAAGAAATAAGAGTCATTTTTTGCCCTTAAACAGCCCAGAGTTCAGTAAAGGATAAAACAGATGATAAAATAACACTGTGATATGGTAGTAGTCTACAGAAAGTGCTACAGTAAATTTAAAGAAAAGGAGTTAGATTTCAATTGGGCACCAAATCTATGAGAACTTCTTCAATGCACTATAGATTTTTTAACATCATAATTTTTTAAGTTAAAAAAATTCAGACTTTAAAAAGTAATTTTTTTCTCCTTAAATACCCTCTGTATGAGGGAAATTTGGGTTTCCCTGGTAGCTCAGGTGGTAAAGAATCTGCCTGCAATGCAGGAGACCTGGGTTAGATCCCTGGGTTGGGAAGATCCCCTGGAGAAGAGAAAGGCTACCCACCTCAGTATTCTGACCTGGAGAATTCCATGGACTGTCACAAAGAGTCAGACACAATTGAGCAACTTTCAGTTTCACTTTCTTGAGGGAAATTAATTTCATATGCAACAGAACTCTACCACAGCTGGGTAAGAAATACATAACCTCTCATGATCACTCCATTTTATAGAAGGTATAAAATGGAAGGTATTATTTCAAAAATGTATTTTTGAAAATATATTTCAAATTTCTACCACAGGTGCATCTTTCTATTTCTCATAACTTTTTTTAAAAAGGACCAGGCGCTTCATGTGGCAAAATTATGCCTTCTGAAATTTCAAATAGTTGAAAAGCTTTTCTTCTCATTTTTGTGCAATCAAATCTTATTATTCCCCAAAAATACAATTGGTATAAGAAAGCCTTAGAAATACAGTATTATTCCTGAAGAGATAAAATAGGGCCCATTTTCTCTACTATGTTTACCTGGGAGTCAGACAGACGAAAATAAAATCTGAGTATCTTCTATAAATATCAGATTCCCTGGTGGTTTAGATTGTAAAGAATATGCTTGCAGTGCAGGAGACCTGGGTTTGATCCCTGGGTCGGGAAAATCCCTGGAGAAGGGAATGGCAAGCCATTCCAGTATTATTGCTTAGAGATTTCCATGGATAAGAGGAGCCTGGCGGGCTACAGTCCCCTGAGGTCACAAGGAGTCAGACACAACTGAGCAACTAATAACTTCCAACTTCTATAAAAATCCAAGACAAGCATTCCCATCAAGTTTTTCCCCCAATAATCTAACCAGGTTCCCAGGCATTTTGTCCTTAACACTTCTAGCATGAAAGTAACATAACCTGTAATTTTTATTCTTTGTGCCTACTGAAATTTAATGGTTATAAGCTATTTGATTATACTGGGATATTCTGGTATATGTGACTAACTGTAAAAAATGAACTTTACTGTTATAAGAAAAGGGGGTAATTAATTTTCCTGTTAGCATTTAAACTTTATTAACCTAAAGTAACCATATTTAAAGCAAGTTCATAACTAAATTTTATTCATAATAGAAACATGAATAGTCTAATACATACTGAAAGAGAATAAACATACATTTAAAATCTTACTGGTAATGTTGAATGTCAGCCTAATTTGTTTGACATTTCCTATGCTATCTTTCTCACACTGGAGCAGAAAAGTTACTAATCTGGGGGAAAGCAGGGAGTAGTTACAGACACTGGTTTAAAAAAAAATATCTCATAAAAATCTATAAATTCTCTTCTCAGAAATATTCAAATTTTTGTACACACTATAGGCTCATAAGGAATCCATAAAAGTTCATTTACTCCAAGCTAAGATCCTTTCTATTAAAAAGTAGATCAAATTTACCAATGAAGAATAAAGTACTGAAATTAAGCAAGAAAGTATCATCGATGAGTCTTTTTATAGTACTGCAAGTTACTGTCGCATAAGAATAAGCTGCCTCAATAAAAGAAGAATGTTCAAAAGTTACAGCAGGCATCAAATCACAACAGGTAAAACAAAGGATGATGAGCAGATTCTGAGCAGATTTTCTGGCACTCAGTCATTGTTACCACGCTGTATTGATCAGACCTAGGGAAAGTGCCAGAAATAACCACTCCCTTCTTAAAAAGCAGTAGATGAAGCCTACTGCTTCATCTCCCTGCTTCAAAAGCGTTTTCAGATGCTTCAGTTCCTCTCCCTCCTGCTCCGAGTCAAGGCCAGCAGCTACTCCACACTACCTCCATCGAAAAGACCCTCAGCCATCTGGAGGATGCTTTGTTTAAAAGGCAGGCTTTGCACCTTTAAAATGTGGCCAGGATCTGGATTTTAAGTAGGAAATACTGTAAGCTACTCTGCCTTCAAAAGTTGCAGCTTTGAACTAAGTGATAGGCATATGAGGATATTCTGCACTATCTTGGCAACCCTCTGGTAAATGTCAGATTATTTCAAAATAAAAAGTTCTAACAAAGGAGTTCTGAGAGATGACTCAGTAGTAGCGTTTGTTTGCTCCACAGACCTACGCAGGCTGGGGACTGAGTTTTATTAAAAATTGACGGTGGATGGGATTTAAAGGAAAGAAATATTACATCTGGCTTCAAAGTGAGAGTCCCCAACATATTTTCAAAAGTAAAGAAAGAATTCAAAGGAAACCATGCTATTAGTCTCTCAACAAAGCGTTCTCGGAGAACAGGTGTACCGGGGGAGTTTTCAGGAAGGGCCACGTGTAGCTGTGCCATGCAGCCCACTCCTGCCTGTGGCGGTGGGAGACACAGGCAGCACCTCTTGTGTCAAGATCGAGGTTAACGAGAAAAAACTGATACATTTGAAAAAACTGTCCAATTTAATGGGTCATTCATAAGTAAAGCAGATGCTAATCAACTGGTAAGACATTAAGTGATGTTGAAATGATTTTACAATAGCTTCACTGAGTCACAAGTTCTCTTTATACACAAAATAGCTTATAATAGGGATGCATTTTATAGAAAGAAGCTAACTTTTATCAAGAATTGATTTAATGTTATTAAATCAGTGATGAACATCCTCTCAAGCACTTTACATAGCACTCATTGAGTAAACATAAACTTTTAATTAAACTAAATAAAGCACGTGTGAAGAACTCCAATTCCAAACTGTCAAATTTGAAACACTGCAACAACAGAATAAAAATGGTCAGTCCACTAATAGGAACTCTACCATTTAAGTTAGATAAAAACAAGGCATTCCCTAGCTAAATAATAATAACTTTGACTCCTTACCCAAAAGAGGAAAGGTTAAGTAATAGCATGAAATTGAGCAAAACAGTGAAAGTGAAAATTGTACAGTTGTGTCCGACTCTTTGTGATCCCTGCCCGGCTCCCTCTATCCATGGAGTTCTCCAGGCAAGAGTACTGGAGTGGATTGCCATTTCCTTCTCCAGGGGATCTTTCCGACCCAGGGATCAAACCTGGGTCTTCTGCATTATAGACAGATACTTTACCAACTGAGCCAACAGGGAAGCCTAGCAAAATAAGCAAATCAAAAATTGAAAAAGCACTAAAATAATAACGCCTCCCAAGAAACAAAGTGATTTTTATAGATGACAAATGTTCTTATGTGGGAAGGAAAAAGGCTGACTATTTTAACAAAATGGACACCTTGGAGTGAGTTTAAAAAATAGTATGGCTTAAACTTGGCTTGCTATTTAGTAGTATTTACTATTTCCTCAGTAAAACAGTGTAATCAGAGAGCAAGCTTCTTGAGTTCTCAGAGAATAAGCCAGAACTAAAGACAGAACCTTGATGCAACTCATAAATGCAGCTGGTATACTAGAAAACCCATATGTTATTAAATGATTGAGGCAAAGGTGTATTCAGGTATGTATGAAATGTTTCAAGGCCCCATTGAATATAAAGAACAAAGTATTCTTAATTACTTTGAACCCTTAAAAAAATTTTTTTTAATTTTCTGTCAAGGTAGTCTTTATACTTACTCAAGTATTTTCTGTCATTTTATAATACAACATGCTGTGGAATACAAACACAGCATATACAGATAGCTTGGCCACGTTAAATAAGTAAAATACAGCAGAGGAAAATAAAATCCAGCACCATAGCAGACCTATAAGGGGAATGTGGTAACAGGCCACCATTCTTGCTGTGTTTTAAGCAAGCACATTACAGGGGTTCATAAATAGAAAATTAGTTTAGAAACTCTGAGGTAAGCTTCTTATTTTACTCTTCACTGCTTGACTCATGCTGGATATCCATGCCCAGTTATGATCTCCACATCTGAAAGGGAATGCAGAGAAATAAAAGGGAAGGAAGCCCACACAGATGATGAAAGGGTTGGAAAAAGAAGAAAGACCCAAAGGATAGAAGTATGCAGGCTGGGAAGAAAGAGCTGAGGGGATACTTTTTAATGTCCTTGAAATATAAGGACCATTATATTGACAATGGTAACCAGCTGTTCCCCATCTCTATTTAGGGCAAACCAGAAGAAAATGGCTTAAATCAAAGCAGTGACAGATTTGGGTTACTAAGGGAAATTGTGAAGTCTTTTCCAGAATTATTTAAAACTAGACAGATATTTAATGACCTAAGGTGGTTAACATAAAGGAGTGAGAACTACAATCTGATTTCCAAGATTCTTTTAAACGCTAATTTCTACATAACTTTATCAAGACATATTAAAATACATACAGAACTATTAGATATCATTGAACACAGTCAAATATTCTGAGTTATAGACGGCAATGAAAATTTCTTGGGATCAAACCATAATATGAGACACTGGACAAGATTTTTAACCACAGGATTCTTCGGTTTTGTGGACCTATTTATCACCAGAAAGGGATTGTAACAGTATTCACCTTGTAAAAGTACTATGCTGATTAAAAAAAAAAAAATCCGTGTAATGATCTGATACAACTCTTAGACATATTAGATGCTCAGTTAATGTCAGTTCTCTTTCACTCCCTTAGATGCAATATATAAGGTTTTGGATTTTCCAAAAGGAATAAACATATACACCATGAAACGCACCTGAATTTTTGTTGTTGTTGTTCATGTTAGTCACAGAACCAAAAAGCAGGAAAGTACAAGTACCAGCAGTCAAAAAAGACTTCTCTCCATTTTATAACTTTTCTCATTCTTTCCTCTTCCTGTCTCTCACTTTTTCTCTGGAGTTCACAGGTCTGAGTCTTATTTTGAATATCATTTTACTACAGTATAGGCAAATTATGATAAATCAAAAGGAATCCACATCTTCTGTTACAGGCCTTCACTGTTCCATTTTTCAAGTGGTCCATGGCAAGGTCAATGCTAGTATAATCTGAAGGTTTCTGAGGTGTTTCAGCATTCAGAAAACACAATTTGGAGAGATTCTCCAGAAACAACTAACTCTGCAAACAACCCCAGGACCTATGCTGCCTGATTGGAGAGTCTCTACTGGTAATTAAATAAAAGAAGAATTACAGCTCACATCTTTTAGCCTTTTTATCTTGTTGCTTGGTAACTAGGGTTACTTCTGCACTCTGATCACTTCATAGATGCTACAGTAAAATTATTCCAGCATGCAGTTCACCTGGTAATTGTCACATCATCGAAGAGTGGGAGAAAGTTTTCTTCGAAGCTTTAGGGATAATCTTTTTAAAAAGTTAAACCTTTCTGAGTCCATAACCTACCTATAAAAAAACATGTTATCAAATTGAGTATGTTTTATTCCCTTCAAAATAAAAAGACTTTTGGGTTTTGTAGGTTTTTTTTTTTTAATGGAACCAAACTATAAAAAATTTTAAGGACAGGAAAATATTGATACAGTCAGCTGATTTGGCTATAAACACAGGAAATTGTTTTCCTGTCTATTTTTATGAACAAATCATCCCATCATCTGTAAAACAAATTACATTCTCTCAAAAATCATCTTATTTCTCTAAGCAACTAGTATTATGATCCAGCTTTTTGTTAGAGAAATTTTACAAGTGGTCAAAAATATTTTTTTGATTCCAGAGAAATTAAGATCAGTGATCATTTCTATGCAGTGTAAGAATGCAGTTTTTATACACTTAAATACATTAATTGTTCACTGAATTATATCAGGCTCAGAACTGAAATAAGTGCTTAAAATGTTGGTCCTCTATTCCAATTCAGTTAGAATGCAGGGCAGGCAGAAGAACTAGTAGAGAAGATAAGACTGGATATGGTCAAAGATAAAAGGTAAGAGATACAGGTTGGAATGATTTAACTGGGAGCTGATTGAATGAACCTAAGGAGAGTGCCCCAAAGAATCACTGTGGTCTGATGTCTTCCAAATGTCCTGCACCCTGGATCCAAAGTATCTGAATGACACAAATGCCACAGGGTATCTATCTACATAGATGAAGAGCAACCTGCTCTCTTTCAAGAAGGCCTTTGCCTGTGATATACAAGTAAAAAGTTACAGCTATGAGAGAGAGGCATATACAAGAGAATTCTCATAAATGAACATAAACATCTCAGAATATAAAGAGGAATTAACTTTTCACCTGGGTTTTGGTATGGCACTTATTTTTACTTTAATGCCATGAGGGGAGAAGGGCAAACCTGCACTTTTATTTTTAACTATTTCATAGTCTGATGTTGATATGAGAAGTAAAATATAGAAAGAAATTAAAGTATTCAGAAGGTAACAGTTTAAAGCTCCAAGCTTTTTGGTATACTAGATCTCAGAATTACAGATTTGCAGAGACATTTCAGGATACTTTAAAAATTAGTATACTTTGACAAGACATTCATATATTTGTGAATAAATCTGTCCTCTTTTAAAAGGTCCAAAGATTTCAATGACATATATGTAGACTAAAACAGATTAAGCTGTATTTCTTTACTAGGATACAGGACATAAGCTAGGAACTCATCAACTTGCCTGATGAAAGAGGACAATTCTAGAACTTAAGAGGACAGGGCATTGGTAACTCATAAGTCTTTGCCTGGGTTTTGATTCCCATCAGGCCTCTGGCACAAACTCAAGATGTGCAAATGGTTCTTTAAGGCTGGAGGAACAAAAGCCAAGGAACTAAAGCTGTAAATAGAGATATCCTAAGCTCCCAGGACTTTGAGGCCATATGTTTCTGCTCCACTTGAAGAAGACAAGAAACACCTTACTCTTTGGCACTTACCTGAAATTACTATTCAAAACATCTGAACACACACATACACCATCACTCCCAAGTGCCAATTATTTCTCTTCATCTATTGTGGGAAGATGAAAATAGAGGGATGATAGTTAAGGGATAAATATTTTAATTGGTACAGCAAACAGCCTTGGTAGAATGAGCCTTAGCAACCAAAGGTGAAGCAAGTCCTAACACCTTGGGTGGCTGCAGGTCCATCCCCAGGGACTGTTTCCACTCGCCTGTCACTGCCATCTCAGCTGCTGCTGCCACTATAATTTCAGAAGCTAGGTGAGAAAACGAAAGACGGGGAAGGCAAGTTTGTTCTATTTTCAGAGAAAATACAGTATCAAAGACTGCTGACTTAAGGTATGCTAAATTCATTCTGAGAAATGGGAAACTGCCCAAATGAGCAGTAGGGCTATTGATCCAAGAGTACAACTCCTACAGGAAGAGATCGAACATTTTTCTAATGTATGTCTTTTTCTGGACTAATTCTGAAGTGTGTTCTCCATATAAATACTTTCCAGCAAATACTCTTTGAAATCTAAATCCTGTGGAATGGCCAGAAGTTTGGTTTATAGTAGTTTTAATGTCTCTGTGGGTGTGTGCGCTCAGTCATGTCTGACTCTGCGACCCCAGGGACTAGAGCCCGCCAGGCTCCTCTGTCCATGGGATTTCCCAGGCAAGAATACTGCAGCGGGTTGCCATTTCCTTCTGTGGGGGATCTTCCCAACCCAGAGACAGAACCTGTCTCTCGTGACTTCTGCATAGGCAGGCAGATTCTTTACCACTGGCACCACCTGGGAAGCCTTTAACATTTAGTAATTTGTTTATAGTACTTTTAGCTTCTTAATATCTATTTGAGATTTTAGACTTTGATGAATTTACAAAAAATTTACTTGATTTAATATATGTTAATATTTCTACATCTAACATTTATAAATATATAAATATACATATCTATTTTTATCTATTGTATCATATAAAGTTGAACATATATATGTATGTATATACAGATATGTGTATAATAATGAATATATATTTTAGAATTTCCCAACTTATCCTTTG
Source organism: Neotragus pygmaeus (assembly GCA_006410875.1). Lineage (NCBI taxonomy): Eukaryota > Metazoa > Chordata > Mammalia > Artiodactyla > Bovidae > Neotragus > Neotragus pygmaeus. The sequence goes on along the minus strand of SJYV01037222.1, from coordinate 668,472 downwards.
CAATACACTTAAAAAAATTTTTTTTTGCAATACACTTTAAAAACACTAATATGCGCATGAATAATGCCACTAAGTCTCCCATTTTTACATAAAGTGTTTCAATGGAAGCTGTAACACACTTAAAATACTGAGGAATTCAAACTCTATGCTCAAGGTAAAATATCTACCAATATAGGTGTGAACATATTTCTACTTAAGACTTTGGGCATATCTGAGCTAAAAACTGAGTTGATAAAGTTTGGCCTCAAGGCAACTGCAAAACTAAATTGAAATAATATAATATTGATTTACAATGAAGTGGTTATTCCCCAAAGATTAGTATCAGCTTGAAACTAGCCTTTGAGTTGATCTATGAAAATAAACGATCTAGCAATTTATTTTTAATGGCTATCACAGTGAAATGAACTCTACAGTCAGCTTATTAGAAGCTCATCACTGGGCCTTCACTAACTCTCCAATGGGTCATCTCTTTAGCCTGCATATACTTCATTCTACGCCTATGAAGAATATCTGAATATTAAATATTTTTCAAGGTGAAGAGGTGTGATTTCTTATTTGTTGCTAGTTGGAATTTTAAAAAAACTATCACTTCCACTAAATATACTTTTCCCTCATTTTATTTTCCTATTTAAAAAGAAGCATTCCTTCATTTCCTAAGTATAGCATATACTTTCTAGGTATGATAGATTTGAGATATCATATGAGGGCCTTGTCAAAACATCTACCCCCACTCTAGTGAAGGATGTCTTAACTTCTATTATACTTTTATAAATTCATTATTTTGTGTAAGTTTTTGAACATCCTCAAAACACAAGTATTATCTGGAAAGGAATCTAATTTATCCTCACACACTTACCCTTGACTGCATGTGAATTTATCAACACATGACAGTAAACTTTTCAGTAAAGGATACAGTCACCAATTCCCGAGGAACAGAGGCAACCATGAGGAGCATGTGAGGTGGCCAACAGTTAACTGTGAGCTACTTGCAAACACGCCCAAGACCAAGCCAGGTGGACTTCACTCGGTAGCCGTTCTTGTAAATTACTCGTTATCTCTGGAGTTAGCTTCAAGTTCATAGGGTTATATTTTAAAGCTGATAAGAGAAACAGTGTTTTCCAAACTGGATGCTAAACTAGATATTGTACAAGTATACTTCTATTTAAAGACTGCAATGCTTCTTAAATACAACTGTTGGCAAAGGCTATATGCCATTACTTCTTTTACCTCAAATTAGACAATTTGAACATAATAGACAATTTGAGGGTGCACTCAAGTAGCACTAAGACACTAGCTACCTTTCTAGTAATAGCAAAAGGCTCCCCTTCCATGTTTCTCTAATTCTAAAACTCCAAAAGCTCAACTCTATGTGAATACTTTTTAATTTTTAATTCTATGATTATATAGAAAATAATAACAAAAATTTTACCCATTCCCACGTTTAAACCAATATTAACATTTTGTCACATTTGTTTTCAATCTCTTTTGCTTCAAGAAAGAAAAGACATTCATGTTTTTAGGAACTATCCTTGATTCCTATGGAGCACTATCATCTCAGACACTATAGTAGTTTCTGTGATAAAATGGCTTTGGAAAATGAACTATCACCTCCTTCTTAGAAATTCACAGTGATGTCCCTACGTATTGATTCTGAGATATCCTAGAGTAAAAAAAATATGTATTTGAATATTTAACAAAAGTTTCCCAAGTTCACCTGGACAAATAACTCTCTTTTCTTAAACTGCAATTTCCAGAGCATCACTGCACCACAAAACACCAGCTGGGAGATCTTGCTTCGGAGTAATTTTGACACACACACGTACACACACACGTACACACACACGTACACACACACACACACACGTACACACACACACGTACACACACACACACACACACACACACACACACACACACACACACACACACACACACACACACACCTTTCACCATTCTTTTTCTCTGAAAAACTCAAAGCTCAGAGAAAAGGCCATACTCTTGTCACCTCACAAGAGTCTAAAGTTACCAGAGTTTGTTCCCAGATTGTCTCAGGTATTGACAAAAAGCCTCTAAGTGTGTATCTGCAATTGTTCCGCCTCAGTCGTTTTCTGTGGCATGGTGAAAATATGGATCACAGATGAATCTGTTATACTAAACTCAGTCTACACTTCAAACCAAGCCTTTGGCTTTTAGCAATAAAAACATGAATTTGAAGAACAGAATACCATTCTATTACATGGCACGAAGAAATGGTCTGTTATTTGACACTGTCTTGTCATTTGATGAATGTTGAACAAATCATAAGAACTCACCTCCAGGCTAAAATCTTTCCTTTTAGATATTTAATAAAGTGATTGCATAAAACAAACAACATCCAACAAAGCGTACCAGTGAAATAAGTAAGGACACTCGCTAAAGAACAAAATGTTCAGTTTCATGTGTTCCTAAAACTAAATCCCTACAAACTCACGCTTGGTTCCATTTAGAAATATTTTGTGAACCAAAAGAAAAATAATCCAATGATACTGCTATGAACACATAAAAGTGAACAAGTAAACAGAGTTCATAAAGTTCCCATTATTTTCATTTTTCTAGAATTAGAAGTTTGAAAGGATTCCTGTAAAAGAATAAATTTTTCCACCCTATTTTACCTTGTCTAACTTTAAAAAGTGTTCTCTTCTGGCATTTTGCTGAATAAGCCACTGGGATATATTTTCCCGATCTCTCAGAACGGCACTCATTGTCACAAATTAAGAAGGAAAGGCAAACATCTCAGAAACCAATAAATTCTAATTTACAAGTAGCTCATAGTTTTCAGCATTGTGTATCTTTCCTATTCACTTTTAAGATCACTTAGAAATAGTATCAATAACCAAAGAAAATGTTTATAAAAACAAAATAAAATGTAAGAGACAAAAATCCCACCTTGCTGGCAGAAAAACTGTCTTGGCTAGTCTCTATACAATATGAATTTTTAAAATATGGATGGTAAAATAAATGATTTAAAATTTTTATAGAAACCTCTTGGAGAATTTAGTATAATGAGTTTTATGAGTGTACTCATAATTAAGTTCTCAAAATTTTCAAGGGCTTGATAGTACTTGAAACTGATGTTATAAAATTCTCTTTCATTGTTACTTTTATTATGCACACAAGCAAAAGAAAAAAAAAAAACTTTATCTCTAAAACTGAGTGTTGAGATAAAACAAAACTGTGTGTGTGTGAATGCATTAGTTCTAATTTTAAATTACAAAAGCAGTGAGAGGAGGATTTAATTTGCATTCCTAAAATCTTTGATTATTGGATAGAAAACCATTCATATCCTTATTATCATTATTTCCTTCTGGAATAATATTAAATAACATCTTAAAGTTATAGTTATAAGGCAATATTAAAGTTATATTCAGACCACTGACCTCAGTTATATTGCAAAACTAAGAGAATTATACCTTAAATATCATGGTTAATTATGCTGATAACCTTTAAATATTATATCTTGCCTTTGAGCTTCCATTAGCTTTTTTTCAAAACAGTCTTCAATAAAATGAACTTGTTAAGGGACATAACTTGGAAAAGACATACTTTTAGCAAATATGTAAGAATTATTTTTCAAGCAAAATGGAGACAAGACAGACACAATACAATTTTAGACAAAAGCACTAATGACAAATTAATTTTAGAAAGAAAACTAAACATGAAACATTAAGAAAAGCTGGTAAACACCTAAATGAGTAAAAAGAACAGGTAACAATTTAAGAAAAATATATGCATAAAACTATCATCCTCGTCCAAGAAGCGGCATGATAACAGAATACAGGATAAATGCAAACTGCTTATGAGCAATTAAAATGATTATTCAGCCTTGTACACCTGTCATCTTCTAATCTCCTAGAATATTATATCCATTAATCCTCCCAGCATTACTCTGAAACAGGATGAAAGGCAACACAACTCATACAGAACTAAATAGAGTTTGTAAAATTGAGCAAGCCAACTCCAAAATTTTAAGGCCACCCTTGAGATGAATAAGGGAGAAAGAAATCTCTAATATTCTTGTTCTCGTTTTTTAATATCTAGTTCAAATCCTAAATTTAGGTAACACTATGGGAGTTTTTCTTTTCATAACATCTTTGATCAATGTATTATCCTTCTATTGATGTAATTCCTCTGGTTTTAAAATTTATTTTTCTTTTCAATGAAATGTTAAAAACATTGACTTTCTCAGACTTTGACATGCTAAATCTGTTTTCATTTGATCCAATTGTGCATTTTAAAAATATATGTTTTCCTCATCAAGCTTTCTAATTTCCAAAAGATCAATCTCTGAAAAAAAAATATTTTAAATGCATCAAAATCCTCTTTAATAAACTTAAGATGTAGGATTAAGAATGAATCATATCAAATGAAAATTAGAGCAGGTAAGAATTCTGAAGATAGAAAATGAGAGAAAGAGCCTCAAATGAGTAGTACCTAAATCCTGTGTAAATCTAACTACTTTTTTTTTAAAAAAGATGAATGGCTAAGAAGGTAAAGGCACATCACATTTCTGGAAGCTTTCATAGATAAACGGATCACTTTTGCAAAGTAGAGGCAGGATTTGATGAAGAATCTGTTTTCACTGTAACTCTTGGATATTTAGTTTTTATTCATAAAGGCAAATTACTTAAATAATATAAAATGCTATTTTAAAATAAGTATATGCCAACTCTTTGCTCTGAATCAATTTACTTTGCCTAAAAAGGAACAAGTCTTTATGCCTTTCTAAGCCACAAACATGAAGTAAAGCAGTCTAGCCCTAAATAGTTCACTCGTTGCTACTAATAGGACTAATTTGCTTAAAACAAATCACTTTAAAATATCACCAGCAAACATATCTGGGGTGACTATAAAACACTGTATACAGTTTGGGCACCTTAACTGTCCATAACTTAATTCTTTTATAGTGATCCTGCTGCTGCTGCTGCTAAGTCGCTTCAGTTGTGTCCAACTCTGTGCGACCCCATAGATGGGGGCCCACTGTCTCTGGGATTCTCCAGGCAAGAACACTGGAGTGGGTTGCCATTTCTCCAATGTGCGAAAGTGAAGTCGCTCAGTCGTGCCTGACTCCTAGTGACCCCGTGGACTGCAGTCTACCAGGCTCCTCCATCCATGGGATTTTCCTAAACACTCTTACAAAACTAAAAGATGGGCTTCCCTGGTGGCTCAGTAATAAAGAATCCACCTGCCAATGCAAGAGACACAGATCTGATCCCTGATCCGGGAAGATCCCACATGCAGTGGAGCAGCTAAGCCCGTGCACCACAACTACTGAGCCTGTGCTCTAGAGGCTGGAATCCCCAACTCCTAAACCCATGAGCCACAACTACTGAAGCCCTTGCACCCTAGAGCCCGTGCTCTGCAACAAGAGCGGCCACTGCAACGAGAAGCCCACACACAGCAACGTGAGAGTAGCCCTCGCTTGCCACTAGAGGAAAGCCCATCAGCGACTAAGGCCCAGCACAGCCAAAAATAAGTTATAAACAATGGGAAGATTATCTCCTTACATCCTTTAACAAATATACACACCTATGTCTTCCCACCTCTGTAGAAGACATTTTATATAATCATAAGTATACCTTGATTTGGTTGGTTGGAGAAAATTTAACTTCACTCTTTATCTCACTGAAGACTCCCATGAGTGTTGTCTTCCAGATTTTAAAAAAGCCAACAATTTCTCACTACTGAATAACTATCCTACACAAAAGCATTATCTCTTGCTTGGATTTTATCCATCATTTCCTGACTATGCCGATTGTTTATGCTCTTCTCTAGTATAACTTACCTTTGACACAATAGCCGATAGTGTCACAATAGTGATCTTTTAAAAATATGTAGCTCATAGAAAATCCCAGAGAATATACCAAAAAAAGGTATAGCATACAAGATCAACAGACAAAATGCAACCATATTTCCATATGCCAACAACGAAGATGTAGAAACTGAAATTTTAAAAATACCACTTATAATTGCTAAAAATAAAGAAAGTAGATTCCCTAGTACAAATATAACAAAACATGTATAGGATTGGCATGCTGAAATTACAAAACAGTGATAAAAGAAGTCACAGATCTAAATAAAGGGAGAGACATATTCATAGACTGAAAAACTCAAAAAAGACATTAATTCTTCTCAAACTGATCTACAAATTCAGTTCCTATTAAAATTCCAGTAAGATTATTTTTGTAGATATTAGACAAGATAATTTTAAAATACGTATGAAAATGCAAAGGAGGAGGCTAGCAAAAATAATTTTGAAAAAGAAAATAAAGTGGGAAGAATAATTCTAAATGACATTAAAATGGAGAGTAAGTCAGACACTGTGGTACTGGAGAAGAATCAGACATGTGAATCAGTGTAACAGGATAAATAACCCAAAAATAGATCCATACAATATGGTCAACTGATTTTTGAAAAAGGTATGAAAGCAATTCCATGGAAGAAGAATAGCCTCTCTTCAACAAAAGGTGCTTAAGCAATTAGATACACAAAGGCCAAAAAAAAAAAAAAGAGCCTCAAACTAAACCTCTTAAACAAAAAATTAACTCAAAATGAAAACTTCAAAAATTAAGAGAACATTTTCAGGATCTAAAGCTAGACAAAATGTATGAAAAAACTGTTTTAGACCTGATACCAAATACACAACCTATAAAAGAGTGATAAATAGAATCTCATCAGATTAAAAACTTTCACTCTGTACAAGACCCTCCTTGATGTTAAAAAGATGACAAAACATGCTATAAAGGCAAAAGAATATATTTGCAAACTTCATACCTAACAAAAGATTAGTAATTACTGTACAATATACAAAGAACTCTCAAACTCAAGAGTAAAAAACAGTCTAATGAGAAAATAGTACGTCCAAAATACACTAAGAACTCTTACTATTCAACAATAAAATGAACAATCTTATTTTAAAATGGGCAAAAGATATGAACAGATATCTCACCAAAAAAGATACACAACTGGCAAATAAACATGAAAAGATGCCCAACATCAGGTATCATTAGTTAACTGCAAATGAAAACAACACTGAAATACACCATGCACCTATGGGAATGATCAAACTCCAAAAATACAACACCAAATGCTGGCAAGGATGTGAAACAACAGGAACTCTCATTCACTGGAAATGGGGATGCAAAAGAGTACAGCTACTCTGGAAGTTAGTTTGGTGGTTTCTTATAAAAATAAGCATACTTTTACCACATGATCCAGTAACTGTACTCCTTAAAGAGTCAAAAAATCCAAACAAAAATCTGCACATACATTTTATAGCAGCTTTATTAATAATTTCCAAAATCTAGAAGCAATCAAGACATCCTTCAGTAGGTGAATGGATAAACAAATTATGGTTCATCCAGAGAATGCAATAGTCTTCAAAGCTAAAATGCAATGAACTATCAAGCCAGGAGAAGCCAGAGTAAACACGTGTTAGTCACTGTCATGTCCGACTCCAGCCCAGTGGACTGCCAGGCTCTGTCCATGGAACTCTCCAGGCAAGAGTACGGAAGTGGGTGCCATTTCCTTCTCCAGGGGGGTCTCCCAGAGCAAGGGACTGAACCCAGCTCTCCTGCAGTGCAGGCAGATTCTTTCCATCTGAGCCACCAGGAAAGCCAATCTGAACAGGTTAGGGACTGTGCAATTCCAACTGCAAGACAGTCTAAAAGGCAAAACTGTGGAGACAGTAAAAATATCAGTGGTTTCCAGGGTTTGTGGTGAGGAGGGAGGGATGAATAAGCAGAGCACAGAAGATTTTTAGGGCAGTGAAACTACTCTGTAGGAAACCATAAAGATGAATACATGTCATTATACATGCGTCCATACCCACCGAACGTACATCACCAAAAGTGACTCCTCATGTAAACTATGGGCTTTGGGTGACTATGATGTGTCAGTGTAGGTTCATCAATTGCAACCAACGTACAAGTGGTACAGCATGTTGATGGTTGCTAAGATGTACACACTGGGGCAGGAAATATATAGAAAACCTAACTGCTCTAAAAAATAAAGTGGACAAATAGATGGATAAATAAACATTCATCTTATGGACACAGACAGGTTTTAAAATAAAAAAAACTGCCTTTTTGCAATAACATCATACACAACACTCCCAGACTTTGTATATATCCTCACAATTTATATTAATAAAATGAATCCTAACACTTCAAAGAAACTTGTAAAGAAAATTGTATTCAGTCCACTGAGTTCTGTTTTCTTAAATACTATTGATAATAATAGCACATTCTCAGATGAAACACCCCACTGCTTTGGTTCTGACACACACACATGCAGAAAACATGACATATTACTTCTTAAGACTTGAATTTATTCTGAACACTTACTGTATTTCAAAGCAATTTCATTAATACATATAAACATATATAGGCTCACCATACCCACACACACACATATATAGTATCCTTTCCTTTTTATTTTCCAGTGAAGGGGGGAAAAGCTTTAGTTGATCAATATACTTAATCATTTAGCTTTATTTGGTAGAAATAATGAACTATCATCCTAACAAGAACTTTTTACTCTCAAAGGAAGGTGTAGTATTGTGAAAAGTTGATTATTGCTCATTTTTAAAATGCAATTATTTTCATATCAGAGCCTAACACATTAAGCATGCTAAGAAGCAATTCACTTAGATCATCTTCCTCAGAAATATCTAAAGTTACACGTGTTCTTTGAGCTTGAACCATCATATCTGGCTTTTAATATTCAAATTGTAATGAATCAGATATTATCTAATTTATTTGTACTGTTTCCTTAAAATCTTTATACTAAAACAACTACAAAAATTAAAATTAAGCTATGCTTACACAGTCAAAACCAAAAATATAAGAAATAAAGAACCTACTTTATTAGGTAGGTTAATAAATATAATAAAAAATATATTTAATAAATATAAACAAAATAAAAACATATATAATAAACCTATTTATTATATATATGTTTATTATTATATAATAATAATATTATTGTTATTATGTGTTTATTATTTTGTTTATATTTATTAAATATATTTTTATTATATTTATTAATATATAGGTTTATTTGTTATATATGTTTATTATTTTGTTTATATTTATTTATTTATTATACTAATAAGTAGGATAAGTGAGTTTATATATATTTATAAGTTTATATATTTATATATATATATAAGTTTATATATATTTATTTATTATACTAATAAGTAGGATAAGTGAGTTCACGTGGAATGCTGAATATTTTAATAGGCATGTTTGTTAGGAGATCTCATGGAACTATTTGTTTAAAAGATATTTAAAATTTAGAATTCTATCATATTTTTCCAAATAGGTATTTATTAAAATCTCTGGAAACCATGATCACTTCTATCACTGGCCAGCTGATCTGGACATAGGAAACATCACCCTTCTGGCCAGCTGCAATCTGCTTTGGGGTGGGAGGGTGTATTGCAAATGAAACACTCCAATCAGGAAATGATATTTCAAACGAAACAATCTCTGTCCTCACAGGTATCTTTTCAACTCTGAACTGTGTGACATATATTCACTTAAACATCAGTTTAGGATTTGGAGGTAAATAGTCTCTAATTTTCTTGGGCACACTGCCAAAGATGAGAGGTCCTAGTATTTAAATTAATACAAATAGATTTAGAGATATAGATATAAATTCACAGCACACAGACACACATTCATATCCTTGTCACAGGGCGGGGGCGAGGTGGGGGGAAGGGACCCATAAATCTGAGTCTAGTGAGATTCCATTTTCAAAAATGTTAAAAATCACCTGTTAGCCTAAGTATTAGACAAAAAGCACTAAACTATATTCCAATGTATTCTTTTCTTCTTTCCACCCTCCCTATTCCATCTCAGACTTAAACCGATAGCTAATATCTACATTTAAAGTCTCTTATGTCTGTAGCTAACTTATACCAATTAGCTCCACATTCCAAATGACACCATAAAAGATGATGTGATGTAATATCTTACAGATGAATATGGTAAAATCCAGCTATTATGTAGGAATTAAAAGTCAAAAATAATACATATCTAGTGCCACACACACACACACACACACACACACACACGCACGCACGCATACAGGCTTCCCCCAGTGGCTCAGAGGTAAAGAATTTGCCTACAAGGCAGGAGACATAGGTTTGATCCTTGGGTTGGGAAGATCCCCTGGAGAAGGAAATGGCAACCTGCTCCAGTATTCTTGCCTGGGAAATCCCAAGGACAGAGGAGCCTGGCAAGCTAAAGTCCATGGGATCGCAAAGTGTCAGTCACAACTGAAGGATAACAATGGTATAGTTTACCTGATTGGCAGGCAAGATTTAAAACCAAATTAATATTTGAAAAAGGCAGCACTTTTACAAAGAATCTGAACTCTAAGATCTATGATAGCACTCTAAAGCAAAAGCACAAGAGATTCAACAGTTTGAATAACTACACCTAGAGCTTGTCCTCGGAGAAGGCAACGGCACCCCACTCCAGTCCGCTTGCCTGGAAACTCCCATGGATGGAGGAGCCTGGTAGGCTACAGTCCATGGGGTCGCTGAGTCAGACACGACTGGGCGACTTCACTTTCACTTTTCACTTTCATGCATTGGAGAAGGAAATGGCAACCCACTCCAGTGTTCTTGCCTGGAGCATTCCAGGGATGGGGGAGCCCAATGGGCTACAGAGTCGGACACGACTGAAGCAACTTGGCAGCAGCAGCAGCAGAGCTAGTCCTGGATCAAGATATAGATAAAGAGGGACTTCCCTGGCAGTTCAGTGGCTAAGAGTCTACCCTGCAATGCAGAGGACCTGGGTTCAATCCCTAGTCATGGAACTAGGATTCCACATGCCCTGGGGCAACTGAGTCTGTGTGCCACAACTGACATGTGCACCACAGTGAGTCTGTGCGCTGCAACAGAAGGCCAGCACAAGGCAGCCAAAGTCTAACAGGGCCAAGCAAACATACTTTAAAAATTTAATTAAAAAAAGGATGCAAATAAGGAGATAGAAGTTTGACAATCCCTAGGTCCAGGGAAGGAAGGGGTAGGCATAAGGAATTAGGAAATTGGGATTAATATATACACAGTATTGATACTATGTATAAGATAGATAACTAATGAGAAACTGCTGTATAGCTCAGGGAATTCTACTCAAAGCTCTGTCTGTGCTGACCTAAATGGGAAGGAAATGAAAAAAAAGAGGGGATAGCTGACACGTATAGCTAATTCACTTTGCTTTACAGTAAAACCTAACACTGTAAAGCAAGTTCAAGGCAATAAAAATTACTTTTAAAAAGTGAAGTCTACTGAGAGCTTACTTTATGCCCATCAATGTACTCAAGTACTCAGCACCTGACATACACTTCATGCTGCAAAGCTCCCAATAACCACCGCCCCCCTGAGGTACACACAATAACACTGTGAGGTAACTCTTCCGATGTTACATATTGAAAGATGAATGCTCTCAATTAATCTTTATTTTAATCATCACTGGCACAGTCAAATTCCCAAAGCTATTATTTTCATTATTTATAAGGCAAACATATTTCTCCTAAACTTAGAAAATGTAGCCATATTCATTACTTTGAGAGACTTTCTGACTGCTTCCACATAAAATAAATTGTACCATTTGCAATATTTCATGAGAATACTAGTTATCACAGACCAACTTACTAGGTAATTGAATTAAACCATGAGAGATCATACTTTCATTAGTGCAAAACAGAAATTAGTAGTAAAAGACCATTTTTTGGGGGAAAGCAAAGTTTCTTCAGAACCAAATACATGGGGAATTTTTAACTGATGTAATGAAACATAGTCTTTTGTGAGACAGACTCTTCTAACATGAAATGTATGTTGTCTAAGAATTGGTGTTATATTAGACTTAAAAGAGAATTCCCTAGCTCTATTAGAGTAAAGTGATCATACAGTCTGTCCTATGAAATAAATGAAGAGGTAAAACCATGTATGCAGGTTGGAAGACTTAATGTTAATAGGTCAGTTCTCACAAAATTTATATACAAGTTCAACACCATTCAAATAAAAATCCTGGTGGGTTATTTTTGTAAGAAAAATTGACAAGTCATTTCTAAAAGCTATATAAAAAAAAGAACCTAGGAGAAATAAAACTGGTTTGAAAAAGAACAAAATTAGACAGCATACATCATCTAAGCTATAAACAAGACACTGTGGTATTGGCATAAAGACAGACAAATGAATCAGACTACTGTCCAGAATTGACCCTCACATATACGCTCAACTGACCTGACAAAGGTGCCAAGGCAATTCAGTGGGGAAAAGTCTTTTCAATAAAGGTGCTGGAACAATGAGATAAACATGAAAAAGATGAACCCTGCTCTTTACCACATACCATATACAAAAATAAATTCTAAAGGGATCAGAGACTGAATTCTAAAGCTAAGATAAATCTTCTAGGAGAAAACACCTTTGTGAAGCAAAGGTTTCATAAGACACGGAACAGTAACTATGAAAGACAAAACTGATAAACTGATAAATTTTCATCAGGATTAAACATTTCTGCTCATCAAAAGACACTACTAGGGAAATAAATGAACAAACTACAATCTGGGAGAAAACAGAAATACCAAAAATATTTAAAGAACAAAATCCCTAAACACAAAAGCAACAACAGAAAAAAATGTACAAATGGTCAATAGATACATCAAAAGGTACTCAACATCATTAGTCACTAGGCAAATACAAACTAAAACCATGAGATACCACTTCACACTGACTGCTGCTGCTAAGTCACTTCAGTCGTGTCCGACTCTGTGCGACCCCATAGACATCAGCCCACCAGGCTCCCCCAGCCCTGGGATTCTCCAGGCAAGAATACTGGAGTGGGTTGCCATTTCCTTCTCCAATGCAGGAAAGTGAAAGTGAAGTCGCTTAGTCGTGTCTGACTCTTCGCAACCCCATGGACCGCAGCCTACCAGGCTCCTCTGTCCATGGGATTTTCCAGGCAAGAGTACTGGAGTGGGGTACCATTGCCTTCTCCGTCACACTGACTAGAATGGCTAAAATTAAAACACTGACAATACTGAACACTGATGTAGAAAATCCAGCAACTGCAATTTTCGTACAGAGTGCCAGTAGGCACTCTGCTGTATAGCTCAGGGAATTCTACTCGAAGTTCCACAACCATCTCGGAGAACTGTTTGGCAGCTTCTTAAAAAGGTAAATAAACACCTTATCTATGAACCAGCAATCCTACTTCTAAGTATTTACACAACAGAAATGAACAGATATTCTTGTGCACAAATGCTCACAGCAGTTTTATTCACAAACTAGCAAAGAACTGAAAAACTTAAATCCCTAAACAAGTAAATGGATTCATACACAGATACAGTCGATATAGTGATGCAGACCTGACGGAATACGGCTCCTTGGCAATAAGAAAGAATAAGCAACAACATACGTGAGTCTCCAGAATGTTATGCTGGGTGAAAGAAGCCAGACACAAAACAAGACACAGTGTCTGTTTATTCACATAAAGTCCAAGAAGAGGCAAAAACAATACATGGTGATGGAGGCCAGAAAAAATAGTTGTTTATGGGGGTAGGAACTGACTGGAAGGGACATAAGAAACATTATGTAGTGACAGAAATCTGTATTTTGTTTGGGGAGGTATCTACATAGATGGACACAACTGCCAAAATTCATCAAATGACACACAGGATCTGTGTATTTTACTAGGTGTAAATTGTTTCTTAATAAAAGGTATGTTCAGTTCAGTCGCTCAGTCGTGTCCGACTCTTTGCGACCCCATGAATCGCAGCACACCAGGCCTCCCTGTCCATCACCAACTCCCGGAGTTTACTCAGACTATGTTAGTTTTTTTTATTAATTAAAAAAAAAAAACTATTTTAGCTGTGGTATCAGGGAGAACTAGGTTCAAATTCGAATTGCACGTTTCTTCTCTGCATGACCTTGGAAAAGTTCCTTAACTTCTAAATCCCTTGGTTTCCTTTCTTTGAATATGCAGATAACAGCAGTAAGTACCTATGTCCATCACAGGATTATTGTGAAGATTAAACGAGATAGTGGGTTAGAAAACACTTAATGAAGTACCTGAAATAAAACTCAGCTAAAAAAAAAACCCTGCACTATTATAATTAATTCATTATTAATCAAAACTTTCCAAAGAGCATGCCTAATACAATCATAGGTAAAGACATACAGGGTTTTCCATCTAAAACTAATTTCTTGCCACAGTAAGTTACAACAAAAAGCCTCTTATGGTATTATAGTTTTGATTAAAAAACAGTGATTATTGTAAAATTGCTTTCCAATGGACAATAGAGAAACACAAGATTGAATTTGCAGCAATAATAACTGTAGATTACAGAAAAAAACTCCAAACCCTCAAACTCATATTCAAATCATCATCCCTTCCTGCACTATTTCAAATAGTCTAACTAGTCTTGAAGCTTCTGTTCTACCCTACAGAAGCCAGAGTGACTGTTTTATAAACATAATTCAGACCATGTCATGCCCTGCTTAAGTTATTTCAATGGCTAAGCAATGCTCTCAAAATAAAATCAGTAAGACTCCCCATGGACCGCAAGGACCCTCCACGATGGAATTCTTTCTTGCCTGTCCATCTGCAGTCAGCCCCCTCCATTCTTCCTAACTGCATGTGAATGACCTTTCTGTCCTTCCAGCACGCCAAATCCTGTTTTATCTCCTGGCTTTTTCACTTGCCATTTCTTTTGCTTCATATACTTATGTTCAACTTCTCCTCTTCCTGTAAACCTCAATTCCATGTCGCATCCTCAGAGAAACCTTTCCTGGCCACTCTGTGTAAAGCTGGCTTTCCAGGATCAATTTCTATCACAGCTCCTTGATAACACTTATAAACTCCTGCACACAATGGAGGTCTCTCTCACCACTAGACGACAAGCTTCATGAGAACAGAAATTGTCTCATTTCCACCCAGCATCCTGAGTCTCTTACAGAAGTTAAGTGCTCAATACTGAATTGATATATTAATGAATTCATAAGGGTGACTCTAATTTTTTCTTAACTTTTCAGCTAGTACTAACAGCAAATTCACCTCCACAACACACTCATTGTGAACTTTTTTCTAAGTTCATTTTTTAAAGATTCTGTTAACTTCTTATTCTCATGTCTTTTGTCTGGGTAGTAGTTTGTTCTAAGGGACAAAATGAATTAAAATGATGAAGGCAAGGTCTCCTGAGATGAAAGAATTTCATATAAAGGCATAAAGTATTTCCTATTTCTTAGAGATACTTCACTAAGACACTCAAGAGTGATACTGGCCTTATCCTTTGTTTCATTTGCTATAGAAACCTCTTCCATAAACTACAAACACAGATTGCAGAGGAACTGTTACCTTGAATAGGTTCATCAAGGACTCAATTACAGAGGGACCAAAACTGCAACATTAATAACAGAACCAGGCCTGTAACTGAGGTCCCTTTTGTATTTCTATGACATTCATTACCTTACTGAAATTCATAGAATTCTGAGCCTTACTGTAATTCCCTTACCTGGCCTCAGAAAGGATCTAAAGTACTGCTATTTAAATCACTTTCCTCAGAGCAACCTTCCTCTCCTGGGTCTCCAACTCAGCTCACTGACTTGACCCTTCTTCTGCAGAGTGAATGCATAACTGAGCTTTTTCTAATCTTATGTAATCTTATGCCACTCATATAGACAATGTACAAGGCACCAATTTACACCTTCTCCTGCCAACTTACATGACATTTAAGAGTTACCACTGAACTGGTGGTCTTATCAGAAAGTCACGTATTTAGCAGCTACTGTGGTATCACATATTTCAAGTCATTGACTTGAAAAAATACAACATATATAACCCTTGGACATTAAGTCATCAATTTCAGTGCATTGAGCAATTGATTCTTTAAGACATGCTACAAAAATCAAAACAGACTGACTGGCATTTCAACTTCTTTCCTATAAATATGCTCCCTCACTAAAGAAACACAGGAAAGCAAAAACATGCCATAAAATTAAAATATAGACAATGGACATAAAACTGAAGATTAAGAGACATAGATTCAAAAACTAAGAGACCATAGGCCATTCATTTCTCTGTTTAACAGTATTCCCAAGTCTTAAAAGAGCTCATCAAACCCTCCCTAAAGTCTGTTTCTCACACTTTATAAAGATATAAAATTATATTTATAAAAATTACTTCAAAAAGTTTAAGAGTATTATCAAAATGATGATTCTGCTATCACTAGTAAGTTTCCAAGGAGTAAAAAGTTAACAGCGTAACAGAAACAATTTCCATAAACACTATATAACATTACCTTCCCTAATCAAGTTATACTTTGCCTCTTACTCCACAGTGGTAAAAAACAAACAAAAACACTTCAAAACATTTAAAGTAATCTAAGAAAAAGTTACTGCTCTCTTTATATCACGCCTTCTCACAAATTCCATTCCTCTGTGTTCAGTTCAGTTCAGTCGCTCAGTTGTGTCTCTTTGCGACCCCATGAATCGCAGCACGCCAGGCCTCCCTGTCCATCACCAACTCCCTGAGTTCACTCAGACTCACGTCCATCGAGTCCGTGATGCCATCCAGCCATCTCATCCTCGGTTGTCCCCTTCTCCTCCTGCCCCCAATCCCTTCCAGCATCAGAGTCTTTTCCAATGAGTCAACTCTTCGCATGAGGTGGCCAAAGTACCGGAGTTTCAGCTTTAGCATCATTCCTTCCAAAGAAATCCCAGGGTTGATCTCCTTCAGAATGGACTGGTTGGATCTCCTTGCAGTCCAAGGGATTCTCAAGAGTCTTCTCCAACACCACAGCTCAAAAGCATCAATTCTTCAGTGCTCAGCCTTCTTCACAGTCCAACTCTCACATCCATACATGACCACAGGACAAACCAGGTTCATTGTTATCGTTATGCTGTGCTCAGACATGTTGGACTCTTTGAGACCCCATAAACTGTAGCCTGCCAGGCTCCTCTGTCCATGGGATTTTCTAGGCAAGAATACTGGAGTGGGTTGTCATTTCCTACTCCAGGGGATCTTCCCAGCCCAGGGACCAAACCGTTGCCAGGCAGATTCTTTACCATCATACCACCTGATACTGTAATAAGTTCATAGTTCTATGTGATTCTAGAGCCACAGACATGAGAGTTGTACTCCCATCTTAGCTCTGATACTCTCCACTGCAATATCGGATGGGTCATTTCACCTCTCGGGGCCTAGCTTCCTCATCTGTAAAAGCAGGCAACTGCACTCCTGCAGTGGTGCCTCGGCTCCTGAGGCATCAGCAACCACCTTCCAATATCAAAACACCCAAGTATCACATGACGGTGGTGGAGGCCCTAGTATTATTGGTTGAGCTTGTGTGAATTCAGTAAAACTTCTAAATGAATTTGCCTTTAATCAAAATGGCATTCATTCACAATGTTGTCACGATATGGGAGTTCACATATCTTCACACAGCTTAACCAGTAGACATGGATACAAAGACCTCGAGAAGTAATTCAATGACAAGGGCCCTGGGCCTGCGATATGGGAACTTTTGAACTAGAAGACCTTTAAGAACTCCCCCATCCTGCCCTGTGCCCTGTGTGATGACATGACATGATCCTATACAAAGAAGGGAACATAAGTTAAAAGACATAGTATCTATATTCACAGCCGAAATTTCAGCAACACTCACAGGGTAAGCTAATGAGTTAAAGCAAATGCTAGCTCTTCTGAATACTTCTTAATATATCCCTTTTTAAAGACTTGAAAATGTTTCTTTCTATAGCTATCTTTCTTTGGCCATCTTTCAAATGTGACTTTTTACTTAATATTCAAGCAAAAGGAACGAAATTTGAGTTTTTATTAGTCACTATGAGTCCTTGAAGAATCCGTGCCTATTTCTTTTTTTTTTATATAATTTTATTTATTTTAATTGGNTAGCTATCTTTCTTTGGCCATCTTTCAAATGTGACTTTTTACTTAATATTCAAGCAAAAGGAACGAAATTTGAGTTTTTATTAGTCACTATGAGTCCTTGAAGAATCCGTGCCTATTTCTTTTTTTTTAATATAATTTTATTTATTTTAATTGGCGACAATGGAGTATTACTCAGCCATTAAAAAGAACACATTTGAATCAGTTCTAATGAGGTGGATGAAACTGGAGCCTATTATACAGAGTGAAGTAAGCCAGAAAGAAAAACACCAACACAGTATACTAATACATATATATGGAATTTAGAAAGATGGTAACGATAACCCTGTATGCATGCCTATTTCTTTAAAACATACATACCTCGCCCATATAGCACGTTGTCTTAAAAAATGCACGTCAAGAAATCATGCTCTATGAGAAGTGCTAGGCAATACAAATGAAAAGATGTATCAGTAGTTATTCCTCAATTTCCAAGTAATCTCAAACAAGGACAAAATTAATAAAAATAGGTAATAAATATAAAGTAAAAGAGCCCATGTAGGACAGATTTACCAAAACTATGCCCATTAAAGAATATATAAATTTTGAAGGGAAACACAGGTAGATTAGGGGAGAGGCATGAGAAAGAGGCTTCAGATCGTTAGAGCTCTATGTGCAAAGAGACAGACTGAAATGACACAGCAGCGTGTGAATGACTCCTGGTTATTCAGCAAACCAACATCAAGAAAATTACCATCTCTTGAGGCTTCTGGACATTTTCAAAAGAAATATTTGTAACTCTCCCTTGTACACCTGTATCAGCGGTTGCCTAATAACTATGGGAGAAGCTTCCCTGATAGCTCAGTTGGTAAAGAATCTGCTAGCAATGCAGGAGACCCCAGTTTGATCCTGGGTCAGGAAGATCCACTGGAGAAGGGATAGGCTACCCACTCCAGTATTCTGGCCTAGAGAATTCNCTAATAACTATGGGAGAAGCTTCCCTGATAGCTCAGTTGGTAAAGAATCTGCTAGCAATGCAGGAGACCCCAGTTTGATCCTGGGTCAGGAAGATCCACTGGAGAAGGGATAGGCTACCCACTCCAGTATTCTGGCCTAGAGAATTCCACGGGGTCACAAAGAGTTGGACACAACTGAGCAACTTTCACTTTCACTATATTTATGGAAAGGAGTCTCAGTCCTCGGTGTCTTTTCTCCTACAAAAGCAATTTCTTTTTGGTTAGCTTTAAAATGTCTAGGCATGAACACCATAAATGAGAGATCAAAGAGGACACTAAATGCTGGTCTAATTTAAAAAAAACTGTTCTCAGCAAGTACCTATCTTTCTTAATTGCCAAACTGAACATCAGTTTTATTTCTACTTTTTTCAGCTACTTTTAAACGAGTTAAATGAGCTAAAAATCCACAAGTAAAGAGAATAAGAGTCACGTGATCAGGGAAAATCATAAATTTAAACACAACTTCCATAACGTTGAAATTACCAAAAGTTAATTTGCCACTCTGTTGAAAGTTTGACTATCACTCTAAAAGCAGAGACAGAGGAAAAAAAAAGAGTTTCTAAACATGGTTTTACTTAAAGGTAAAGGGCCATTTCACTTCTTAAATATAGAAATACACGCTCTGCTCAAGCATGTAGTTTTTAAAGTATAAAATTATATAAGTGTCATTTTCTTCATGAGTAAACTCTGATGCATACATATAATTATAATAGGCCTTTTCATAAGGTGATTACTTGACATCTGCCTTTTAAAACACATAGCACAAAGTAACTGTGTTCATGACTCAACCACTGGTAAGCCAAAGAATAAGCCAAATATGTACAAATGAGAACAAGTTTCCATTCCGCCTTTCAACAGAACTGACAAGAGAAAAAAAAAAATTTAAGGAAAAAACAACTTTTATTTTTAAATATAACATTTCCACCTGACTTCTATAATAGAATGAAAAAATGGGAATTTTGTTTGAAATTCTCATGCTTAGCAATTTTTTTTAAAACATAAGGGTAATTGATGGGTTTTATCTTTCAGCTGAGGGTATAAAAATCTTAACACACAAAATCCCTATGAAACACAGAAGATTAAGAGTTAATATAAAAGCCCTATTCTAGATGTTGGTTGTAAGAGACTCGTCCAGTTGTTTAAAGTTCCTTATTTCTTTTGTCTTAGTTCTTTCTAAAATGCAACGGTATGAGGGCATGGAAAACCTGTGATGATTTTTACCTGATTTAATTCAGACTTAGTAACTGAAAGAAAAGTCATAGAACCTCCTACTAAATCACAACTAACAAATTTCCAGAATATTGTACTATATTCTAATATACTACAGGGCATACTAATTAGAATATAATATAGAAAATTGCTCTTTTTCATTGAGCTATTAGATTTAACCTTCTCAAAAATAAGTTTTCTAAGTAGATAGCATATATACAAAGCACTTAATGAGTATGCAAACCAAATAGCTGCAATTGTTCAATCTTATCTACTGACAATAAGAGAGTGGGAAGTCCAAGTGTTAATAACAAAGCAGCTTCACTGTTTCAAGAACTAGCTGACAGTCTCGAAAGACTGGTTATTAAAGTGACAACACCTTTATAATCAACAAGATACAACAAATTTGGAAAGCTAATGTGAAAACATGTTTTACTGTGGACACAGTTATATTTCTCTAAACATAAATATACATTCAAGTTAATAAAAGGAACACCCCACTTTTTAAAAATGTCTCAAAAAAAAAGGGGGCAGAAAAAAATCAACTTAAATGAACCAGAATTTTTTTATTCTTTTATATGACAAACTTGCAGGTTATAATGTACAGTCAAATTAATAAAGTAGATTCTGAAAATGATCCACAACACATAAGAACACACACACACACACTTGACAATGAAATTACCTGCCTATTAGAGAAACTGTAACACCAATAGCATATAGGAGCCTAAGGCAGAATAACACACGGGGGATATACTTAAATTCTGCCTTTATAGACATAAATAAAAAGTATAGGGGTGCTTCACAATTTGCGGGATGTTTCACATTAAATTGTTTGATTTTCACAATAACCCTGAGAGAGACTCAAGACAAGGGCTATTAATTCCTGTTCTAATAATGAAAGAATTGACACTCAATAAGGTTAAAGTATAGTTGCAGTAACTTAATAAACAGCAATTTTCTAAGAAACAAAAAGGTGACTGAGAAAATTTTTACATTGAAAATAAAACAATTATGAGGAAAAACAAAAGGGAGACAAGTAGACATACAAAACCGCAAGACAGAGAAAGTATATTTACATAATACATTAGCATATCACTTCTGCTAACAGCAAGAGAATATGAGTTCCCATAACTTCCTACAAACAAAATGGCTAAAATTTAGAATATCAGGAATAATAAAAATGCAAAGTATCCTTTTACTTTCTTTGTTAGGACAGATTTTTAAAGACTCCACCAGCTTTATATAACTACTCAAGAATATATAGAGAGAGATCATTTAGGAAAAAGTATCTCCTCATTTATATCTTATATTGAATGAAAAGTCTACTAATTCATCACTAAAATAAAAAGAATCCCACCCATTAACATCCCCATGGTTGTGGTTACTGCCATCTTTCAATAACAAACCTATCACTTAGAAGCAATGGAGTTAGGGTCTGATCATTTGGTCCAATAAATCATTTTAAAGATACAAAAATAAAAACTGACATAGCAACTTCAAGAAGACTTTTCAAAGAGGCTTTCTTTCCCACTTAAAATGTCTCTTTGAAATATTCACAGGCAATCAGATCTTTCAAGTCATCCAATTTATTTCAAAGGAATTTTAGATGCTGCTACTTGATACTGACATATTTTAAATACAGTTTTATTGTATCTAGTATTAGACATTAAATGTACAGTAAAGTATTTTAAACCTTCAACTCTCCACCTAGATTAGTCCCAGAAAACAACACTGCATACCATACTTCAATATACCCTAGCACTTAAAAAGATACTGATTTAGAAAGGCAATTCACTACAAAAGTTAATAATGGGATTTAATCAAAGTTTGTTTCATATTTGTTTTAAAACAAGTGAAACAAAAGAAGCAGGCAATACAATGGCATACACTTTCTTTTAATATCTAAATTAGCACCTGCAAAATTTTGAATGAAGTTTGCAGACACCTTGCAAGCCTAGGGCACAGACAGCACTCCGTATCACTGCAATGAGGTACTCAATAAACCACAATTTTTCAAAGTATTGCTACAATTAATAATGGCATTTAGATTTGAAAACATAAATAGTATGGTCCTTCATTCATACTAAACTTAATATGATAATACTAGTCAAATGAAAATTAATTATGAAAGCCAAGCCAAAGGCTAGAGAAAAAACTTTATAAACTGCAAAGGTAAAGGGTTAAAAAAAAAAAAAGTCAAAAATATCCCCCTCACTTCTCTTGACTCACTATCATATTATCATACACTAAAAAAGTCAAAAAAGAAATGAGTTTAGAATTGGCAAACGCTATCATAATGCCAAACATATATATTATTAAGAATGACATTTTTGCCTTCAGGTAAATAAATATACATCATGATATATACTGCAACACTCCATGTAGTAGAATATTCATAGTAAATAGCTTACAAAATATAATATCCTTGAATAAAATGACCCCACACATTACCGTGTACAATACAGAAATCAAAATTATAAACACGTTCTATTCCTTTGTTTTTCATCCAATTAGGATGTTCAATTTAATGGTCATATGGCCTTTTGGATAGACTGTTAAAAATACCTACTATGTTCACAACTGCCAAAAAAATGGAAGTAACCTAACTGTTCACCAACAGATTAACGACTAAACAAAATGTGGTATATACCTATAATGGGGTATCATTCAGCCATAAAAAGGCAGGAAATTCTGACACATGCTACAACATGGATGGACCTTGAGGACATTATGCTAAGGCATAAGCCAGTCACAAAAGTACAAATATTGAATTAGTTCACTTTGGGTTGCCATTTCCTGTCCAAGGAAATACACAGAAGAGTCAAATTCATTGGGACAGGAGATCAAATGGTTGCCTGGGGCTGAAGGGGAGGGGAAATGGAGAGTTATTATTTAATAGGTACAGAATTTCAGTTAGGGAAGATGAGAAACTTCTGGAAACGGATACTGGTATGGCTGCACAACAATATGACTGTTCCTGACAGCACTGAACTGTACAATTAAAAATCGTTAAAATGGTAGATTTCATGTTATGTATGTCTTACAAAAACCTACGAATTACATCTATCCTTGTCTCTCTTTAATGTTTTTGCTAAGGAATTAATAGCATTTCCATAATTCTTTAGTAAACATTTTGTGTCATCTAGTTAATGAATACATTCTTTACATTAATAATTAGACTTGGCAATAGGTCCAAAACAAAACATTTAGCTCAATAATAAATGAGAACATGCATTGAGAAAGAGTGGAAGGAAGATCACACTTGGGTCATAGTTGCAATGTACCCTCTCCTTGGAAGCCACAGTCAGATGGAATATATATACCTACAACAATGTGCCTTGTATGTTCCCTAATTATTTTTCACAACTCTAGATTAGCCTTTCAAATCATGTACAGTTCAGCAAACTACCTAAGGTTATCTTGCTGATTTAGAAATCAAAGCTTCCAACTCTCTATCAAAGAACTGACATCACAACTTTCAGATACTGCAGACTCATAAGAACAAGTGAAGAATCAAGTCTCTCTCTGAAAATCACTACTGCAGGGCAGACAATTACGTTAGATGAATCAATGAATTAAACTACTACCTATGAAATTACTGCACTTTGTTTTCTGATAGTTCTTCCTAAATTAGATCTGAATATTATACAAAATGGTCTGTACATGTTCCCTTTCAATATCCTCCATAAATAATGGTTTCATGAGGCTGTTTAAATATAACCATATAAAAACCCACAAGGGAGAAAGAATGTGTGGGAAAGTTAACCAGTCTCATATTTCTAGCTGACTTACCAATCTGATTTTATTTAATAAAAAATACAATGTTGCACCATGGGTGAATGCAAAAAAAACTATCTTTTATGTGTTGTCTTCCCCTTCAGATTCTGGCAAATACACCTGGTACCTTACTCAATCCCTGTATTTCTTCTGTGGCAATCCTGTCCATCTGGCTGGCTATCCAGCTGATTTGAATGAAAATACTAAAATACATAATAAAATAACATCAGCAGATATTAACTATTTCAAATATTAAAGCAAGCTTTTCCAATATGAATTTCTGCACATCACTAAAAATTTATTGAGGATAGTCAAATCTGAAAGGCAATTCATCCAATCTAGTTTCCAAAACTACTAAATAAACCATTTTAAGAAAGATGTCATGTGGAGAACAATATTTATCAATTCTCTTGGAAATATCCATCAAGTAGTAAACGTACATGGCAATATAGAATCCATTCAACATATGTCTTGCCAATAATGCAAAGTGGGTTTTTTTAATGTTGTAAACAAATATTAACTGAATTAGAACATCCATTAAAAAAAAAAAAGTTCCTTAGTTCTTTTTTTAGCACTTAGAAGGACAATACATGCACAAATGGGTTGATCTTATGTTGCCAGATCAAGAAAATGTCAATACATTGCTGCAAAAAAGAACTGAAATTTATTACTCAAATTTCACGAGAAAGGCAACATTCTTGGGCCTTTAGTGTATCCTAAATTCAGTCTTCAATTAAAAGATGAAAATGGAAACTTCTCACTGAAAATCAAAGTTAATCTGGAAATTTAGTGAAAGATAATAACTTCAGTCCACATCTCAGCAGCCCCCAATCCCCCAATCATTTCCCCAAATAGCTCCCCACCACAACACCAAAATATCTAGCAAGTTATTTTGTCCACTGTCCACAGACTGTGGGTATTCACCACAGCCTGGCAAGTAATGGGCAGAAACAGACTTCTTTCCTACAAAGGGGCAACAAGAAGGGGTGGGGCTAGTAAAAGAATATTACCACACATCCTATTCAAAAGAAAAATACATATTTGCATCAATATTCTAAAAAATCCATGATGAAAATCGAGATCCCCATGTCAAATTCTTTCTAGTAACAGTTGAGATGAGTAAGGAAATCCTATAGGAATAGACAGGTTGGACTGATGACTTTTTGACAGGAAACAGATGTTCCTTTCAACTCTGGGCACAACTAATTTAAAATAATGATAAAACAAAGACCATCTTACTTGGTGTGATGTCTATTCCTCATACATAAAGGAAGATGGTCATAATTCATTTTTTTCCTTTGAAACTCTATTTCTATTTCTTTTTCACACATCAAAATATCTAAGTTACAATATTTTCTTACTCATGTGTTCAGTTCAGTTCAGTCGCTCAATCGTGTCCGACTCTTTGCGACCCCATGAA
This sequence comes from Neotragus pygmaeus, assembly GCA_006410875.1. Taxonomy (NCBI): domain Eukaryota; kingdom Metazoa; phylum Chordata; class Mammalia; order Artiodactyla; family Bovidae; genus Neotragus; species Neotragus pygmaeus. Next base: position 643,111 of record SJYV01037222.1, on the reverse strand, counting down.
TCGCAGCACACCAGGCNAATTCATTTTTTTCCTTTGAAACTCTATTTCTATTTCTTTTTCACACATCAAAATATCTAAGTTACAATATTTTCTTACTCATGTGTTCAGTTCAGTTCAGTCGCTCAATCGTGTCCGACTCTTTGCGACCCCATGAATCGCAGCACACCAGGCCTCCCTGTCCAGGGAGTTCCTCTTTTGGTATCCTATGTGTTACAAGTACATATTTTATAATGAAAAGTATCAGGTGAGTAATCAGTTTCTATACTATACCATAGGGAACTGCTTTTTTCATAAATTCTTTATTTTCTATTCCTTGAATGTGTGTATTTTGTGTCTGTATATAATTTTTTCCACTCCTAGGCAAATACAGAAGATAAGTAAAAACACAGGTTTACACAGAAAACTTAAACACAAATGTTCAAGGAAGTATTATTTATACTAATAGTCAAAAAGTGGAAACAACCCAAATACTCATCAACTAATGAATGGATAAACATATTGTGGTAGATCCAAACAACAGAACATTATTCAACAATAAAACATGCTACAACATACATGAACTCACACTATTACACGAAATGAAAGAAGCCAGTCATAACAGACTACATAATGTATCACTATATGTCTCCTGGGCTTCCCCAGCAGCTCAGCAGTAAAGAATCTGCCTATAGTGCAGGAAATGCAGGTTCGATTCTTGGGTTGGGAAGATCCCCTGGAAGAGAGCATAGCACCACACTCCAGTATTCTTGCCTGGAGAAACCCATGGACAGAGAAGCCTAGCAGGCTACAGTCCATGGGGTTGCAACGAGTTGGACACAACTGAAGCAAGTGAGCATGCATACATTTATAAAGTTCCTAAAATAAAAAAATCTATAGAAACAGAAAGTAGACTAGTGGCTGGAGTTGGCAGGGGAAAGAAGGGAGGTGGGAATGGGGAATAAGTTGCTAATAGGTAAGAGGTTTCTCTGCGGGATGAGGAGTCTTTAAAAACCTGAACTCTCGATTTCCCACCCCAATCTAATTCTATTCCACTACTGCCCATCTCAGTTACCAGCACCATCACTGGAGAGTTGATCTGGCTATAAATCTAGTAGCCATGCCTCTCCCCTTTCCTTCTCACTTCACAATCTTTCCATCAACAAGTCCTATATTTTTTCCTTCCAAAATGCACCCTTCTTACTATATCTACTGTCACTTTCCCATCCCTCATAGGCTTCAAGAGTCTTCTAACTAGTCTTTTTTTTTCACTTACACATCCAATTTTTTTTTTCCCATATGGTGGCCAGGGAGACATTTTTCAGACAAAATCTAGTCATATCACTCCCCTGCTAATCCTCAATATGGCTTCAGTCAGTCAGTCAGTTCAGTCACTTAGTCGTGTCTGACTCTTTGCGACCCCATGGACTGCAGCACACCAGGCTTCCCTGTCCATCACCAACTCCTGGTGCCTACTCAAATTCATGTCCATCGAGTCGGTGATGCCATCCAGCCATCTCATCCTCTGTCATCCCCTTCTCCTCCTGCCTTCAATCTTTCTCAGCATCAGGGTCTTTTCCAAGGAGTCAATTCAGTTCTTCACAATAGGTGGCCAAAGTATTGGAGTTTCAGCTTCAGCATCAGTCCTTCCAATGAATATTCAGGACTAATTTCCTTTAGGATGGACTGGTTAGATCTCCTTGCAGTTCAAGGGACTCTTAAGAGTCTTCTCCAACACCACAGTTCAAAAGTATCAATTCTTTAGCACTCAGCTTTCTTTATTGTCCAACTCTCACATCCATACATGACCACTGGAAAAACCATACCTTTGACTAGACAGACCTTTGTTGGCAAAGTAATGTCTCTACTTTTTAATATGCTGTCTAGGAGAAGGCAATGGCACCCCACTCCAGTACTCTTGCCTGGAAAATCCCATGGACAGAGGAGCCTGGTAGGCTGCAGTCCACAGGGTTGCACAAGTCGGACACGACTGAAGCAACTTAGCAGCAGCAGGTTGATCATAGCTTTTCTTCCAAGGAGCAAGCATCTTTAAATTTTGTGNACCCCACTCCAGTACTCTTGCCTGGAAAATCCCATGGACAGAGGAGCCTGGTAGGCTGCAGTCCACAGGGTTGCACAAGTCGGACACGACTGAAGCAACTTAGCAGCAGCAGGTTGATCATAGCTTTTCTTCCAAGGAGCAAGCATCTTTAAATTTTGTGGCTGCAGTCACCATCTGCAATGATTTTGGAGCCCCCCCAAATAAAGTTCTCACTGTTTCCATTGTTTCTCCATCTATCTGCCATGAAGTGATGGGACCAAATGTCATGTCTCAGTTTTCTGAATGTTGAGTTACCACTGCTTTAAAATAAGATTCGAACTCATTGATACTGGCTAAAAGACTCTATCCAATCTGCCCTCTGCCCACCTCCCAAAGATCACTGTGCACTTCTCTCCTCCTAATTACACTCTAGATGTAATGACTTTCTTCCTACTCTTATGCAAGCTCATCATCACCTTGGTCTTTTGACTTGGAATGTTATGGAACAACAGACTGGTTTCAAATAGGTAAAGGAGTACGTCAAGGCTGTATATTGTCACCCTGCTTATTTAACTTCTATGCAGAGTACATCATGAGAAACGCTGGACTGGAAGAAACACAAGCTGGAATCAAGATTGCCGGGAGAAATATCAATAACCTCAGATATGCAGATGACACCACCCTTATGGCAGAAAGTGAAGAGGAACTAAAAAGCCTCTTGATGAAAGTGAAAGAGGAGAGTGAAAAAGTTGGCTTAAAGCTCAACATTCAGAAAACGAAGATCATGGCATCCGGTCCCATCACTTCATGGGAAATAGATGGGGAAACAGTGGAAACAGTGTCAGACTTTATTTTGGGGGGCTCCAAAATCACTGCAGATGGTGACTGCAGCCATGAAATTAAAAGACGCTTACTCCTTGGAAGAAAAGTTATGACCAACCTAGATAGCATATTCAAAAGCAGAGGCATTACTTTGCTGACTAAGGTCCGTCTAGTCAAGGCTATGGTTTTTCCTGTGGTCATGTATGGATGTGAGGGTTGGACTGTGAAGAAGGCTGAGCACTGAAGAATTGATGCTTTCGAACTGTGGTGTTGGAGAAGACTCTTGAGAGTCCCTTGGACTGCAAGGAGATCCAATCAGTCCATCCTAAAGGAGATCAACTCTGGGATTTCTTTGGAAGGAATGATGCTAAAGCTGAAACTCCAGTACTTTGGCCACCTCATGAGAAGAGTTGACTCACTGGAGAAGACTCTGATGCTGGGAGGGATTGGGGGCAGGAGGAGAAGGGGACGACCGAGGATGAGATGGCTGGATGGCATCACTGACTCGATGGACATTGAGTCTGAGTGAACTCCGGGAGATGGTGACGAACAGGGCGGCCTGGCGTGCTGCGATTCATGGGGTCACAAAGAGTCGGACACGACTGAGTGACTGAACTGTCCCTCTCTCATATTTTCTCATCTTTTGCTTCTTCTCATGATTAATGTCTGAGCTCAAATGTGAACATCCTCAGAGAGGCCTCTCCAAACTAACCCCACTTGAACTCACTGTCTAACTTACAGCCCTGTTTTATTTACTGCATAGCACTTATCTATACAAATGACTCCTCCAGCCTCTCTCATACCAAATTTGCTCACATCTATATTTTTAGAATCTAGAACCGTGCCCACTCATAGGAGCTGCTCAGCAAACTCATGTTCAACAAATGAGTGAATGAATGAGGACTGATATAATGGGGTCAAGTTAGACATAAGACCCCTTGGGAACTAGAGAAACAACATCCAGGGGATCAAAAAACTCAGCATAAAAGATACCAAATTTCTAGAATGGTGTAAAGATGTCTTCTAGGGCCTAGAAGTCAGAAGTGAGACCTCAAGACACAATGTTGTTTGTGGGAAATCAGCTGGTAAAGGAAGAGAAAAGTAGGGATAATTAGATACTAAACATCAATAGTAATGATGAAAAGAACAAAGGGAGAAAAAACAGGGAATGAATACAGGTGTGGGAAAATATTTTCTGTAAAAATGAAAAAAGAAACACATTCTGATCACATCTACCTCTACAACAATCTTTGGGTTCACTGCCTCTGTAGTGAACTTAGAAAAACTGAAACATGACACAAACTTTTAAGAAAATTAGTCATTAATCCCATGGACAGAGGAGCCTGGTAGGCTGCAGTCCACAGGGTCGCTAAGGGTCAGACCCGACTGAGTGACTTCACTTTCACTTTTCACTTTCATGCATTGGAGAAGGAAATGGCAACCCACTCCAGGATTCTTGCCTAGAGAATCCCAGGGATGGGGGAGCCCGGTGGGCTGCCGTCTACGGGGTCACACAGAGTCGGACACGACTGAAGCGACTTAGTAGCAGCAGCAGCATGTCAACACTTCAGGGAAATCTTATCTAACCCGGAGAGGGTGGGAGATGGGGGCGTTTCAGGAGGGAGGGAACAAGTATATACCTGTGACTGATTCATGTTGGTGTATGGCAAAAACCAACACAGTATTGTGTGACAATTATCTTCCCATTAAAAAAAACAACTTATCTAACCAAAAGTCCTTATCATTACAATCAATGAACCAGAGGTATGCAGATAGGAAAGTAAGCAAAGCCACATAAAATCCAGTGTTCATGATAATAAACCTTACTAAAGGTTGCCAATAAAACAGCCAGGATGAACTAGCTTATCAGTTCAGTTCAGTTGCTCAGTCTTGTCCAACTCTTTGCGACCCATGGACTGCAGCACGCCAGGTCTCCCTGTCCATTACCAACTCCCAGAGTTTACTCAAACTCATGTCCACTGAATCAGTAATGCCATCCAACTATCTCATCCTCTGTCGTCCCCTTCTCCTCCCACCTTTAATCTTTCCCAGCATCAGGGTCTTTTCAAATGAGTCAGCTCTTCATATCAGGTGGTCAAAGTATTGGAGTTTCAGCTTCAACATCAGTCCTTCCAATGAATATTTAGGACTGATCTCCTTTAGGATGGACTGGTTGGACCTCCTTGCGGTCCAAAGGAAGCTCACGAGTCTTCTCCAACACCACAGATCAAAAGCATTAATTCTTTGGCACTCAGCTTTCTTTATAGTCCACTCTCACTCACATCCATACATGACTACTAGAAAAACCATAGCTTTAACTAGACAGACCTTTGTTGGCAAAGGTTTTTGCTGGCAAACTAGCTTATGTCTTCACAATATTTCATATTCCTGATCTGTAATAATTTTTCTCCATAAGCAGCGGTTTCCTGCTGATGAAACGATATACAATTCAAACAGTAAAAGCTGCCTGCAGAGTGTTTTGTTTATTTAGAGAAATTGAATAAAACTGATAGAAATAGCTGATTTAGATTGTGAACTGAAGATTCCCCAGCTTCCCTTTCAAGTAGGAAAAGAAATCTGCTACCAAACATTCCAAAATGGTATAAGTCTGGCTGTCATTCCTGTGGAATAAAATTTCTTCCCAATTTTCTGCTTTCTGACTCCGTCACCTCCTCTGTCCTACCAGATCCACCCTAGAAAGAACAGAACAGAACGACGACAACAAGGGCTTTTGCTTTACCTAGGGTTCTCTGGTGGCTCAAATGGTAGAGAATCTGCAATGTGAGAAAACTGGGTTTGATCCACGGGTCTGAAAGACCCCCCCTGGAGAAGGAAATGGTTACCTACTCCAGTATTCTTGCCTGGAGAATCCCATGGAAAGAGGAGCCTGGTGGGCTCCAGTCAATGGGGTCACAAAGAGTCAGACACAACTGAGTGACTTAACACTTTCATTTTCAGGGTTGGATTTAAATTCCAGCTATTCTGTTCTTACTGGCTGTACAAATTAACGTGTTTTGTTTATTAAAGGAAGCGGAACTTTCCCCTTAAAATCTTTAAAAAGTGCCAGCATCTCAGTCGCCTGACCCTGTGGAGCCCTAGGTAGTCTGGGGCTAGATTCAAGGCCATGTTCACTGTACCTAATGATCTACTGCACATTGCTTTGGGGGGACCCCTCACTAAAACCCCCAAGGGCCATCTCAAATCTGTTCTCTCAATCTTGCTTCCATTTCTCCTATTGTGAGCTGAACTGCAGCCGTCTTCTCCACTCCCAAAATCTTGCTCCTTGAGAAAAAATGTCCACATACGCCCAAAAACCTCCAGGACTCCACCCCATACATTTTACCCTCTTTCCTAACATTATTATTTTCCAGGGATTCTTCTTCCTCTTCCTTCAAATAAGCTTCAGTTTTATTTATCACCAAAGTTAATTCCCTTGACCTGGTTAATCCCTGAAATCACCCCTTGGCATGTGTGTCTGTGTCTCTCTTCCTGTTTTATTAAAGCAGCAGGTTTCACATGTTATCTCCATTTATTCTTTAATCCAAAGAAATAGCTTTTTCTTTATCCATTTGGGAAATATTTATTAAATACCAATTACATTTCACGCAATATGCTCATTTAGGAGGAGGTAAAGATGGATAACAGACTAGCCTGATCCTCATGACTGCTTCTTTCACACGACTGAAACTGTGCCATCTGAAAAACCAAGGCCTTTTCTCAGTCTTCATTTCTTTCCATTTCTTTGTAACGTCGAACATGACTAGCCATCCCCTCCTTTGCAAAAACTCTCTCAGAGTTCAAAGCACTGCATTTTCCTTTTCTGACATACCCTTTCACTTCTTTTGAACTAATTCTACTTCCTCCTTTCATCTATTAAAATGAAGGTATTCCCCCAACCACGGTCCTGTACTCTCTTCTCTTTCCTTTCTATCTTCTCTCCTTTGTGATCTTTTCCACTAGTATATCTTTTACCATCATCTCTGGGCAGACAAGTCACAAACAGCAGCTAAATTGAGTACTGCAGTTTATTACAGATTAAAAACGAACAAAAAAACAGGTTTGGAGGTTAGGAAGTTAACCCAAGATCACAAAATTAGGAAGTGGTAAAGACAAGTCCTGAAGCTTGGCAATCTGATTTCAGAGTAGATGCTCTAACCTATCAAGTACACTGCACTGCTTCCTGTGGCTTTCTCAAGGACCCCATTCAATTTTCGATGGTTCTTTAGGTATTTCTACCTGAAAATAGATTGGGGGCTTACAGGTGACACTAGTGGTGAAGAACCCACCTGCCAATGCAGGAGAGTGAAGAGAGGCAGGTTCCATCTCTGGGTCGGGAACGTCCCCTGGAGGAGGGCAAGGCAAACCCACTCCCGTATTCTTGATAAGGAGCCTAAAGCCCAAGGGCTGCACAGCTGGAAATGACTGAAGCGATTTAGCACACACACACACACAGGTTAAACACATGTTGATTCATCATCGTCCTTCATCAGAATCAGTCCTTGATTTTGATTTCTCAATTTGCTTTATGAAAATTACAATTTTCCCCACGATTCAACTTGAAACCCCAGTTAGCCCTATCCTTTATTATCTTAAGGTTTCAGAATTTCAATATCTTACACTCTATGCTAATCTATCCTGCTTACTCACTGCTGCCAAGTAATGTCTTACATGCCCTCTTTAAAGTGTCTCCATTGTATTTTAGACAATGTTATCAACTTGGCAGAGACCTTCATGTTTTCAAGCTTTTTCCCCCTAATATCCCACAGATCCTCTTCTTTTGCCCAAGCATTACATGACTTTCTGCATCTGTGTCCTTTATCCTTCTTCCTTTCTTCCATCCATCCATCTTAACTTTTATTTCCTCAATGTTACTTCTCCTGCTTCCACAACTAAGTGTCACTACTAGGTCCAGTGAGTATACTACATTCTGCTGCTACTTATCTTCCTCTCTTCTATAATCGTGTGTGTCTCCTATTCTCCAAACCAAGCTCTAAGGTTTTTTTGTGGGCACTGAGCATATTCTGTTATTTTCATGCCGCCTACAGGTTGCTTCTTTACAGGCATAACAAATGGTTCTGCTCTGACATCTTTGAGGGAAAATGCTAACCCTGCTTTCCTTCCTCCCCAGTAATATATACAGGCCACAGTACTCCTCATTATTAAGTGTGAAGCTCCCAAAGGTACAAAGCCTTACAGAGGAAGAGAGGCCGACTTTACTTCCCTGGGGATAAAGCAGGGTTTGTGTACATGTTCAGTTGCGCAGTTGTGTCTGACCCTTTGCAACCCCGCGGGCTCCTCTGTCCATGAGATTCTTCAGGCAAGAATATTGGACTGGGTTGCCATTTCCTCCTGAGGGGATCTTCCCCACTCAGGAATCGAACTCGCATCTCCTGTACTGCAGAAAAGATTCTTTACCCTTGAGGCACCAAAGAAGCCCAAAGCGGATATAAAATGTTTTAATGATAGAATATTTTTATAGGAATTAGGGCTATTGACTCAGAAAATGAAAGTCTCTCAGTCGTGTCCGATTCTTTGCAATCCCATGGACTGAAATTCTCCAGGCCAGAAAACTGGAGTTAGTAGCCTTTCCCTTCTCCAGGGGATCCTCCCAACCCAGGGATTGAACCCAGGTCTCCCACACTGCAACATGAATTATTTACCAGCTGAGCCACAAGGGAAGCCCAAGAATACTGGAGTGGGTAACCTATCCCTTCTCCAGCAGATCTTCCCAACCCGGGAACTGAACTGGGGTCTCCTGCATTGCAGGCGGATTCTTTAGCAGCTGAGCTATCAGGGAAGCCCATTGACTCAGAGACTTAGCCAAATTCCAGTCCAGGTAATTCATGCCTTGCTCCCTAGATCCCTCTGCTATTTCAGCTGGGTATGCTGGCTCCTCCACTCCCAAGCCCGGGTGGGAATGTGATGCGCTTTGTGAAACAGCTGCGACATGCCACCCAGGAGGACAGGTCTCACAGCACTAGGCACAAGAATCCCGAGGGTCCCTTACGCACACCCTAGAAGTACTGTGGGACCTAGTTAGGGAATGTCTGAAATCCCAGAAGCAGAGATGCTAAATAAGCATTGGTATGAGCCACAAGAATTTTTCAAAATACATTTCTCACTTCCCTCCACCCTTCCTCCCCCAAAGCTTGCCACAGACAGTATGAATGAAACACTTACATCCAGGATGGAGGAGAAATTATCCTCTCAAAGCTAAGTGCTATTTTTAAAACTCACCCTTTGTGTGTTCACTGTATATTTCTAACCCTGGTATCTCTAAATTTGGATTTAGCTGGTTTAGGTTAAACATAAAGTCTCTACCTAAAATAGTCTCCACCTAAAATAGTCTCTCAAAGTTTGCAAAAGGTCAACACATACTTATTTCATCTTATAAAATCATTAATACTTTTAAAAGATCAAGTATCTCAGTGTTACTTTGGCCATTCCTGTCCATGCCTGAAGGGCTTTCTCTTTACAATGTCACTGGCAGATAACATATACTGTGACTATGAGCACCAAATGGAGCACACAGTGCTGTAAGTTCTGCAATAATTGGTTCTCTGTCAAGGTGAGACATATATTTTCTTTCAAATAGACTTAAGGTTAGCAATTTTTATTTCCCCTGTTCCTGATCATAAATACATAAGAAGCAGGGGGCAAGTCAATCCAAAGAATATTTTTTTCTAAAGATAATTATGTGCAAAGCACATAAATATCAGTGAAAATAGGTCTTAATCCTATTTATACAGGAGTGAAATAATACTCTGACACTTTTTCCCTTCTCTAATTCTACTAGAAGAAAACTGGCCAGAAATCAGTAGCTCTATGCTCAGATAACAGGAGTAGACTTTGACCTTGAAATCCTGCTGACAATTTGGAATTAGGATTTTTCCCACCCTACTTTCTAACAACTATATCAACCTTGAGTCACTGCTTTTGAAGTCAAAGAAGGCTTCCTCCTTGACAAAGCTCCTATATCAACACAAAAAAATTCTACTCTAAATCATATATATGTATATATTTATATATATATATATATATACACACAGAGACACACATTGAGTCAAACAATATGATCCCCCTTAAACAAGTAATACAGTACTTAAAACAAAATTGGAGAGATCTTAACAAATTAAAATGCTTTATAGATGCTAGGTTCCCTGAAATAGGAGGGATATATTGCCCAGTTAAGCACAGCTAGGGAGGTTAATAAGCACTTCAAGTTATCTTCTTGAATGTGAGCTTTTCCCATTATGTAAATGGAGGGAATAAATGACTATTTTTCAGCCATCAGCTTGTGCTGAATTATATATCATATCAGAATTAATCTGCTAATTTTGAGCTTTTCTTGAAACAATATAATGTACACAAATCTAAAAAATTCTGGGTCTCTAAATATGTATTCATTTACCATGATACGATATAGTTTTAGAAGTTATTTATTCATTCATTTATTCAATAAATGAGTTGCTTCCCTTGTAGCTCAGTCGGTAAAGAATCTGCATGCAGTGCAGGAGACCCGGGTTCGATCCCTGGGTTGGGAAGATCCCCTGGAGAAGGAAATGGCAACCCACTCCAGTATCCTTGCCTTGAAAATCTCATGGACAGAGGAGCCTGGTGGGCTGCAGTCCATAGGGTCACAAAGAGTCGCACGACTGAGCGACTAACACACACATTTATTCAATAAATACGTGTGAAGGGTGCCAGGCACTATTCTAGACACTGGAAATTCAGGCAGTGAATGTCAATACCACCTTACTTACCTTTGGTTTTAAACGAAAACCTCCATTTTAAAAATAATTATCAATTCAATATCACAACTGCAGAAACTATCTAGCTTTTCTTGTTCATAAACACAAATGGGATTACTTAGGGCACTATTAATACTGGTTAACTTTTTAAAAAATCCACTCTAATTATCCTCCTGTCCTTTTTCTTTCACTTAGTCACTTTTTTTTTTCTGTATTTGCCCCAAAGCTACATAAAACAAAATGTAAGGTAGATAAGAAGTTGTTATTCCTCTCTTATCAGCTGTTTATACCTAATGACTCAGGGCTGTAAAATCCCAGAAACCCACTTTATTTAATGCCTTCCCACAGATTTTGTTGCACTTAAATGATTCACTGAAAGAAAAAAAATTATACCTCTTTTCATCAGTGTTTGCATGCGTTCACAAAACTTTATAAACTGTAAGTTGATCACTCAGGTTTAAAAAAAATTTATCTATTTTCCAGGTCTCTCTTTATTAGCACTTACTGATGTCCTTGTTTCTCAGTATTGTATCTTTTCTATCCCTCTTTAAATTCAAAAGTGGTCATTTTCATAACACAGTTCCAAGATCACCTCCTCTGAAGTTCTCCCTTTCCTTTCAAAGAATAGTTACCTCCCTACACCCCAGAATGAGTAAACATTTGCACTGTCTCACTTATCAACATGCCTTAATAACCTATTTGACTCCACATCTATTTTACCTTGAAATGAAGGACCTTTATCTCTGTATCTTTGTTTATCTAGCAGGGGTGTAGAACAAGGTAACTGCTCTTTTGCTACTCTGAAATTAAGAATCGTGTTCCCCAAAGTTCAGTTTTACTAGCAAATTTAAGCATTATTGGCAGAAACGTACAAGGCTTGGAAAATGCAATCTGGCAACATTTATCAACAATTTTGATAATTCCACCCTTTAACTCATTAGTTCTCCTTTATGGATACTCCCCAAGAAAAGAATTAGAAATATGAAAAAGTTTTACAAAACAATGTTTACTATTGTCATTTATCATAGCAAATAATAATAATAATAAAACAGCAATACTAAACTGATGTTTTACTTAGTGAAGTGTAATTGAAAGGATTTGTAGTGAGATAGGTAGACTTTGTAAAATTAAGTCAGAAGACAGGACAAAAAATTGTGTATTTAAGTCCAGTATTCTGACAAACTAAGAAAGAAACAAAATCTTTACCATAATGTTTGGGGTAACTTAACTTTGAATGTGTCTTCTTTCTGTTTTCCTGTATTTCCCCAATTGGGTAACATTTTTAAAATATTATCTAAATTGGTAACAAATAATAAAAACTGGATTTTAGATGTTTATCCAAAGTGTACAAGTCTCTCTGCAACAAATATGACCTTTATCTTTATATAGATAAATCTTTGATATAAAAGCATATAATTTGTTCTACTAAAATAAAAAATTCATCATAAATAGTTTCTACAAAATGGCCAGAATGAATTTCACAAATCACTTCTGCCACGTCTGACCTTTAAACTGCTATTTAAAAATATGATCAAAATGCTTTCATGAAAAGAACATATTTTCTAAAATATATAACAAAATTATAAAGTTACAGAATTGTGACATTCTCAATTTCCTATTACACATCACACAAGAAAAAGTTCCCTAAGAGGAAACACAAATAAATGCTTTAAGATGTGTTCCCTTTCCTAATATTGAAACAAGTACACTTCCCAGTCCTTTTATCAAGTTTCAGAACTGATAGATGCTGCAGCCTCTAAATGCCTTTATTAAAATATCCAATAATCACTCTAAGCAAATAATACCCATGGATTCGCATATCCAAAACTCATATCAACAAAATGCTTTTTCAAGTGAGCTCTGTTAAAAGAAAAGTGAAAAAGTAACTACCTTCGGAGAAACGAATCGAAAAATTTAAAACCCTTTTTTTAAAATGTAATAATGCCATGAATCGGGCATTACTGAAGAGGTACTGATGGACACACAATGAAAATGTTACCCCGTATTACTGAATCACTTTACATGGTTTTAAGAAAAGAAAATGCAGTAAGAATTTGTACATAGTTGCCCCCAAATTTACGGAATTATACAAAACTCCAACGAAGGATAATCTGTCATCTGAAAACTATAATTAGAAAATTATGAATAACTGGGAATTAATTCATTCAGTTAATGAACGCCACCTGACATGAAGCCTAAGGTTAATTTTCATTTATTTCATATGTCACAGTCTTTGTTAATCATAGGTCTATTTCAAGAGTCAGAATCTTATTTTTTACCCATTCAACAAACATTTACAAGTATATTCAATACTGTAATTACTGTGCCAGGCACAGATCCAAAGATAAGTTTTAGAATGCCCACAAAATGCTTGAAAGTTACTACATAAATAACCATAATATAAGGTGAGAAGTGTGACAAGCTCCTAAAGAAACATGAAGGAGCTATTCAGAGGATGCGAAAAATAATCATATCTGTCTAGAGAAGCAAAGGAGCTGTGGAGAAGTCAGAGACAGCTTCGCTGGGGAGGCAACGCCTGAACTGGGTCTTAAAGGAGAACGGATTCAGCACCAGGTGTCCTCATTGCATCTGCAGGGTAGAGCAGGACCTTCTCTCTGCCTTTGAACAGGCTGCTTTACTCTGCCTGGCCAACCATTTCTCCCTTTTCTGTCAGGCCCATTTACCATTCCAAACACCATCTCACCCATAAATCTCTTCAGGAAATCCATGACACCAGTCTATGCCATATCTATTATAAATGGAAGGTCCTGTGAATGCCTCTAGGAGAGCCCTTAAAAGCTACGGGCACTATATTTATCAACCATATCAGATTCAGGCTCCTCTGTCCATGGGATTCTCCAGGCAAGAATATTGGAGTTGGTTCCATTTCCTTCATACCTTTATACTCTTTGTGGGTTCGACCACCAGGTTGGGAAGATCCTCTGGAGAAGGGAACGGCAACCCACTCCAGTATTCTTGCCTGGAGAATCCCATAGACAGGGAAGCCTCAGTTCAGTTCAGTCGCTCAGTCATGTCCGACTCTTTGTGACCCCATGGACTGCAGCACGCTAGGCGTCTCTATCCATCACCAACTCCCAGAGCTTGCTCAAACTCATTTCCATTGAGTTGGTGATGCCATCCAACCATCTCATCCTCTGTCACCCCCTTCTCCTCCAGCCTTCAATCTTTCCCAGCATCAGGTCATTTCAATGAGTCAGTTCTTCACAATAGGTAGCCTAAGTATTGGAGTTTCAGTTTTAGCATCAGTCCCTCCAATGAACACTCAGGACTGATCTGCTTTAGCATGGACTGGCTGGATCTCCTTGCAGTCCAAGGGACTCTCAAGAGTCTTCTCCAGCACCACAGTTCAAAAGCATCAATTCTTCAGTGCTCAGCTTTCTTTACAGTCCAACTCTCGCAACCATACAGGACTACTGAAAAAGCCATAGCTTTGACTAGACGGACCTTTGTCGGCAGAATTGCCTCTGCTTTGTAATATGCTGCGTAGGCTGGTCATAACTTTTCTTCCAAGGAGTAAGCATCTTTTCATTTAATGGATGCAGTTCACAATCCACAGTGATTTTGGAGCTCCCCCAAAGTAAAGTCTCTGTTTCCACTGTTTCCCATCTATTTGCGATGAAGTGATGGAACCAGATGTCATGATCTTCGTTTTCTGAATGTTGAGTTTTAAGCCAACTTTTTAACTTTCATCAAGAGAATTAGTTCCTCTTCACTTTCTGCCATAAAGGTGGTGTCATCTGCATATCTGAGGTTATTGATATTTCTCCCAGCAATCTTAATTCCAGCTTGTGTTTCATCGAGCCCAGCATTTCTCATGATGTACTCTGCATATAAGTTAAATAAGCAGGGTGACAATATACAGCCTTGACGGACTCCTTTCCCTATTTGGAGCAAGTCTGTCGTTCCATGTTCAGTTCTAACTGTTGCTTCTTGACCTGCATACAGATTTCTCAGGAGGCAGGAAAGGTGGTCTGGTATTCCCATCCCTTTCAGAATTTTCCACAGTTTGTCATTGATCCACACAGTCAAAGGCTTTGGCGTAGTGATTAAAACAGAAGCAGATTTTTTTCTGGAACTGTCTTGCTTTTTTGATGATCCAGCAGATGATGGCAATTTGATCTCTGGTTCCTCTACCTTTTCTAAATCCAGCTTGAACATCTGGAAGCTCATAGTTCACATATTGTTGAAGCCTGGTTTGGAGAATTTTGAGCATTATTTTGCTAGCTTGTGAGATAAGTGCAATTGTGTGGTAGTTTGAACATTCTTCAGCATTGCCCTTCTTTGGGATTGGAATGAAAACTCACCTTTTCCAATCCTGTGGCCACTGTTGAATTTTCCATATTTACTGGGATATTGAGTGCAGCATTTTCACAGCATCATCTTTCAGGATTTGAAATAGTTCATCTGGAATTCCATCACCTCAATGCTTCCTAAGGCTCACTTGACTTCACATTCCAGGATGTCTGGCTTTAAATGGGTGATCACACCATCGTGGTATCTGGGTCATTATGATACTTTTTGTATAGTTCTTCTGTGTATCGTTGCCACCTCTTTTTAATATCTTCTGTCTCCGTTAGGTTGCTACCATTTCTGTCCTTTATTGTGCCCATCTTGTCTATCAGGCTATAATCCATGGGGTCGCAAAGAGTTGAACACAACTGAAGCAACTTAGCATGCACTACTTGCTATACCTAAGAGTTATTTTTCCAACAATAAAAAATTTAACAGTTTTGTATTTTTCTTTCATTTGCTACACTTCCGTGCGAACTGACACACATAACAGTGTTGTCCAAGAAGAAACAATGCAAGAAACATCTGTCTTCCATTCTTCACTGATAAAACAAAATGAGCCAGAGAAGGAGAATGCCTTTATCAGCAGGTTTCTCTGGGCTTTGGTTAAGGGCTGAGTGGTTTTTTTGAGCAACAAGTAAATCATTTAGAAGAAGTAATCCTAAGAACTCATTGTATATTAAGATGCTTTTAATCAGTTAATATATTAAGTTCACCAAAGTATCTCATTCTTCTGTAGTCACTTTCTACCATTTTAATAAGATTTTTCACTGCATTGTTTTCCTTTCACAAATTAGCATGGGGACGCCTTTTGAAACTTCAATTTGATCTTAGGTTACTGCAGCAATTAAAATACTATCTTCTCTCACAAGTTGGAAACCCGAACAGTCAATTCCAAACATTGTGTTGGAAACGTAAAATGTATAAGACACAGTCCTTTTTATAAAGGGATCTGAAGTTTAGTGAGGAGATGAGTCAAGCACATACAGATCAATACAGAAAGGTTAAGTTTTCTGTAATGGCAAGGAAGAGGATGTGTGATGGCAAGATTCAGGCTTTAGAGAGACAGAAAACTGGCCTGAAATTCTTGACTCTGCCATTTAGTAAAAGTAATTCTTAGTAACTATTTATAAATGGAGATAATATTGCCTCTCTAAAGGCTGCAGTGTGGATACAATAAAATGTCTTACACATATATGCATGTCACTTAGAAGGTGTTCTTTAAATGATGGCTGTAACATTTCCATTAGTTTATTATTATTGTTATTGATTTTGGTGGTAACAAGCAATCTCATATGTTGTTAACATGAGACAGTATTAGAAAAGGGGTTCACCTAATTTAAAAAAATCAATTATAATGTTCCATGATTGTGTATAAATAACAATGCGTGCTAAGTCACTTCAGTCATGTCTGACTCTTTGCAACCCTATGGACAGTAGCCTGCCAGGCTCCTCTATCCATGGGATTCTCCAGGCAACAATACTGGAGTGAGCTGCCATGCAATATACTGGAGGGGATCTTCCAGGACCCCAGGGTCACACCCACTTCTGTTTCCTGCATTGGCAGGTGGGTTCTCTACCACTAGTGCCACCTAGGAAGCCCCATAAACAAGAATAGTTGATTTCAAAATCAAAACCAAATAGAGCTGTGCTCTCTCTCTTCCAAACCTATCAGCTTTTTCCCTATCCTAAAGAAAGAGGTTATAGCAGGTGAAAGGTCTACGATTTCACCTTAAGAAGTATCGAGATACCTACTTTAACTGGAATAATAACCAGTTATAACCTAAAAAATTTCCTACAACAAAAATAACTTTTTACTGATAGTTTTAACAAAAGTACCATATGAATAAAATAACTTTCATTATAATCAGATATCTAAACCCTTTTGAACACTCTCCAAATTGTTTATTTAGACTTTGGTACTTGAACTCATCTGCATTATGGTTTTAAATATTTAAATTTATATTATATAAAAGCCTTCTTTCATCTCCCTTGGCAGAAACAATCTTTCCCTCCTTGGAAATTCCACAGC
Source organism: Neotragus pygmaeus (assembly GCA_006410875.1). Lineage (NCBI taxonomy): Eukaryota > Metazoa > Chordata > Mammalia > Artiodactyla > Bovidae > Neotragus > Neotragus pygmaeus. The sequence continues at coordinate 626,178 of SJYV01037222.1, read as the reverse complement.
ACTTTATACACGCTAGACTTAAAACACCACTTATGTCTTCTATGATGTCTATTTGTGTAGATGGCCTTATTATTCCTAACTTTCTGCCCATTTTAATCATTAAATATTTATCAAATAAAAACATAAAATGAGGTCACCTTTGTGAAGGTGCTTAGTAATCTATAAAGTAATAAAATATAAAGGTATATTTCAGAGTAAAAATATTTTGCTAAGACTCCCATTTAATATATCACAGTACAGTTCACTAAATGATACTATTATGACTTAAAAGCTTTAACACAGCTTTCCATGTAAACCACCAATTTAATTGGCAATTAACTAACTGTAAATAATTTATGAAAAAAAAACACTGTACATACCATACTCCAATAAATGAGAAGGGTCAGGTATCTTTAAAAAAAAAAAAAAGGAAACACCAACCCAGCCCTAGAGACACTAGGAGTTGGCCTGCTTCTGTATCAGCCTAAGGGAAAGACTTACAAATTAAGATTCTAGTTAACAAAAGAAGTTAAATGTCCAAGAAAATCCTATAACGTGCTTTACAATAATTCATGATGGAAAAGACGCAAAGTAATTACTATATTTTAATTTTTATATTGAGTTGATATCCTTACTTAGGAACATAAATGCAGAATTCAGATTTCATAGCTGAGACTTAATTTTGTGTACATGATCCAACAGTTCATAAAATCCTGATTCATGTTCTAGTAATATCAATCTAGGAATTAACAAAACCAGCAAAGATCAAAATTATCCACTTGCATTGTATCTGAAATTTTACATAAATATAAAATGAAACCCCTTTTTAACTTCAGCAATAGAGGTAAAATATACTTGTAATAACATATTATTGCAAGCTTCTACTGTACTTTTTAATATTTTACAAAACAACAACATGGTGTATCACAGACTATATAATAAGAAATGGTTTCTAACGATCAAAAAATTCATCAGGAGATGAACGGCAAGAAATCAGTAGTGCCATAAAAAATCTTTTACCACAAGTTTTAAAATAAGAAAATCACATGTACTATTTCTAAAGACATCTAACCTTCAGAAGCTTCAATCCATTGGATTCTGAACTGTGATCACAGTCCTTCATGGACTTTTCATAATCTAACAATAACTTAGTTATAAGAACATCAACACAGACAAAAAAATCAAAACAGCAAGGCAAATTGCATTTGTTAACTACTAACCTAACTGATCAAAATGATAATTTCTAACTCTCATCCTAATAATATGAGAAAATTCTATTATCACTACCCACTATTTACTAAGCATGTCTTCTTAGTAAATGTTAGCAAGCTAACAAAAAATTTTAGAGGACAGAAGTTACATATAAAATATCAGATGCTTGAAACATATCTACGCTATTTTTTCTTTTAAAAACAAGTCAACTATATTGTAATGTGCCTCTCTATCTGATCCATTGTATAATGAATGCTCTTTTTGAATGTGTTAATGGAAAAGGAAAGAAATTCTTCAACACTGAGTCTCCCAAACATGATGTATGTGACTAACAGCTGGGAGGTAAAGTGACTGAAACTGTTTGCTCGAAATCCACTAAGTTCAAGGCACAGAAAAATGCATGGGTGACAGTATAGCTGGAGGTGCAAATCTGTCCAGGAATGTAGCCAAATTTTTGGCAATTCTCTAATCGTCTTAGATGTACAGACAATGGCCTTTTTTTTCCAGCTGTAATGTTACACTTAAAGAACATGGAGTTGGAAGACCTGCTTGGTCTTTGAAACAAATAGGCGTAAAACTGGGATTTACAAAAGGCATGGCATTTCAAATACAAACAAAAATTTGTACAAAAAATTTACACGTTTCACAAAATCTGCCATGTGCAGCCAAAGAAAGTTTTTTTCATTACCTTGGGGTTAAAATGTTATTTTGCATTTTATTCTACATTTCCCCTTATTTAAATTTTTTTCTGCAAAAGAAATTTTTAAAAATTATAATCTGGGAAGGGAGTGCTCTGAAAGGAGAATTCATATTTTTAACAACAAGCTCTTAGTATACAACCTTACAGACTTCTTTACATCCTGTATTTGCTTATTCTTAAGAATGAACTAGGTATCTAACTCCTTTACAAAGCACCTAACAGCCACATGTGATTCTAGTTACTCTGTACTGAGCCCTCCTAACATCTTCGATGGGTAGAATGTTATACTAAAAAAAAAAAATGAAAGCATAGTGTTTTTCCATTAAGACTTTATAGCTTTAGTATAGGTTTAACACATGTATACATGCATAGGTACAAATATTTTATAAACTACTCTAATCAGCATGACAATAAAAAATAAACTGAACATTTTGAAGGAAAAGTACAACAATATCTTATAAGTGAGCAGTAACAGGTAAAATTGACACAGCATTTTGCATTTTAGAAGTGATTCTCATAAAATTCACTGAATCTTCAAAACCACCCATGACACCATAGGGGATTTTTTTCACCCACTTTACTGAAGAACAACCTGAGGTCAAAAAGTTATTTGACAGAACCAAATTTACATACTGAGTACACTAGTAATAGAGCCAAGATTCAGATTGGGTTCTCACAGCTAAATCAAGGCTGCCAACTAGATTTATAATTTAAATTGTCACAATTTAATAGAATCTTTACAACAACCCAATAAGATAATAGCAACTAATATTCATGGAGTACATCTTAGGTCACTTAATTGTCACAAAAACCCTATAAAAGAGTTATTACTCAATTTTGCAGATGAGAAAAATGAGGCTCATGGAAAGTATGTACACTGCACAAGATCACACAAATCACAGGTGGAGGAATCAACTTAAATCCAGGGCATCTAGTTCCAGAGTCACCTTCTTCACCTCATTCTTCAGCAGGTTAAGAAACTTGCTCAAAGTCACAAGAAAATTGCAAAGGGAGAACATGAAGCAAGCATTTTCGCCCTAACTACTTTCCCTAAATATAACTGGAACAATCAAGATAATTAAATCCAGAAGGGGCAAGGTAGCTGTGGGGTACACTGTTCTTGAAAGCAGAGTTTGAACAAGTGAGGAACATCAGCAGAAAAGCAGAAAAGCGTTTTCAGCAGCCTAGAGACTTATCTTCATACGTCTGAAGCAAAAGTAAAATGAAACGTATGTGAGCAGAGACAGGGGTGTTTACCATTCTGGTGTAGCCAGTATGAAAGGTGGTGGATGAAAAGGGACGATTCTAATTAAGAAATTAGTAAAAATGAAACACAAGACATTTATTTTAAGAGAGAATGTTAAAGCCACAGAAAGATAGGGGATAGGTGTTTTAACACCTCTAAAAGAACTGATACCCCCACTCTTGCCAAAAGTATCAAGCATATAGGAAGGAATTATATAAGCACTGAAAGAATCTGACTACATTTTTGCATTTTTCTTATCTACACTAAACAGTCATGTACAATAGCAACTCCTTTTTACCATTAAAAATCTTCCTGTGGAGTGGACAGAAGTGGAAAAAGAGAACATAATTGAGCATAACCTGTATCTTCCTATGGTGCTGGTTACTTTTAAAACAGTAAGATGGTCCTCAGACTCATTAAAATCAGGTGAAAGAAATACAAAGTTTCACTTAAATGAATAAACTGAAATGTCAACCTAAATTACACATTAAAAGCAGAATCTGCAACAAAGAGGAGAAAAAAAAAAAAATATGGCAGAGACCAGACACAATGTTACCAGATACTAGGAAGCAACACTTTTTAGAAGACAAATTAAAGAAGGAAAAGCAACCCTGATGGGATTTCTTTTCTCATTACTTAAATCAGGTCACTGAAAGGGGCTTACACTATGGCATTTTCTTCATTTTAATTTCATCAAACCATAAATTCCCATGAAAATATTAATACCTTAGACACGTGCTCACAATAATTGGAATGCCTAACCTTTCAGTATAAGTACTTTTGCATGAGTTCAACAAAATAAAAAGAATGCAATGAGAACCCTCCAAGTTTTTTGCTTATGTCAACAGCTATTTTATGAGTATAAATTATCTTTGCAGTTATAAAGCATGTGTAAAATACATTACATGAGTGAGAAGTCTTACTGCAGATGATCAAGTAAAGGTCTAAACTGCACTCAGAAACATCAAAATCAAGCTGAATTTCCTGGAATATAGCAACCATAAAATGTTCCTCCCAAAGCCATTACTGTTAAATATACCTTAATGAATTAAGTTCAAGTGTAACTACAATTGAAATATATGATTTAACTTAGTTATGACCTATTTTTCCTCTCAAAAGCAAAAGGGAATAATGACAGTTGTGAGACTTACATTTTTCCATTCCAGGGTTTTTCTGAAAGTTATTTCCACAGTGGAGCTAAAGGCAAATTGCACTTAGTGACATTTATTTGCTTTAAAATATAGTTAGTTATTACTCACAAAAAAGGTAAGATTTTAATAACAATTCAAATAACAATTGTATTCTGTCACATTTTAAAACTGCACAAACCAAGAAGCACTCAGGAAGGAAATAATCTCAAAAGGCAATATGATACCTATAGCTACAATTATAACTAAATGACTTATTTACATAGAACACAACCAACATACAACAGAACCAATAACTAACAGGACAAATGCACAATTAACATATATGTGGTTGAAAATACCCACCCCTAGCAGAAAGCTTTTTGGTGTTGATAATTTTGGCAGCATATTCTTGTCCAGTAGGGATTTTCATACATCTTCTCACCACTGAGAATGCCCCCCTGAAAACCAATAATTAGCAGGTCATCAATATAATCAGCTTGATATTCTACTAAAAACTTACATCTGAGTATTTTTATTGAATTTAGTGAACTGTCAAATATCAGTGCACCATATAGTAATAACTAGAAAACGAACAATTCTTCCTGGAAACTCAGACCTTCTTTAACGTTGAAGAACAAAAATAAATTTTACTTAACTGGGAGCACACATTATTAATCAACAAAATGAAAGGAATTGCCAATAATGACGACTCTTGTTTGCAAATGAAATTTGAAAACATTTTACAGTTCACACTCACACAGCACCAAATGCTCTGAGAAAAAATCCTGCAAAGAGCTGAAAAGGAGCAGCAGAAATCTGCTGCCTATTTATTCTGGTAGGAAAAAAAAATTAATGTGGCTCCAAGTAAGTAAATATGGCGATTGTTTTCATTAAAATAAATCTTAGGAACATTTGTGTGTGGTTTAACAAATCCTGCTGTGGTGATTTCTCTCTGCCCTGTTTTGGACTGGGGGAGGGGAGAGATTTGAATTAAGCTGCTCTTCCGACATATTCTCCATGTTTTAACAGCAGACAACATAAATATATAAGGATATGATCTTCATTACATTGAAAAGATATTTACACGTCCTTTAATTCAACTGTAGAAAACAACAACATACACATAAATGCACCTCTTTCTTAAGTAATGTTCGACATTAGCGATAGAGGAACTGGGGTTGGGTTTGATGCTACATAAATTAACGTTCACGGCTCGGCCCCTAGGTTCTTTTGCACAGGTTCTCAGTAGGTCTCCTATCTCCTTCCCTAACATTGCCAAGTAGTCCTGTCGGTCAGGTGTAGAAGGTCGTTTTCAAACAACATACAACGTTAGGTTACCCCCTGGGAAGCACTCTCCCAGTCTCCAGAGGGCTTTCCCACTGCCTGTGTAAATAAATCCTCCCAGAGAACTCGAAGATGTTCACGTAAATCCTAGGAACGGTGATGATAAGCGAGTAATCTAGTGCAAGGAATAATAGTGGATGTGGGACAGGGGGTCGAGTTCCTTTGGGAGGCTCATTTCCTGAACAGAACAACTACTGGATGCGAAACAGACTACGCCAAGTTGAACTTTCGGCATCAATAAATATGGCACCGTCTGGGGCAGTGAGTTCTCATCTGAACGTGGGTCGTATGGCTGACTCGCCGGCGAACCCGGCGGCATCTCTATTTACAGAAAACGTGATCTATGTTGCATTTTACATGGGTTCTTGTTTCCTCTCCATACAGACACGCACGCGCGCACGCGCGCGCGCGCTCGCACACTTCTCAGGATGACAGCTACAACTGCAGGGATCGTAAATCCACTAAGTCTCTAGTGCAGGAGGGTGGGGGAGCGGGAGAAGGTGGGCCAAGGATTACCCGAAAGGGCCACAACGGGGCAGAAGGTCTTTCCCCTTCGTCGTCCCCTCCTCTTACTAAGACAACACCTTCCTCCGAGCCGACACACCGGGGTCCCTCCTCCCTCTCCTCCCGTCTCCCAACTCGCTCGCCCCACGCGGGAGGCCCGTGGGCCGGGGGTTGTCTCTTATACACATCTAGATGTGTATAAGAGACAGTCTTATGGGTGTTACGCACCTACTTTGGTTCGAAGCGGAAATAACCAAATCTGTCGTTAACTTTCCCACAATTTTGTGCTCAGGCAAAATCCATGTCCCCAAGCTCACCCCTCCCTTAGGCTTCCCCAGAACAGAGTGCCCATCTGATCGAAGGTAGGCAGCAGAAAGTCTGCATACNTCTGTTGTGCCATGTCCAGTTCTAACTGTTGCTTCCTGGCCTGCATACAGATTTCTCAAGAGGCAGGTCAGGTAGTCTGGTATTCCCATCTCTTTCAGAATTTTCCACAGTTGATTGTGATCCACACAGTCAAAGGCTTTGGCATAGTCAATAAAGCAGAAATAGATCTATCTATCTATCTATAGCTGTGTCATTTTGCTGTCTACCTGAAACAACAACATTGTTAATCAGCTATACTCTAATATAAAATTAAATGTTTTAAAAAAATCCTAAATCATAACTAGATATTACATTGACTAGAGGGAAACCCCTTTCCTAAGGAAATGTTGGAAAGAAGAATCCTTGGAGGCCATCTCATTTCCTTAGCACATTTCCAAGGTCTTCTTCCTGAACTTCATTCCAGGCTTTTTCAACAGGCTGGGAAAGACTTATTAAAGGTAGTACTCAGACACATAAGGAAGGGTTCACAATTATGTGTCTTTTATCAATAGTGACCACTTGTTTAGTTGCCAAGTCGTGTCCGACTCTTTGCGACTTCCATGGATGGTCGCCACCCAGGCTCCTTCGTCATGGGATTTTCCAGGAACAAATACTGGAGTGGGTTGCCATTTCCTTCTCCAGGTGATCTTCCCAACCCAGGGATTGAACCCGGGTCTCCCGCACTGGAGGCAGATACTTTACCATGTGTGCCACCAGGGAAGTCTTCTATATTTATCAATAGCGACCACAGCCACTTGCTAAAGTCTACTGATCTGGTACTGTCTCTAGCATTCTGAGGGTCCTACTAATAACCAAGGACTCCCAATGACTGGAGCTTCCCTGGAGACTCAGACTGTAGGGAATCTGCCTGCAATATGGGAGACCCAGGTCTGATGCCTGGGTTGGGAAGATCCCCTAGAGGTAGAAATGGCAACCCTCTCCAGTATTCTTGCCTGGAGAACCCCATGGACAGAGGAGCCTGGCCAGCTATGGTCTGTGGAGTTGGAGAGAGTTGGACATGCCTGAGCAACTAACCCCTTCCCAGTGACTAAATCCAGGCAACTTGACCCAAGCATCATCTTCATGGGAATCTATATAACCAATTATGTAGATTTTCTTAAAACTGGCTTTCTTTGACCTCTTCAATTCTAGTTCTGGTTTTCTCACTGCTACTCATCATTCTTTTTTTTTTTTTTTGCCTATTCTTCTTTTCTTGTTTTCTTTTTCCTTAAATGTAGGCCTTTCCCACTGCTTTGGAGTGGATAACACTGCTAAAGCCCTTGACTCTTGCCTCCATGTAGGTAACTCCCAAATCATGATCCCAAGCCCCAAAGCTCTCCAGAAATGCTCATCCTTATATCTCACTTCATGCTTTGATGCCAAAGTGTATCCTTCCCAAAGCTTCAATTTATGTTAATGGTACCATTTCCCCACTATTCAAAATCAATCCTTGGAGTATCATTTGATTTCTTCCTTATAGTTCCCACTTCCAACATTATCACAGCCTGTAGATTTTATATTAGGAATATCTGTATTAAAAATACCTGTTGGGATTTATTTCTTCCTATTTGCAAGCCATCATCATAGGACTGTTTTACCCACTGAGCCTTCTCCTCTAATCACCAGCCCATTTTCCCCAGGCTTCTATGATTTCCATTAGTCATCTTCTATATTAAAAATGTGTGTGTTTGTTAGTCACTTAGTCACATCTGNTAAGCCATCATCATAGGACTGTTTTACCCACTGAGCCTTCTCCTCTAATCACCAGCCCATTTTCCCCAGGCTTCTATGATTTCCATTAGTCATCTTCTATATTAAAAATGTGTGTGTTTGTTAGTCACTTAGCCACATCTGACTCTTTGTGACCCCATGGACTGTAGCCTGCCAGGCTCCTCCATCCATGGAATTTTCCAGGCAAGAATACTGGAGTGGGCTGCTGTTTCCTTGTCCTAGGAATCTTCCCAACCCAGGGATTTAACCCGGGTCTCCCGCATTGCAGGCAGACATTTTACCAACTGAACCACTAGGGAATCCATTAAAAATGAGGCCATGCTAAAAAATGAGACCTTAAAATAAATGTTCAGGCTCATCTGCGTTTGTCCCATAATAACTATTGTTTATTTAGGGTCTACAATGTGCCAAACACTTTGCTAACCACTTTATATATATATATTTTTAATATTTTCAATAATCATGGAAAGTACGGTTTATTATATAATACCCAGTATACATTTGGGCAAACAATTCAATTAACGGGATGTTTGCTTTCATAAGGTCACACCTTAGGAGGCAAATAGAGCTGTCATTTGATTCAGGTCTCTTGAATTCGAAAGCCTGTTCTGGGAATTTAATATATGACACTACAAACATGTATAAACCAGATAATAACTGGATAAAAATTAAATTTTTATTTTATACATTACTGTATATCAGGAAAAATGTAAAGGTCAACCCCATAAAGTTAAGAAACTCACTCCCAGAATTCTTATTGATACAGAGGGAAGTTAAGTAAAAATACAAGAAAATAGATATCACTGTAACCTATTCTAAATTTCTTAGCTCAGATTCAAGAAGTGGTAATGTCTTTAATCTCTCCCCAATGGTGAAAGTGCTGCACTCAATATGCCAGCAAATTTGGAAAACTCAGCAGTGGCCACAGGACTGGAAAAGGTCAGTTTTCATTCCAATCCCAAAGAAAGGCAATGCCAAAGAATGCTCAAACTACTGCACAATTGCATTCATCTCATACACTAGTAAAGGAATGCTCAAAATTCTCTAAGCCAGGCTTCAGCAATATGTGAACTGTGAACTTCCAGATGTTTAAGCTGGTTTTAGAAAAGGCAGAGGAACTAGATATCAAATTGCCAGCATCTGCTGGATCATGGAAAAAGCAAGTGAGTTCCAGAAAAACATCTATTTCTGCTTTATGCCAGAGCCAAAGCCTTTGACTGTGTGGATCACAATCAACTGTGGAAAATTCTGAAAGAGATGGGAATACCAGACCACCCGACCTGCCTCTTGAGAAATCTGTATGCAGGTCAGGAAGCAACAGTTAGAACTGGACATAGAACAACAGACTGGTTCCAAATAGTAAAAGGAATATGTCAAGGCTGTATATTGTCACCCTGCTTATTTAACTTCTATGCAGAGTACATCATGAGAAATGCTGGGCTGGATGAAACACAAGCTGGCATCAAGATTGCT
>SJYV01037222.1:531143-606635 GCA_006410875.1 Neotragus pygmaeus | reverse complement strand
GAGATGGCTGGATGGCATCACTGACTCGATGGACATGAGTCTGGGTGAACTCCGGGAGTTGGTGATGGACAGGGAGGCCTGGCGTGCTGCGATTTATGGGATCACAGAGTCAGACACAATTGAGCGACTGAACTGAACTGAACACTACCATAATTATTTTAGAGATTTGAAGAGCAAATATTCTGTTCCATACAGTACACTAGTCAAAATACACATTTAAATCTTGTTTCTTTTTCATAATTTTTATAAAGTAGATATTATTATCTATGTCTTTAAAAAAGCTATTAGAAGCAAACTTAGAAATATTTATTAGCTCCTCTAAGCTACACATACAAATATTAAGTGCTCATATCTGGCCCTAAAGCCTATATGATATACCATGATAAAAAATGGAACTTATTGTGTTACTAAAATATTGGACCCACACTCAAGGGAGGAGGTATTGATAACTTATCTTGGGTTCTCAATTCTTTTTTACTATAATAGAGATAAATACATGATTTTAGGAACAAATTAACATGAGTATTCAACAACTTTTTTTGATAGAATGAATTACTCACCTTCAAACATAGTAAATTGTTTAGGGCACATAAATAGTGACCTGTCATCTTTTGGTGGAGATATTTTTATAAGTTAGAGTAATTTTTTATCTTTGAAGAATACCGTCAGTCTTAAAAATTGATCAACATGGTGTTGACCACTAGAGGGCTTAAAATTTGCAGTTCTTGTTAGTAATTTAGTAGCAGTGATTGACGTTTTATGAAGGGCTTCTGGTAAATTTTGAAAAGTGAAATTGACTGACTGAAACTGAAATAAACTGAAAAGAAACTGACTCAATGGAGCTCATGTGGCAAACAAATGTTATAATTAAGTCTAACTTTAATATTCGTTGGCATCTTTACTTCTAAACAATTATACTATTAGGGCATTTTCCAATTATAATTATTGTAAAATTGCATAAATATTTTACGATTGCTATTTGATAAATTTCCCAGAGAATCTTAGTGAAATTGGAAGATAATGTAACTGAAGTGCTGGAATTAATAATATGGAGAGGACCTTAGGATGCCTACTGGGAAGAGAAGCCGATAGAAGCCTGAAGGAGAACCTCTGGAGAGCAGGAAAGCAATAGATGACAAAGGAGCAAATAAAACCGACCAAAAAATTCGAGTATTCTTCCCTTGGAGAGGTTGGCCTGTACTTGGCAATGTGAAGCCAGGGGTTAAGTGATTGATTTAAGTAATAATTATAAAAGTGGCATTTATTGGATTTGTTCTATGCAGGGCCTCTACTAAGGCATTAACATATATTCACTCACTGAAACGTCTCATACGACTCAGATATCTTCTCTATTCTTCTTTTTATTTTACAAATTAGGAAACAGACCCTTTATTCTTAGACCCTTGCCCCACCACCCTAAAATAAGAAACATTCTTATTTTACAAAGCAGCTTTTCTAAGCAGATGAATTCTATAAAGACTCAAGATTTGGAGCTTATTGAGTCCAAGATCTAGGACAAAGCAATGGCCTCGGAGGAGAAACATTCTTCATGAGTTTTGGGAGAACCAAGGCCAGGGCATTGAATAATATCTGATAGTAGCAAGTTAAATGTCATGAAAAAATATCTGATCATTGGAAGTTGGGAAATTGAACGTGGTCTAAAATCTTGTTTGTGGGCCAAGGGGGAGAAAAGTACACCTAGACTGCAGTGTTAGCTGACTAGACATTTAAAAGCTGATCGTGCCACAAGTTCTTAGTGGCTTTATATAATGAAACAAAGCAAAATACAACAGAAAACAAATGTCTGATATACCACTTATGGGTTTTGTAGAAGTTTCTAAACAATTAAATTTCTTGGTCCAGCTAGCAGTGAGGAAATCCGGTATTTTTTTTTTTAAGTATTTATTTATTTAATTTACTTGTTTGGCTACACTGGGTTTAGTTGGGCATGGGGGATTTTTTATTGCAGCACAATGGCTTCTCTCTAGTTGCTTCTTGCAGCCTTTGTTGCCTCACAACATGTGGGATCTTAGTTCCCCGATCAGAGATTGAACCTGTGCCCCCTGTGGTGGAAGCTGGGAGCCCTAACCCCTGGATTGCCAGGGAATTCCCTTATGATGGTTTTAAATGCAAACACACTCAAGGCTATCATATAAAGTATGAGTAATATACCTAGAGAAAAAAAACATTTCAGAGGAGAAAGTGATGGAGACATTAACTTAGCCATTGTCTCTGGCAAGAGGTCATTCATGGGTGATGCCAATAAGCATAATTATGTAATATTTGCTAGGAGTATTCAGCCACTTAAATAACAGATTAATAGATAGTTGGATCTGACTATAGTGTAAGTTGTGCTAAGAAAGAATGCTTGAGGAAGAAAGGGAAAAGGGAGTTAAAGACATTTGTTGGGAAGAAGTTACAGGGCAAAATCATGAAAACAAGCTGGATTGAGTGACATGTGAAGACACGGGATTATGATGAATAACAGTAAGTTACAGGGTCAATGAATTGATGGTCTTGAAGAATGAAGTACTAGAGTGAGCAGACTGGAAGAACAGAGGATGATAGAATGAAATGATTTAAAACAAATTCAGAGGTGGTACAGTTTGAGGTGTGACATGTGAGTGGTAGGTAATTGGAACCAAGGAAACAAAAGCATTTAGAGGCTAAGGTGCTAGTCGGATCATCTAGTTGGATTTTGAAAATAGATAGCCATGATGACAGGTAAGCAAAATGACATAAAGAGCAAAAATCAATTACTCAGAGGTCCATACACATCCAATGAGGAGGGACACAGAGTGGCAAGGTATGAGACTTGACGTTTCAAAAGACACGAAAGTTTCGAAGGGGAAAAGAGGAGGGACAATTTGGAGCAGAGAGCCCACTCTCTTAAGCTCCAGGCGTAAATGGTGCTTAGAGTATGAGAGGAAAATGTGAAAATAAACCCTTCATTTGAAGGGCTCGAGGGAAAGCGGTGTTTCCAAGAGTCAAAGTTAAAATTCAGCAAAACTCTGAAGTGGATAATGAAGGAGAAGTTTTCTGACGACAGGAAATAAGCCTGGGCAGAAGGGCTTAGGTGGCCAAGAGTCTAGGAGACATGTGGTCAGACCTGCGGGGCTGAGAGAAGGGTGGGGATGAAGATCTGCCTGCAACTGCGCGATCTAGGAAGCGTGGGCTTCTCATGGGTGAAACAGGAAAACGGGATTTGGAGGTTTGGAGGGATTCGTTCCAGAAGCCACAGGACACAGTAATTAAAGGTCATGGGGTGGCTTGTTTTGCCTGCCGTTGCAGGCGAGACTGGCGGTGGAGCCACAGTCTCATCTCTGGGTTTTAGAGCAAGTGGTAGCTGTAGACCTTTTCTATACAGTTCATGAGGTTCTCACGGCAAGTATACTGGGCTGGTTTGCCATTCCCTCCTCCAGAGGCCGGGTGTAATCCCATCCACGGGGGCTGCAAAGACTCAGACACAACTGGGCGACTGAACAATGACAACAATAACAACAGCAGCTGGAGATCTTGGGCCCTAAGTTGCTGGAGAAAAGCAGCAATTCAGCACCCTTTGCTTTTCATAAAGGGCCCTCTTTACTAGGTAATTGGATTTATTAGAAAAAAATCTACATAATCTATAAGACCAGATGTCCTCTGCTCTGTGAACCTTTCCATACTTCCACATCTCATAGTCAATCATTTCCTTTGTGACCCAAGTCACTTTGCATAAACAACTCTTTGAACCTGTATGCCATCTTATTGTAATTATTTGTGTATATCTGTTTCTCCCAGTATACAGTGAACTCCTTGAGCCACAAATTGTGGCTTACTTTGTATCTGTCCTAGAAAATAGATCATAATGGCACAACTCAGGAACAAATTTAAAAACTATTAAGTGCTTTAATAGCTTTTTAGAAGTGACTTAAGGTGAATGAAGGGCTTCCCAGATGGCTCAGTGGTAAAGAATTCACCTGCCAATAGAGGAGACATAGGTTCAATTCCTAGGTCAGGAAGACCAACTGGAGTAGGAAATGGCAGCCCCCTCTAGTATTCTTACCTGGAAAATCCCATAGACAGAGGAGCCTGGCGAGCTCCAGTCCATGGAGTCGCAAAAGAATTGTGCATGACAACTCTTAGCAACTGAACAACTTAGCAACTAACTGAACAACTAACTAACTAACTAGAACTAACTGAACAACTTAGCAACTGAACAACAACAAAAGTAAATTGGAACACCATTTCAGCAGTATTGTGGCTCAGCTGGTAAAGAATCAGCCTGCCNGCAACTGAACAACTTAGCAACTAACTGAACAACTAACTAACTAACTAGAACTAACTGAACAACTTAGCAACTGAACAACAACAAAAGTAAATTGGAACACCATTTCAGCAGTATTGTGGCTCAGCTGGTAAAGAATCAGCCTGCCATGCAGGAGACCTGGGTTTGATCCCTGGGTTGGGAAGATCCCTGGAGAAGGGAAAGGCTACCCACTCCAATATTCTGGCCTGGAGAATTCCATGGACTGTATAGTCCATGGCGTCGCAAAGAATCGAACACAACAGATTGACTTTCACTTCAGTTCAGCAGTATTAGTATTATGATTAACTGCTGAGAGTGTCCTATGGGTGAGTACTATGCTAGATATAATACATACCCAATCTTTATTTGTAGGTGTCTTAGTCAACAGAGGCTGCTGTAACAGGCAAACTACAGACTAGGTAGCTTAAATAACCAACAACTACTACCCATCTTTCTGGAGGTTGGGAGTCTGAGATCAGAATATCAGCCTGGTTGGGTTCTTGGTGAAGGCCCTCTTACAGGTTTATAGATGGCTCTCTTCTCTTTGTATCCTCACATGGTGAAGAGCAGAGAAAGTAAAGAAGCAAGTTGTTTCGTGTGTGCCTCTTCTTATGAGACCATTAATACTATTCATGAAAACTCCAGGCTCATGGTCTCATTACCTCCCACATGCTCTGCCTCCTAATATCACATTGAGGATCAGGATTTTAATGCATAAATTTTGGAGAGACACAAACATTCAGTTCACAACAGCAGATGATATTACTATCATTTTACAGACAAAAAAGCTGAGACTCAGTCTCAAAGATTATACAGTCTGTAGGATGTAAAACCAGGAAACAGTCCTAGTTGCTGGGCTGTGCTTAGTTACTCAGTCATGTCTGACTCTTTGCGACCCCTTGGACTGTAGCCCACCAGGCTCCTCTGTCTATGGGGATTCTCCAGGCAAGATTACTAGAGAGGGTTGCCATGCCCTCCTCCAGGGGATCTTCTCAACCAAGGGATCAAACCCAGGTCTCCTGCATTGCAGTTGGATTCTTTTCCATCTAAGCCACCAGGGAAGCCCAAGAATATTGGAGTGGGTAGCCTATCCCTTTTTGGGGGGATCTCCTGACCCAGGAATTGAACCAGGGTCTCCTGCATTGCAGGTGGATTCTTTACTGGCTGAGCTACCAGGGAAGTCCCTCAGTCCTGGTTTATCTAATACTAGTCTTTGAGTTCTACCAAATTGCTCTCTTGATTCCATTTATATTCTCATCCTAAACTCCTAAGATATAGGAGTTTAATTATTGCCAGTGCAGATATAATACTGCAGTGACAAACACAGAGAAAATGAAGATTGTTAACTTTATTGTTATATTTACTCTTTAATAATGTGGTTCTTTTTTGAAAAAAAAAAAAAAGACTTTCTGGAGAATAAAATAATATAAAAGNCCTTCACTTGCTGATTCTGTTAACTATAGCTTTAAGCCTTTTCCTAGAACCAACAATCCTGCTAAGGCTTGAATGCTGAGGGAGTAGGGTAAATTAGGACAAGTCAGGATTTGGGGCTGACCATATGGGAATGAGGAGGGCATGGCAATGCACTCCAGTATTCTTGCCTGGAGAATCCCATGACCAGAGGAGCCTGGAGGACTACAGTTCATGACATCGCAAAAAGTCAGACACGACTCAAGTGACTTCGTACACACATTGGAATGATACTGGATGATATTAAACAACAAAGGCGAGAGCTTGTGTTTGGAGGGGTCAACTGAAAAACAGAAAGCTAATATGAAAAATTCAGAGTTTAGAACTGTCAGGTGGTAGGGAGCAGAATACCAGGCAGAGAAACTGGGAAGGAGATCAGAGACCTCGAGGGGATGGAAAATAAAAATGGGTCCAGTACTTATGAGTATATGTAGCCATAGGCTAGACTGGAAAGCACAGAGCATATATAGTTGTAGCTCATTATCAGCACTAAGAGCTACTCTTAGCTATTTTTGTTAGCTTTATACTAAGACTACTACAGCAGAGATTCTTACAGAGCTTTCATGTAAGGCCTCATATTATGAAAATATTGGGTTTGAATGAATGGTTAGTTAGAGGCCAGTGGGACCTTTGTGGAGTAGGAGAATGAGGGGTGGGGAGCCAGCCAGTTTTCCTATCTATAGGACTCCAGGAGGAAGTGGACTTCAGTTTGCATTCCAGCTCATCACATTGCTTGTTGTTTAGTTGCTCAGTCAGGTCTGACTGTTTGTGACACCATCTACTGTAGCCCGCTGGGCTTCTCTGTTCATGGGATTTTCCAGGCAAGAATACTGGAGTGAATTACGATTTTTGAATTAAAATCATTTAAATATCCATATATTTAATATATTGGGTTGCTGTGATAATAAATGAAATACTGTATGCTCCATGTATGATTTAGAATAGCCATCCAGTACATGTTAACTTCCATTTTTCCTCATCTACCACTTAAGCATCCTTTATAGAACTAAGCATAGTCTTGTACATCTCACTAGACTCTTTACTATTTGATGATAGGAAATATACTGTCTCTGTGGGCTTTTGTTTGTTTTGGATTTTTTTGGCCTTGCAGCTTGTGGGATCATAGTCCCCCCGACCAGGGATGGAACCCTTGGCAGTGACAGCGTGGGAGTCTTAACCGCTTGACTGGCAGGGAATTCCCTATGCTGTCTTTGTATCACCAGTATCTGCCTTGATGTCCAGATGATCAAAACTGTAGTCCACAAACTTGGCATGTTTGGAAAGTACTCTCCTCTTGAAAGACACCAGGTTGATAAAATGGACAACATCTAAAATTTAAGGCATTCAAAAATTTGTCAGGGGGTTTTAAAAAACCCATATAAGCATTATTTATATTTCCTATGGTAGATATCAATGAGATTTATTTCAGAGTACTGATGGAATTCTCTTGTGGTAGGAATTGGAAATAAAGTCAATTAAAATACCCTGAAATGAGCCTGCTCCCAATTATATTAATTAAAAATATGAGACATTTGCTTTCTCAGCATCCTTTGCTGCTGATGTAGAATTCGCTTAAAAGATGCTGGGGTGAGGAACATCTTGTGGGAGGGAGGAAAGTTGAAACATATCAAAATAAGGTGATACTTGAATGAAAAATTATTTCTAACAATATTAACAGGGACAACAAAGAGCCATGTCAAGAAGAGAAAGAGTGTACAATAGACAGAAAATTGAAGATGGAATATTAATGAGTCAGAAATTTTGAGTTTGGCACTCTAGGAGTAAAGTACCACTGGTTTGGATGAGAATGAATTCAGAGAGAGAGAAGAGTCAAATATAACCGATTATGCAAGCATCACTCCATACCTCAATATGATTCCTGGTTGCTCCCAGAACATACCCACATCCACATATTCCAACACGGCTGCCCTTCCATGTCATCACATTTTCACTAGCTACTGGATCATCCAAATGAACATACACATATACACACATACACATAATATCTCTTACCTAACAAAACAACAACAATAACCCTGCCTGTTTTTGCATCTTTTGTCCATATTATACCCCATTTATAGAAAAATTCAAGGAAGAATTGCCTAGTATCTCTGTTTGCTATCTTCATATTTTTTTTTGAACCCACTCACAAGACTTTCTTCCCAGTTCAACTAAAATTACTCTTGTTAAGACCACTTGGAACCTTTTTTTGCTCAATCTAACAATTTTTAATCATCAAATTACTTGACCTCTCCTCACAGTTCGGCACAGTTGATTATTTATTCTTTTTTTTTAAAGCACTTTCTTCACTTGGACTTTTGGACAATATTCTCTCTCCTGTCTCACTCATCATTTTCCCCCCTAACTCCTGAGGTTCCCTCTTCACTTTCTTAGTCTCTAAAATTTGGAATTTCCCAACACTCAGTCCTTGGAACACCACTGTTCTTTAATTATACTTAGTCCTTTAGTGATCTCAATCCAATTTTATGACTTCAAATTATATTTATATGGAATAGATTCCAAATTTCATAATTCTAGCCTAGACTTTTTTTTTCCCGAACTTATACCCAGTTATTTTCTTGACTCCATTTTAATCTCCATTTGGAATAGGATGTCTCAAACTGTGCTTGTCTCAAAATTGACTGCTGATTCTCCCATCAAACATTCAAATCAGCTCTTTCAGTGGTCTCCTCCATAAGTCATTACACAGTTAATGAAAATTCCATCTTTGCAGTTGCTCATGGCAAAACTCTAAATCTTCCCTGCTTCTTTACTGTATCTCACATCCCATCTACCAGCAAATTTTGTAGGTTATATTTCAAAATATATCCTGAATCTGTTCATTTCTCAGCATCTCCCATTGCTACCACTCTGGTTTGTTACTGCCAGAGTCTCTAACCAATCTCCTTATTTCTGTTCTAGATACATAGAACCCATTTTCCATCAGTATTTGGTGTGAATACATGTCAAATTATGCCATCTGTTTCTGTACTGAATGAAACTGAAAGCCTGCTATCTGACCCGCAAAGCCCTACTTAGAATTTGCCTCCTGGTCTCTCCTTAAGTCCAGCTCCTCCCACTCTGTGCTTTGTTAACTGTGCTGGCCTCCTTGCTACTTCGTTACCTTGCCTGAGACGTGAGATAACCAAAGCATGGTTTTCTTCCCTCAGTTCCTTCTTGCCTCTGTTTAAATGTGCTCTTATCGTGAGGCATGAACGTTCTTCCCAGACCCCACCTGTTCATGGAGAGCTCTAGGGTACTGGACTGCAGTCCTCCCTGGCTGATCGGCTTAGAGCCTAGGCCTCAGAAGTTGATGAGTATCTGTCTTGCAATTTATCTTTCCTGACTCCAGTTAGCCTACAGCTAGCTGTCAGCCCTACCCTTGGTCCTGCCTAACTTTGTCCAGAATTAAAACCAGCTGTCCACTGGGGCAGTTCCTCCAATTTGCAGCTCAACTTCTCTGACCTATTCTATCATAGTTCTGGGATGGCTACTGTGCTGCTGAACTCTGATGACGACAGAAGGCATCTGCCTGGGTGGTAGGAAAGACAGCAGTGAGTAAGAGGATGAACAGAGAATTAGATGGCCCGGTTGACTAGGCTTGGCTTCAAAATAGGCCTGGGATTGACTAGTCTTTTCTTAGAATTTCTTTTGTAAATCAAGTGAATTATACTTGCCTAAGAAATAAATGCTTTCCTGTGACATAATTCCAATAATATATTTCTCATAAATGGAAATGGGAGTTCATAGCATTGGGAATTGAACCAAGTAGGAAATTACTTTATTATCCAAGAAGAGAAGAGCTTAATCAGTGTTAATTAAAGCATGATGATTCATATTAACATTCCCAGATTATATAAAATTAGAAATAGCATGGGCAGGTATATTAAAATGAAAAGTCTATTGGTGTTCATGGTGACTTTAAGTTCAAAGATAATGAGCCAAATGGAGAGTCGGAATGATAAAGATTTTTTTTTTTTTTAATGCTGGTCTGAAAGAGAGGTTTCAAGAAAATTAGAGGAAATAAATTATGATTTTTTTTATGGCCCAAACACTGTCATTTGAATAGCCATTTAAATGGCCTTTTCTGTTGCCATTATTTTTCCTCTCTTCTCCCTCTCTTTTAGCAAACCGTGATTTGTCTGTAACATGTCATTGCCATTCTTAAAAGTGTTGATATCTGCTGTCCTTCAACTCCCAAAGAATCAATGCCACAATCCTTTGCATGGCATTCACACTCTTACTTCTTTAGAAGTATTTCTAGTTATCCACTTCCATATTTCTAGCTGTAAAATAGGAGTCTCCTAACTGTCCAGGAAATTTTGTTCTTTGAGGCCTTTGCTAGGGTTATTTTCCATCCAGCAATTCCTGTATCTTTCTTTCCCAGCTGGGAGAATCCTGCATATTTTTAAAGTCCAGGTAAAAATTCACTCCCTAAGGAAGGTAGTTACTCTCCTCAAGCAGGATTTTTTTTAAGTTTTTCTCATTGACCAAGGTGAAATGATAGTTTAGATGTTAAAACATATGTAAGTCTAGAATCTGCAATGTAAAGAACACATGGCATGCTTACATAAAATTTCTCAAATCACAAGCTTAAATTATTTTATAAGGAATGAATTCTTTTTACCTCCAGAATAGGAAAATAAAATGGAGTTAAATGTGATGATGTGATTAAAAAAAAATACCCACTTAAATTCCACTGGATGTTTAACACACCAATAACCCCTACAAATATATTATACTCATCCAAATGTTTCCAAGAGTCTGAAACAAATTATGATCACTGAAGCAATTCCTTAGTTTCGGAAATATTCAAAAATATCTGCAAGATGCATTTAATTGTTTTGTTTTGTGTGTGTTTAAAGGTTCTCAGACACATCTAAAAACATTTAGGTAAAAGACACACTGATAGAAGAAGACAGTCACCATGCTGCCCTCTGCTTTTAAAACTGGTTGCTCATGTGGCCTGATATTGCTTGCTAGCATGGTCAAAGACGAAGAATCCTGAGAATTTCTTGAGTGGCCAGGTAGAAAATCCAGCCACCAACCCGAGTTCACCTTTGTCTTGATGATTCTTAAGTTATAGCCAGAGCCAGACCTTCAAACAAGAGCCCTGCTTCCTGGGCACTGGCAGGCAGACAAGTCTCTGGCAAAATTCAGACCTCTCCTGTTCTAGGAAAGAAAAATGTGTTTTATGGCTGACCCATAGGCCCTGATTCAGGAATAGTCTGAGTCATGATGGATGTATTTTTTAAAAATTTATGCCAGCACTGGAGCTATCTATTTCAAAAGTGTTAAAAAAGAGAGAGAGAGAGAGAGAGGGCACAAAAGTAGAAAAGCAGCTTTAATGACATCTGGTACCCTGGACACACCAGACAGGGCGTACCTGTTGTTTTCCTTGTTAAAAGGAAAAGCCCATTAGACAAAACCATGACACAGGAAAAAAAAAACCATGATGTGATTTAACGAGCTTATTGGTAGTTTTCATTATAGATGACTTGTTTTTCAACAGAGCTATGAAAATGTCAGAAGATACACAGGGCTCTAGGTAGAATTATTTCCATTAAATTTAATGGTTATGTTTTACAGTTCAGGATATAAGCATCTTAATCATTGCAATAAATATTTGTAATAATATACAGTTTAACTCATTTCCCTTCCCAGTTTCATTTATCACCCTGATATTAAATTCTTAGGGACCTTATGTCTGTTACTATCCAGAAGAATTTATATGCATTACATATTTCAAATATTATTATTTATCAATGTTATTCTAGGAACTTAATTAAAAATGTAAAATATCTTAAAACAGTCCAGAAGAGTGGGTGTTTATAAATTTTTAAAAATACATATATTGCCTAGCAGAGAAAAAAAAACTAAATAAATAATGTTGTGATGGGACCAAACTGCTTTTGGGAAGACGTGACAGAAAGGAACTCAAATCAGTATAACATAAATAAATGAAATTAAATTTAACTCTAGTGGTCAATGTTTGATAGAAAAAACAAGGTAACATTTGGATCCATAAAGAGACAGCATGTAGGAACTCAGTTTCTATTTTTGTAGTGATAATTACTCTGGTTTTATACCAAAGTCATGATAAATTTGGGTTCTACAGTTGCTCTGTAATGTAGAAATTTTGCAGTGAGAGTCAAAGAACAATCCATTTACAGCTTAATCCAGAGGAAAAATTTCTTGGATTAAATACCACAACCAGGGGATCTAGTGGTGAAATTGGGGAGGTCACCTAGAAATTACGTATCTGTTCATTCCTTTAAAATTAACAAGCTTTCTTCTGTCCTCGGTATTTCTAGTTCCTCTTGTATTTAAAAGCACGGATGTTAGGAGGGCCACTTTAACACTTCCGTGGATCAGAGATTATATTTCTTACTCAATTACCTGAATAATTTTAAAAATTAAATTCTAAATTCTATATAAAATCAAGAAAACTTTTCACTAACTAGCAACATTAAACATCTTTTAAGGATCATATACTCTGTAGTGGATTATACTCTGGATTAATTATCTATTGCTGAATAACAAATAATCCCCCTAAATTGTGCATTAAAATAACAAGTTTTTATTATCTCTGTGGGCGAGGCATCTTCTCATGGCTTAGCTGTGTGCTTTTGCTGCAAACACTGTATGCAAAATGGAAATCATGGGTATGATTTCTTCAAAGTCTTGACTTGCAGAGGATGTAATTTCAAGTTCATTTATGTGGTTGATGGCAAGAGTCAGTCCTTTGCTGACTTTGGGACAGTATCATCTTCCTACTGGCTATTGGCTGGTGATCCCCTTTAGTTCCTAGCCATGTGAGATCCTCTAAAGGGTAGCTCACAACCTACCAGCAGCTTCTGTCAGAAAGAGTGAACAGGCAAGCAAGGAAGGCATCAAGGCAGAAACCACAGTCTCTTTGTAATCTAAACTTGAAAGTGTCATTGCATCATTTTTGCAGTATTCATTTAACTAGAAGCAAGTTAGCAGGTCCAGCCCACACTCAAGAGGAGAAATGTTACATAAAGGCATGAATATGAGGAGGTGGGATCACTGGGGCCATCTTAGATGTCACTTGCCATACACCCATTTATCAATAAGAACACAGAAATTTAGTAACATTTTCAAGCAAAACGGTGAATGTAGAAGCCAGAATTAAAATTGAGGTCTGATTGATTTCCCAGAGTGTTTCCATTGCAACACATTGTACCCTTATGATAATGAAAGAATAATTTCAAGTGACCTAGGAAAGCACTGGGCAATCAAAGCATCAATGTTAATAAAAATTTTTTAAAATGAGCTACACTGTAGCAAAGAGTTAAGCCCAGGAAAAATGTGTTATTTTTGCTTATAGAAGATAAAGAAACCAAATGTATCAGAAGACATGGTTGGATATAAATTAACTGATCTATAATTTCCAGCAAAATTATATTAAAAAAATAAAATAAAAGTTCAATACTATTTAAAGAAGCATAGCAATTAAATATCTAGTAATAAATATAATGAAACATGCAAGACCTACATTTAGGAAACTACCAAACCATTATCAGGAGAAATTCAAGAGGCCCAAACTAAATGGAGTGATATAGCATGCTCATGGTTTGGAAGGCTCCACAAAGTAAAGAAGCTACTAAAATTCTTCCCCAATTGCTTTATAGAGTAAATGCATTCCACATCTAAATGCCAATGCTTTGTGAGCATGTGTACATTTACGCAAATTAATCAACAATTGTAAAATGTATATGGAAATACAATGGTTCAAGAATGATCACAATAATCTGGAGGAAGGAGAATAAAGTGGAGGATTTATCCGTGATATAAAGTTCATAAAATGACATGTGGCATTGGTCCAAGCTTAGTTACACTATTAAATCAAAGATACAAGCCCCCAAACAGACCCACGCATATATAATCACTTGGTTTTTAATAATTTTGGCACTTCAGAGCAATGGAAAGGAGTATCTTTCCTGGCATATGGTACTTGAATAACCATATGAAACAAAGTGAATTACACCATACACAATTATCAATCTGTAAATATAAATTTGGGCTTCCCAGATGGCTCAGTGGGTAAAGAATCTGCCTACAGTGCAGGAGACAGGGCTTCAATTCCTGGGTAGGGAAGATCCCCTGGAGAAGGCCATGGCAACTCATTCCAGTGTTCTTGCCTGAAAAATCTCATGGACAGAGGAGCCTGGTGGGCTACATTCCATAGGGTCTCAAAGAGTTGGACGTGACTGAAACATCTGTAAAAGAGAGTAAAACACTACTGCTTTAGAGGAAATCATTGGAACATTTCATCACAAATTTAGAATAGGCAAAGATCATGAAGGATACATTGCTGAACTGGGCTACAATGAAATTTAAAACTTCTATTAATCAAAAAACACCACCAGAAAATGAAAAGACAAACCACACAGTAGAGAAGACACTAACATCATTTATAACTGACATGAGACTGGTACCCAGAATATACAATGAATTCCTTACAAATAAATGTGAATGCAAAAGATAGCTCAGCTTTTAAAATGTGCTAAATAATTATGCATATGCTTCAGAATATGATACTCTGTGTGTGCTTTATAAGTCACCTCAGTCATGTCTGACTCTGCGACCCCATGGACTGTAGCCCTCCAGGCTCTTCTGTCCATGGGATCCTCCAGGCAAGGACACTGAAGTGGGTTGCCATGCCCTCCGCCAGGGGATCTTCCCGACTCAGGAATTGAACCCACGTCTCTTAAGTCTCCTGCACTGGCAGGTGAGTTCTTTACTACTAGTGCCACCTGGGAAGCCATGATACCCTAACAGGGAATAATTAGATGTAAAGAAGAGTTAACTTCAATAGTAATAAGAAAAAGGAAATTAAACTATAGCGAGATATAACTGTATGCCTCTAAAATGATTAATATTAAAACAAAATTAAACTGATAATCCCAAGGATTGGCTAGTAGGATTGTACTTTAGTGGCATCAGTTCTGAAAAGCCTTTGGCGTTATTTACTACTGTCAGGATCTAGTGAACATATAGTACACTATGACCTAGAAATCAAAGAGAGATAAGAAACCTTCTTCAGCGATCAGTATAAAGAAATAGAGGAAAACAACAGAATAGGAAAGACTAGAGATCTCTTCAAGAAAATTAGAGACACCAAGGGAACATTTCATGCAAAGATGGGCTCGATAAAGGACAGAAAGGATATGGACCTAACAGAAGCAGAAGATATTAAGAAAAGGTGGCAAGAATACACAGAAGAACTGTACAAAAAAGATCTTCACAATCCAGATAATCACGATGGTGTGATCACTCCCCTAGAGCCAGACATCCTGGAATGTGAAGTCAAGTGGGCCTTAGAAAGCATCACTACGAACAAAGCTAGTGGAGGTGATGGCATTCCAGTTGAGCTATTTCAAATCCTGAAAGATGATGCTGTGAACGTGCTGCACTCAGTATGCCAGCAAATTTGGAAACCTCAGCAGTGGCCACAGGACTGGAAAAGGTCAGTTTTCATTCCAATCCCAAAGAAAGGCAATGCCAAAGAATGCTCAAANCCCTAGAGCCAGACATCCTGGAATGTGAAGTCAAGTGGGCCTTAGAAAGCATCACTACGAACAAAGCTAGTGGAGGTGATGGCATTCCAGTTGAGCTATTTCAAATCCTGAAAGATGATGCTGTGAACGTGCTGCACTCAGTATGCCAGCAAATTTGGAAACCTCAGCAGTGGCCACAGGACTGGAAAAGGTCAGTTTTCATTCCAATCCCAAAGAAAGGCAATGCCAAAGAATGCTCAAACTACCGTGCTACAACACATCTCACAGGCTACTAAAGTAACGCTCGAAATTCTCCAAGCCAGGCTTTAGCAATAAGTGAACCGTGAACTTCCTGATGTTCAAGCTGGTTTTAGAAAAGGCAGAGGAACCAGATAGCAAATTGCCAACCTCCCCTGGATCATGGAAAAAGCAAGAGAGTTCCAGAAAAATATCTGTTTCTGCTTTATTGACTATGCCAAAGCCTTTGACTGTGTGGATCACAATAAACTGTAGAAAATTCGGAGAGAGATGGGATTACTAGACCACCTGACTTGCCTCTTGAGAAATCTGTATGCAGGTCAGGATGCAACAGTTAGAACTGGACATGAAACAACAAACTGGTTCCAAATAGGAAAAGGAGTCCGTCAAGGCTGTATACTGTCACCCTGCTTATTTAACTTCTATGCAGAGTACATCATGAGAAATGCTGGGCTGGAAGAAGCACAAGCTGGAATCAAGAATGCCGGGAGAAATATCCATAACCTCAGATATGTAGATGATACCACCCTTAGGGCAGGAAGTGAAGAGGTACTAAAAAACCTCTTGATGAAAGTGAAAGAGGAGAGTGAAAAAGTTGGCTTAAAGTTCAACATTCAGAAAACGAAGATCATGGCATCTGGCGCCATCACTTCATGGGAAATAGATGGGGAAACAGTGGAAACAGTGTCAGACTTTATTTTGGGGGGCCCCAAAATCACTGCAGATGGTGAATGCAGCCATGAAATTAAAAGACACTTACTCTTTGGAAGGAAAGTTATGACCAACATAGACAGCATATTGAAAAGCAGAGACATTACTTTGTCAACAAAGGTCCGTCTAGTCAAGGCTATGGTTTTTCCTGTGGTCATGTATGGATGTGAGAGTTGGACTATGAAGAAAGCTGAGGGTCGAAGAACTGATGCTTAAACTATGGTGTTGGAGAAGACTCTTGAGAGTCCCTTGGACTGCAAGGAGATCCAACCAGTCCGTTCTGAAGGAGATCAGTCCTGGGTGTTCTTTGGAAGGACTGATGCTAAAGCTGAAACTCAGATACTTTTGCCACCTCATGCGAAGAGTTGACTCATTGGAAAAGACTCTGATACTGAAAGGGATTGGGGGCAGGAGGAGAAGGGGATGACAGAGGATGAGATGGCTGGATGGCATTACCAACTTGATGGACATGAATTTGAGTGAACTCTGGGAGTTGGTGATGGACAGGGAGGCTTGGCTTGCTGCGATTCATGGGGTCACAAAGTGTTAGACACGACTGAGCGACTAAACTGAACTGAACTGACTTAGAATTCCTAGGTTTACACCAAACAAAAATAGCACAAAATAAACATCCTAATAGTATTCTTCTCAGTATAATATTAATAGCCCCAAACTGAAAATAATCCAAGTATGTATCCGTAATTGGTGAAATGGACAATCATTATAATACAGCAAGGAAAAAACTACTGCTGTTCAAAACAACATGGATGATTTTACAAACATTTTAATGAGATGAGATAGAAAGCAATATGTTCTATGTGATTTCATCTATATAAAGTTCAATAAGAGGTGCTGGCATTGAGGAAAAAGATAATCTAGTCAATGGATATCTAGAAAGATAATTGAGAGGTCAGGTTTCTAAGCATTAGAAGAAAAATCAGTTCCACTAAAGAAATGCTGTTATGAAAATGACAAACCAAATTAATGAGTTAAATAAAATTAAGTTGATGAATATTAAAAATTTTCCTATTACATAAATACAAGCATTTAATGTATTCAGAATTTTTTCATTTCTATACAACAGTATTTTAAACTGTCTCGACCTCTTTCATTTTTAGTGGTAAATTTTTTATCTATGTGGACAAGTCTGACGAATACACTTGAAGATTTTTTCAAAGTATCTAAAATGTTAAAGAGTCATAAATTAAATGAAGTGAATATTCTAAAGTAAAAGTTAAACTACACTAACTTTTAATGACAATTATTTAATCCTAAGATTTGGTAGCAAACTTTTTAGCACATGTCACCAATGCAAGTTCATGTACAAAGCATAAACATGGTTACAAAGATTAGTATATAATATTGTCTTTTGTGTATATGCGATGGGTGATTAAGGAGTGAATGACTATTCATTATGAAAGATTTAATGAATTTATAGACAAACCACTAGGTCCTGACAATGACCTGCTGCTGCTGCTGCTACTAAGTCACTCAGTCGTGTCCGACTCTGTGAAATGCCATAGATGGCAACCCACCAGGCTCCCTCATCCCTGGCATTTTCCAGGCAAGAATACTGGAGTGGGTTGCCATTTCCTTCTCCTGACAATGTTCTATCATACTTTAAATATTTCTGAAAATAACTATCTTTAATTATGATATTAGATAATTGTAGTTCAGTGTGAAGAAGGCTGAGTGCCGAAGAATTGATGCTTTTGAACTGTGGTGTTGGAGAAGACTCTTGAGAGTCCCTTGGACTGCAAGGAGATCCAACCAGTCCATTCTGAAGGAGATCAACCCTGGGATTTCTTTGGAAGGAATGATGCTAAAGCTGAAACTCCAGTACTTTGGCCACCTCATGTGAAGAGTTGACTCATTGGAAAAGACTCTGATGCTGGGAGGGATCAGGGGCAGGAGGAGAAGGGGACGACCGAGGATGAGATGGCTGGATGGCATCATGGACTTGATGGATGTGAGTCTGAGTGAACTCCAGGAGTTGGTGAGGGACAGGGAGGCCTGGCGTGCTGCGATTCATGGGATCTCAAAGAGTTGGACATGACTGAGCGACTGAACTGAACTGAACCCAACTTTGGGACTTCCCTGGTGGTCCAGTGGTTAAGACTCCATTCTTCCAGTGCAGAGGATGCCAATAAAATCCCTGGCTAGCGACCTAAGATCTCAGTTGCCTGGGCTTCCCTGATGGTGCAGCCTGCAATGTAGGAGACCTGGGTTCGATCTCTGTGTTGGGAAGATCCCCTGGAGAAGGGAAGGAATAGCTACTCATTTCAGTATTCTTATCTGGAGAATTCCATGGATAGAGGATCCCGGTGGGCTACAGTCCACGGGACTGCAAAGAGTCAGACACGACTGAGTCACTAACACTTTCACATTTTGGGGGCTTCCAGGTGGCTCAGTGGGTAAAGAATCTGCTTGCAATGCAGGAGACCCAGGAGATGTGGGTTCAATCCTTGGGTCAGGAAGATCCAGGAAACTCACTCTAGTATTCTTGCCTGAAGAGTCCCATGGACTGAGAAGCCTGGTGTGATACAGTCCATAGGATTGTAGAGTCGGACGTGACTGAAGTGACAGAGCACGTAGCATGCAACCCAATTTTATAATGTCTCTATAACTCTCTCTTCTTGCATGAAAACTTATATGTTGTCTTAACAAAAGAAGAAAGCATTCAACAGCTAGCAATTTAAAGCTTCTCTTCGCATGTGGCATTTTATCTGAACAAGTATGACAGAACTGTGCACATAATTATTATCTAGAATGCTGCAGAGCATCTTAAAAGCGGTTGTCACTGTTCAGTCGCTAAGTCTGATCTAACTTTGTGATCCCATGAACTGCAGCATGCTGGGTATCCTGGTCCTTCACTATCTTCCAGAGTTTGCTCAAACTAATGTTCATTGAGTCAATAATGCCATTCAACCATTTCATCCTCTGTCACCCCCTTCTCCTCCTGCTCTCAATGTTTCCAGCATCAGGTCTTTTCCAATGAGTTAGCGCTCCACATCAGGTGGCCATGGTATTGGAGTTTCAGCTTGAGCATCAGTCCTTCCAACGAATATTCAGGGTTGATTTCTTTTAAGATTGACTGGTTTCATCTCCTTGCAGTCCAAGGGACTCTCAAGGGTCTTCTCCAACACCACAATTTGAAAGCATCAGTTTTTTTGATGTGCAACCTTCTTTATGGTCCAACTCTCACATCCATACATGTCTACAGGAAAAACCATACGTTTGATTAGATGGACCTTTGTCAGCAAAATGATATCTCCGTTTTTTAATATGCTGTCTAGGTTTGTCATAACTTTTCTTCCAAGGAACAAGAGACTTTTCATTCCTTGGCTGCAGTCACTATTCACAGTGATTTTGGAGCCCAAGAAAATAAAATCTGCCATTGTTTCCACTTTTCCCCCATCTAGTTGCCATGAAGTGATGGGACCAGATGCCACGATCTTCATTTCCTGAATGTTGAGTTTTAAGCCAGCTTTTTCACTCACCTCTCTCACCTTCATCAAGAGGTTCTTTAGTTCCTCTTCAGTTTCTGCCATTAGAGTAGTACAATCTGTTTATCTCAGGTTGTTGATATTTCTTCCAGCAATTTTGATTCCAGCTTGTGATTCATCCAGCCCAACATTTTGCATGATGTACTCTGCACTGAAGTTAAATAAGCAGGGTGACAATATTTAGTCCTGATGTACTCCTTTCCCAGTTTTGAACCAGTCCTTTGTTCTGTGTCTGGTTTTAACTGTTGCTTCCTGGCCTGCATACAGGTTTCTCAGGAGGCAGGTAAAGTGGTCTGATTTTCCCATCTCTTTAAGAATTTTCCACAATTTGCTGTGATCCACACAGTCAAAGGCTTTAGCATAGTCAATCAAGTAGAAGTTGATGTTTTTCTGGAATTCTCTTGCATTTTCTATGACTCAGCAGCTGTGGGCAATTTGATCTCTGGTTCCTCTGTTTTTTCTAAATCCAACTTATATATCTGGAAGTTCTCAATTCACATTCTGTTGAAGTCTAGCTTGAAGGATTTTGAGCATTAGCTTACTAGCATGTGATATGAGTGCAGTCGTACAGTAGTTTGAACATTCTTTGGGACTGGAGTGAAAACTGACATTTTCTAGTCCTGTGGTCATTGGTGTGTAAGGGCATATATATGTCTACTCCTGATGTAGTGTGAGAGCTGGTAGCAGGGAAAACATTCTATACCTTGGTCATCTTATGTCTGGATAAACATAAAATAAGGAAGCCTCTTAGCTTTTCTGCATCTTATTTCCCATTTATTTCCCTTTCATGGAAACATTGACATGATTAAGACAGTAGTGTAATTTTAATGTGTCTTACTTAGGGATTTATCATGCATCAGAATAAGCTGTCTGTCAGATGTATGACGTCTAGGTCCACATTGTCTTTAAAGACCAAGTCAACAGAAGTAGTTAGCATTGTTTACTAGATGCATGTGAGGAGTGGGCTGAGAGTTGACATCTGTTTTTTTTTTTTTCTCTTTCCTTTTTATTTTTTAGAATAAGAAAGTATGATAACACCTTTATAGGAGACTTGGAAAATACAGAACAAAGTCACATATAGTTTGACTACATATTATAGTTATTTTAAGTAGATAAATTAATGTTTTAGTTGGAGTTTCAATATCAAACTCTCAAAAATTAATAGAATGAATAGATGGAAAAGTAAAGGATAGAGTAGAACTGAAAAGAACTATGAGCCAATCCAAAATAACTAAGGTTTATACAACTTTCACGCCATAGCAGGATACAAATTCTATTCACATTTCCACAGATTATAAACTAGGAGACACTGGAACATACCCAGGGACATAGGAGCAGGCTAACACCTGCTCTTGGATCTTGACCATTGGCCTCTAGCTATGTCCACATGGGCAAAGCAGTTCTCATCCCTGAACCTTATTTTTCTCAGATATAAAATGAAGGTGTTGGGCTCATTTAAACAATTTAAAATTATCATCTTGCTTTATAAAATTAGGTTATAGCCATGTGATAAACAGTCTTTATGACCCAAAGGCCAAAATTTATATGGAGGTCCAGGGCTTGCTAGACCACTATAGCAAAATGGACAGAACAATCAAATATTGGATGCAGACTTAAGAAACAGAGAGTGAATCCCACTTCTGTTGTTATTAGCTTTGAAGAGACCAGAAAGTTACTCAGTCAATTCAGTTCAGTCACTCAGTCGTGTCAGACCCTTTGAGACACCATGGACTGCAGCAGCCAGGCCTCCCTGTCCATCAACAACTCCCAGAGCTTGCTCAGACTCATGCCCATTGAGACAATGATGCCATATAACCATCTCATCCTCTGTTGTTTCCCGCTCCTCCAGCCTTCAATCTTTCCCAGAATCAAGATCTTTTCCAATGAGTCAGTTCTTTGCATCAGGTGGCCAAAGAATTGGAGTTTCAGCTTCAGCATCAGTCCTTCCAATGAATATTCAGGACTGATTTCCTTTGGGATTGACTGGTTGGATCTCCTTGTAGTTCAAGGGACTCTAAAGTGTCTTCTCCAACACCACAGTTCAAAGATATCAATTCTTCAGCACTCAGCTTTCTTTACAGTCCAACTCTTTCACACACACATGACTACTGGAGAAACCATATGTTTGACCATATGATGGACCTTTGTTGGCAGTGTCGTGTCTCTGCTTTTGAGCATGCTGTCTAGATTTGTAATAGCTTTTCTTCAAAGGAGCAAGTGTCTTTTAATTTCATGGCACCAGTCACCATCTGCAGCGATTTTGGAGTACAAGAAAAGAAAGTCTCTCACTGTTTCCATTGTTACCATATCTATTCACTATGAAGTGATGGGACGAGATGCNGTAGTTCAAGGGACTCTAAAGTGTCTTCTCCAACACCACAGTTCAAAGATATCAATTCTTCAGCACTCAGCTTTCTTTACAGTCCAACTCTTTCACACACACATGACTACTGGAGAAACCATATGTTTGACCATATGATGGACCTTTGTTGGCAGTGTCGTGTCTCTGCTTTTGAGCATGCTGTCTAGATTTGTAATAGCTTTTCTTCAAAGGAGCAAGTGTCTTTTAATTTCATGGCACCAGTCACCATCTGCAGCGATTTTGGAGTACAAGAAAAGAAAGTCTCTCACTGTTTCCATTGTTACCATATCTATTCACTATGAAGTGATGGGACGAGATGCCATAATCTTAGTTTTCTGAATATTGAGTTTTCAGCCAACTTTTTCACATCCTCTTTCACTTTCATCAAGAAGCTCTTTAGTTCTTGTTTGATTTCTGTCATTAAGGGTGGTGTAATATGCATATCACCCTTATGGCAGAAAGTGAAGAGGAACTAAAAAGCCTCTTGATGAAAGTGAAAGAGGAGACTGAAAAAGTTGGCTGAAAACTCAATATTCAGAAAACTAAGATTATGGCATCTGGTCCCATCACTTCATGGGAAATAGATGGGGAAACAGTGGAAACAGTGGCTGACTTTATTTTTTTGGGTTCCAAAATCACTGCAGATGGTGACTGCCGCCATGAAATTAAAAGATACTTACTCCTTGGAAGAAAAGTTATGACCAACCTAGATAGCATATTCAAAAGCAGAGACATTACTTTGCCGACTAAGGTCCGTCTAGTCAAGGCTATGGTTTTTCCGGTGGTCATGTATGGATGTGAGAGTTNAGCAATCTTGATTCTAGCTTGTGCTTCATCCTGTCTAACATCTCACATGATGTACTCTGCATATAAGTTAAATAAGCAGGGTGACAATATATAGCCTTGACGTACTCTTTTCCTGATTTGGAACCAGTCTGTTGTTCCATGTCCAGTTCTAAGTGTTGCTTTTTGACCTGCATACAGATTTCTCAGGAGACAGGTAAGGTGGTCTGCTATGCCCATCTCTTGAAGAATTTTCTGCAGTTTGTTGTGATCCATACGGTCAAAGGCTTTTGCATAGTCAATAAAGCAGAGGTAGATATTTTTTCTGAAATTCTGTTGCTTTTTCAATGAACCAACAGATGTTGGGAATGTGATATCTGGTTCTGCTCCCTTTTTTTCTTTCTTTTCTTTTTTTAAAATTTACGTATTTTTTTATGAAGAATAACTGCCTTACAGAATTTTGTTGGTTTCTGTCAAACCTCAATATAAATCGACCATACTTATACATATATCCCCTCCCTTTTGAACCTCCCTTCCACCTCCCTCCCATCCCACCCTTCTAGATTGATACAGAGCCCCTGTTTGAGTTTCCTGAGTCATACAGCAAATTCCTGATGGCTATCTATTTTACATCTGGTAATGTAAGATTCCTGTTACTCTTCCGTACAGCTCACCCTCGCCTTTTGTCTCCCCATGTCCATAAATCTATTCTCTATGTCCATTTCTCCATTGCTGCCCTGTAAATAAATTCTTCAGTACCATTGTTCTGCTGCTGCTGCTGCTAAGTCGCTTCAGTCGTATCCAACTCTGTGCGACCCCATAGACGGCAACCTAGATTTCGTGTATATGTGTCAGAATGCCTATATCTATATCTATATAGATATCTTTCTCTTCCTGACTTACTTCAGTCTGTATAATAGGTTCCAGGTTCATCCACCTCAGTAGAACTGACTCTAATGAGTTCCTTTTCATGGCTGAGTGACTCATTGGAAAAGACTCTGACGCTGGGAGGGATTGGGGGCAGGAGAAGGGGACGACAGAGGATGAGATGGCTGGATGGCATCACCGACTCGATGGACGTGAGTTTGAGTGAACTCTGGGAGTTGGTGATGGACAGGGAGGCCTGGTGTGCTGCGATTCATGGTGTTGCAGAGTCAGACACAACTGGGCGACTGAATTGAACTGAACTGAATAGTCCATTGTGTATATGTACCACAATCTCTTTATCCATTCATCTGTCAGTGGACATCTAGGTTGCTTCCATGTTCTAGATATTGTAAATAGTGCTGTAATGAATATAGAATACATGTGTCTTTTTCAATTTTGGATTCCTCAGGGTATACACCTAGGAATGGGACTGCTGGGTTATGTGGTGCTTTTATTCCTAATTTTTAAAGGAATGTCCATACTGTCTTCCAGGGTGGCTGTATCAATTTACATTCCCAGCTTTTCTCCAAGTCTTCTCCAGCATTTATTGTCTCTAGACTTTTTGATGATAGCCATTTGGAGTGGTATGAGGTGATATTTCATTGTAGTTTTCATTTACATTTCTCTAATAATGAGCAATATTGAGCATTTTTTCATGTTTGTTAGCCAGCTGTATGTCTTCTTTGGAGAAATTTCTATTTAGATCTTTTTCCCACTTTTTGATTGAGTTGTTTGTTCTTCTGGTATTGAGTTGTATGAGCTGCTTGTATATTTTGCAAATTAATCCTTTGTCAGTTGTTTTATTGGCTATTATTTTCTGCCATTGTGAGGGTTGTCTTTTCATGCTGCTTGAAAGTGAAAGAGGAGAGTGAAAAAGTTGGCTTAAACTCAACATTCAGAAAACGAAGATCATGGCATCNTATTTTCCTCATTTAGTTCCGTTTATCATGTAAAAAATTAAACATACATGAATACATTTCAAAGTTAAAATTTACCCAAGTGTTAAAAAATCTGTTTTTTTTTCCACTGGAGTTAAAATTTTGGAAACGTATACTATACTTAGAATATAGAAAGACCCAACTAAAACTCAAGTGAATTAAATATGTTTTAATTATTTCTTAAACTAAAGTCCAAGTTATGATTATGTTCTAAGTGGAATATATTACTTACTTTCATAACCTTACTGACTCTCATAGATATGCTCTTCTGGCATTTATTTGATTTTGAAACCCAGGAAAAGAAAATGAAGGAGACTGTTTTTCTTGGGATGGCTGCAGAATAATAAATTATGCATGGTAGCACCAAAATGTTGGCTTCCTTTATATGAAGTTAGAACTGACCTAAATAACTCAAAAAGCCTAAAAAATTCTCTTAATCATAGCTACCAGTCTTCCCCTAGTAGCGAGCAGTGAAAGTAGCTTAGTCATGTCCTATTCTTTGCGACCCTATGGATTATACAGTCTGCGGAATTCTCCAGGCCAGAATACTGGAGTGGGTAGCCTTTCCCTTTTCCAGGGGATCTTCCCAACCCAGGNACCAGTCTTCCCCTAGTAGCGAGCAGTGAAAGTAGCTTAGTCATGTCCTATTCTTTGCGACCCTATGGATTATACAGTCTGCGGAATTCTCCAGGCCAGAATACTGGAGTGGGTAGCCTTTCCCTTTTCCAGGGGATCTTCCCAACCCAGGGATCGAATCCAGGTTTCTTGCATTGCAGGCAAATTCTTTACCACCTGAGCCACAAAGGACGCCCAGTCTTCCCCTAGGGCGGCCCTTTAAAAGGGAAGTAGGAAAAAAGCTCTTAGAATGAAGGAAAGGTTGCTGAAGGTCAAGGAGGCTACTGCTGTCCTCAGATGGGGCAGCCCCTTTCCTCCCCACCTGGTCATGTAGCGCCTGTGGCCAAGCGTCCTCTCGCCAGGTAAGTGGACTATGCTTGTCACCACTTTAAAGCTTTGACCAATCCCAAAGTTGGCATGCTCTCAGTGAGATATTTCTTAGGTATGGAAATGTTTTATCTGCCAAATTAGATTTGCAGCTGCAATCTCATTGGCCCTTCAATGTTGCCCTTTAAAAGAGAAGAGTAGTTCTGAAAGTTACCCAGTATGATGTTACAGGGAAGATATTTTTTCACCCAGATTATTTTTTAAAAAATCTAAAGGTGTATAAATATAGGAAAAAATTTATGTTTATCAGAATACATTATTTTATGAACCAGAATGCATAGTGTCTAAATTCCCACTATTAGTTATTATTTTATAGATACCAAGCTTTAAAACAAATTCTAATATATTCCTTTTTTATTATTAAATTTTGACAGAATTCTTTTTTTTTAAATTTTTAATTAGAGGATAATTACTTTACAATATTGTGATGGTTTCTGTTATACATCAACATGAATTGGCCACAGTTATACATATGTTCCCTCCCTCTTGAACCCCACTCCCACCTCCCTCCCCATCCCACACTTCTGAGTTATCACAAAGCACTGACTTTGGGTTCCCTGTGGAATTTTGACCAATTCTTTATGCTTGACTTTTCAAGGGAGAGAAAAACCTTTTCTGCCTAGAGAGTAATATATAANCCATCCCACACTTCTGAGTTATCACAAAGCACTGACTTTGGGTTCCCTGTGGAATTTTGACCAATTCTTTATGCTTGACTTTTCAAGGGAGAGAAAAACCTTTTCTGCCTAGAGAGTAATATATAACAAAACCTTTTCATGATCTTGAGAAATGGTAAGCATAAAATTCAAATTACTGCAGTTTTCAATGTAATAGCACTGAATAATCACCTCATTAGTAGTGATTATCTGGATATTAATAGAAGTTCCTGACCCACAGATTCTTTTTGCAAATGTTTAGTATGATTTGCAACAATGTGTATCAAAAGTGCAGCTATATATATTTTTTCCTTTGCTTTAGTATTGAAAGGGTGAGTCACACGAAGATTTATGAGATACTGAATGATGTAAAATTTATCGACTGTCAAGAATCTTGTCTTAAGGAATTGCGCTCCTCTTTTTACTTCTGCAACCATTCTGATGCCTTGGAAATAAGGGTGTGTGTGTGTGTGTGTGTGTGTGTGTGTGTCTTTCTCCATCATTTATTTTCTTCTTTGTATTATTACACACTGAATCAAATTACATACTGAAATAGTACTGCGTTTTGGTGGAGAGTGATTTTGTACGTTATAAATGGTTAGTGGTAACTCTGTTGTTGTTATTGAAGGGTTTTCCCTTACCTGAAAGTTTAATTTTTCAAATACTGAAAGGTAGAATTTCTTTTCCATCTATTTTATTGCTTGTTTTGTTTTAAAAAAAAAGTTTGTGTTACTAAACACAAATTTCTCTTTGCTAATTGCCTTGGTAGAAATAATTTGGTAAGGAAAGCGAGCCAACATATTGTCTACAAAAACATTTCCCTCCTTTTACAGGTAATCATTTTCAATAACTAAACCATTCAAAGATACTATTTTATGTTCAGAGATAAAAATTAAAACAAAATATGCTATTTAATTGTTTATCCTCTGCTTGTTCTTGTGCCTTGACTAATATTTTAGCATACTTCTTTATGATGTTATTACTCATTGCCTGAATTAAATAGGAAATTCACAGGAAAAAAACAACTAAGAAATGAAAATATCTAGTTTTCTTATTTTTAACACATTTTAAACATTTTATCTGCTAGAAGCAAAAGCCAAGAATTAAATCTNCATTGCCTGAATTAAATAGGAAATTCACAGGAAAAAAACAACTAAGAAATGAAA
Source organism: Neotragus pygmaeus (assembly GCA_006410875.1). Classification (NCBI taxonomy): domain Eukaryota; kingdom Metazoa; phylum Chordata; class Mammalia; order Artiodactyla; family Bovidae; genus Neotragus; species Neotragus pygmaeus. Next base: position 579,044 of record SJYV01037222.1, on the reverse strand, counting down.
ATATCTAGTTTTCTTATTTTTAACACATTTTAAACATTTTATCTGCTAGAAGCAAAAGCCAAGAATTAAATCTTTCTTCTTTAAAAGTTTCTTTAAAATGTTTATATGAGTCAAATTTAGTACTTCGAAAAAGACCCTGGAATAATTACGTCATGCATGAACCTTGGAGTCATCCCCACATTGGTTGAAATGAATACTTATTGTGTGGAAAGTGTTTTGGAACAAATGTGTTAGAAAGATGCATTTCAGGGAGATAGCTGGCAAAGCACTTAGCGTTATATAACCAAAGCTTCTCCCTTAAATGCATCTTTATTCTGCCAATTCTATCACATAAAATTTTAAATGTCTCTTTACAGAACTAATTCATTATATCTCCCCATATACTTTTTTTTTTTTAAATAAGCTGTCAGGAATATCAAAAGTCTCCCAAATGCCTGTTAGGGACCGTCTCCAATGGTCCTTTATGTGGTTTTACTGAAAATTAGATAATGTTCTGCCAACCTTAGAAATCAATCTGATTTAGGAAATCATTCCATGGCAGAGTAGTCTTTACTTAGAAAGACAGAATTCTCTGAGCTCCCCTTTCACACCTTCAGCTTTCCAGTTTCTTGTGACATTTTTGGAGAAAACTTATCAAGAATAAAGTTCAACATTGGAAATCTAAATGTGGATTCTGAGTACCTTTTAGAAAAGAATTAATTCACTGCTGGAAGAGGACCTTGTCTAGGCAATTTGCAAATGCAGTCAAGTGTCATAGGCTATTTGTTTTCCTGTCCCAATGATGCAAGAAAAATATGAAGCAATCTTGAGCCAATTCAGGAACAATGATCAAAACGTGAAACTGCTTAAATATTCTATTTAAACAAGGAAGAGATTACAATGAAAGGAAGAGATTACAATGACAGAAGAGAGTCCACAGGATAAACCTTTGAATATGCTAGATATTTAACAAACCACTTGCAAATAGTTTTAGAACTTTAGGGACTGTTACATACAGATATAAATTAAGTTGAATTATAGTTCTATTGACACAGACAATTTGTCAGCATTTAAGAATTAAGACTTGGCAGGCCTGTAGTGAAAACACAGGTTGCACTCTCTGAAGTGGAAAGTTACAACATCTGATCATTGATTTTCTGCCTCTTGTTGAAGAGAGATAGAAGTCTGAGGAAAGCAGGAGTTGAAACATCAGTTATCAGGAAATAAGGTTAGTTTCTCTAAGGGATGAGCACATTTACCTCCAGGTCAGGGTTTTCTTATTTCTTTTTAATGTTTAAATATTTTAAAATTAACAGATATGTACTCAAGTATGCAAGTCATGTGGAAAAATTGAGAGGAAATCAGATAGAAAATTAACATTCTCACAAAGAAGCAAAGGCTGTCCTCAAGAATTGATTGGACACAAGAGTTGTGTCAAGATGTGCTTTGAATTATTGGTTTTCCTGAATATTTTCTAGTCCTGTATTATTTAAAATTATTTTCCTAGAGATAAACCAACAAACATAAACAACCACAATGGAAAGGCTATCCAACCCCAAACTCTAGTTAGTCTGATTAGTTAGTCCCTTAACTCAGTATTTTGACCCCTAATGAATGCAATATTAAATAAATTTCCTTTGTACAGCAAGCTTAAATCAGGGGTTGGTACTCATGGGCAGCAATATTATCTTTATTTTGATTACTGGGATGTTTTGGAAGATTCTCATATTCATTGGATAAGTATAGGGATCATTTCAGGGAAAATTAGTGCTTTTGATCCATAGAAATCTACATGTAACCTTTCATGATGTTTCCTATGTTGCTGTAATTTAATACCCTTAAATTATTTAAAAAATTGAAGCATTTGGAAAGAGAAATGAAACGTTGATATGATCTTCCTTTTCTTTCATTATATGGGCTTCCCTGGTGGCTCAGATGGTAAAGAATCAGCCTTTAATACAGGAGACCCAGGTTTGATCCCTAGGTGGGGAAGATCCTCTGGAGAAGGGAATGACCACCCACTCCAATATTCTTGCCTGGAAAGTTCCATTGACAGAGGAGCCTTTAAAATTTTAAGCATTTGAAAAGAGAAATGAAACTTTGATATGACCTTCCTTTTCTTTCATTATATATGTAAAGATAAAATGAGACCTCTCCAGATGTTTGTTCTTATCAAGAAAAGGAAAGTTGAGATCTCATTCAAAATGCACAAGATCCTAATATTTTAAGCAGTTGGTGAGGAGAAACAATCATCTAACCAACCAGTCAAAGATACTTTGTGAAGAATTATGATTATTTACTGCCTTGAGAACATTATTCAAATAATTTCAATCCTCAAAACTAATTTCTGTATAAAAGAAAAAATGATAGTGGAATCTACTTCATTGAATCATTGTGAGGATTAAATGAGATAAAGCATGTAAAGTAAGTTATATATATGGTAAGTGTGTTATCTGTCATGATGATGGTGGTGATCGTGGGGAAAAAAGTTTATCTGGACTCTATATAAGGCCCCAGTCTCCACTTCTCTTGATTCATTATTTTTTTAAAGCTAATTAATGATGCAACTTAAGGTTCTCTGAAATGTGCTTATTTTATTTACTCTCTTATCTTCCATAATGAGAAGTCCTAGTTCTATCTATGATCAATGCTCAAATTATAAATAAAAATGTGACTTTGTGCTTACCTTTCCTTGGATTGGCTTCTTCATCCATCTACTCCACAGCTTTTCTCTATTTCTACTTTATTTTCTGAGCCATTTTTCATACCTATTTTGAAAGTTAATTCTATGTCAAAGTTTAAAGAAAAAGGTTTGCTCATTACATTTTCTGTGTGTGAGTATGTGCACTGATTGTGCGTTAACCCACTCGGCTGCAGGAACATGTATGCTCTTTGATCAGGGCCAAGGGAAAGGACTTGCAGTTGTCCAGATGAGAATGCACGGCATACACAGCTCTTGGCTTATTAAATGTTGATTCTTTGGATTATTTTGTCTTTTCTCAAAGCTGATTAAATTTAACTATTGAAAGAATAAATATTCTAAATATTTCATTAGTCTCTCACTGTGTAAATGATAGAAATGAAAAAGCTATATCCTACCTAGAGTATAGGTAGGGCAGTGATAATTAAGAGAAGTAATTCAATGAAAATGTACTTTGGGGCACTTTCTTCCTGGTCTAGTGACTGAGACTTCACACTCTCGATGCAGGGAACCTAGGTTTGATCTCTGACCAGGAGACTAGATCCCACATGCCGCAATTAAGAGTTCACCTGCTAACAGTGAAGACTGAAGATCCCGCATGTTACAACTAAGTCCTGGTGCAGCCCAATAAATAAGTGAATATTTTTAAAAATTAGAAAAATTACTTTTTAAAACCAAATGAGGCACTTCGCTATGTGTATTGTACAATATCACAGTAGATTATGAAAACTTTTAAAAAGTCTAAATCCCAATATGTGGTTAAAATCAAATGCCCAATTTCTCTTGCTCTTTCTTTCCTGCTCTCTAACACGTGCCATGTGCAGCAGTAGCGAGGAATAAGAAAGAAACATCAAGGAGAGACTAGCCTGTGTACTCACCAATGGTTGTTCAATCAGACGTCAGTGGTTTACTAATAGCAACAACAACTGCAGGATAATATTTACTGGATGTTTTCTGTGAGCAAAACCTATGAAGGGTTAAGGAAACAGAAATTTACTTTTTACAGTAGTTCGATGATATCATCTCCATTTATATATTAGGTTACTAAAGGGTGCATGCCCAGCTGTATCTGACTCTTTGCAACCCCCTGGACTGCAGCCCGTCAGGGGCCTCAGTCCATTGGATCCTTCAGGGAAGAATACTAGAGTGGGCTGCCATTCCCTTCTCCAGGGGAATCTTTCTGACCCAGGGATCAAACCCGTGTCTCCTGTGTTGGCAAGCAGATTCTTTACCACAGAGCTACCTGGGAAGCCCAACTAAGGCATAGAGAGATTAAATAATTCGTCCAAGTTCACACAAACGTAAATTGATTTGAGCTGGGCTCAAATCCAGCCCACAAGAAGCAGCCTGTCTAGTAATTGAGATTAACATGAACATAAAAAGACACCACAAAAGGCCCAGTGGCATTTTGCTTAGTAGTGTCCCTATTGTTTGAAATACCTCTATCTGGGTCACTTAAGAAATATTAATTACTAACAAAGCTAGTGGAGGTGATGAAATGCTAGCTAGCTACTTAAAATTCTAAAAGATGATGCTGTTAAAGTGCTGCACTTAATGTATCAGCAAACTTGTCAAACAAGGCAGTGGCCACATGACTGGAAAAATTAAGTTTTTATTCCAATCCCAAAGAAGGGCAGTGCCAAAGAAAGTTCAGACTATCAGACAGTTACACTCATTTCACACGCTAGTAAGGTTATGCTGAAAATCTTTCAAGCTAGTCTTCAGAAGCACGTGAACCAAGAACTTCCAGATGTAGAAGTTGGGTTTGGAAAAGGCAGAGGAACCAGAGATCAAATTGTCAACATTCATTCACTCGATCATAGAGAAAGCAAAGGAGTTCCAGAAAAACATCTACTTCTGCTTCATTGATTATGATAAAGCCTTTGACTGTATGGATCACAACAAACTGGAAAATTGTTAAAGAGATGGGAATACAAGACCACCTCACTTGTCTCCTGAGAAAACTGCATGCAGGTCAAGAAGCAACAGTTAGAACTTGACAAGGAACACCTGACTGGTTCAAAATTAGGAAAGGAGTATGACAAGGCTGTATATTGTTACCTTGTTTATTTAACTTCTATGCAGAGTGCGTGTGCAAGTGCTAAGCTGNCTCACTTGTCTCCTGAGAAACCTGCATGCAGGTCAAGAAGCAACAGTTAGAACTTGACAAGGAACAACTGACTGGTTCAAAATTAGGAAAGGAGTATGACAAGGCTGTATATTGTTACCTTGTTTATTTAACTTCTATGCAGAGTGCGTGTGCAAGTGCTAAGCTGCTTCAGTCCTGTCTTACTCTTTCCAACCCTGTGGACAGTAGCCCACCAGGCTCTTCTGTCCATGGGATTTCCCATGTTCTCCTCCCAGGATCTTCCCAACCCAGGATTCGAGCCAGTGTATATGCAGAGTACATCATGGGAAATGCCAGGCTGGATGAATCACAAGCTGGAACAAGACTGCCAGGAGNGCCCACCAGGCTCTTCTGTCCATGGGATTTCCCATGCTCTCCTCCCAGGATCTTCCCAACCCAGGATTCGAGCCAGTGTATATGCAGAGTACATCATGGGAAATGCCAGGCTGGATGAATCACAAGCTGGAACAAGACTGCCAGGAGAAATATCAACCACCACAGATATGCAGATACCATTCAAGTAGCAGAAAGTGAAGAGGAACTAAACAGCCTCTTGATGAAGGTAAAAGAGGTGAGTGAAAAAGCTGGCTTAAAACTCAACATTCAAAAAACTAAGATCATAGCATCTCGTTCCATCACTTCATGGCAAATAGAAGGGGGAAAAGTAGAAGTATTGACATATTTTATTTCTTGGGCTCCAAAATCATTGCAGTTGGTGACTGCAGCCAAATAATGAAAAGATGCTTGCTTCTTGGAAGAAAAGCTATGACAAACTTAGACAGCATATTAAAAAGCAGAGATGTCACTTTGCTGACAAGGTCCATCTAGTCAAAGCTATGGTTTTTCCAGTAGTCATGTATGGATGTGAGAGTTAGACCACAAAGAAAACTGAGCACCGAAGAATTGATGCTTTTGAACTGTGGTGCTGAAGACTCTTGAGAGTCCCTTGCACTGCAAGGAGATCCAACCTGTCCATCCTAAAGGGAAATCAGTCCTGAATATTCATTGGAAGGACTGATCCTGAAGCTGAAGCTCCAATACTTTGGCCACCTNATGCAGCCATGAAATTAAAAGATGCCTGTTCCTTGGAAGAAAAGCTGTGACAAACCTGACAGCGTATTAAAAAATAGAGACATTTCTTTGCCAACAAAGGTCCTTATAACCAAAGCTCTGGTTTTTCCAATAGTCATGTATGAATGTGAGAATTTAACCATAAAGAAGGCTGAGCACCAAAGAATTGATGTTTTTGAGCTGTGGTGCTGAAGAACTTTGAGAGTCCCTTGGACAGCAAGGATATCAAACCAGTCAGTCCTAAAGGAAATCAGTTCTGAATATTGGAAAGACTGATGCCAAAGCTGAAGCTTCAATACTTTGGCCACTAATGGGAGGAGCTGACTCTTCCCATTGGAAAAGATCCTGATGCTGAGAAAGATTAAAGGCAGGAGGAGAGGCGGGCAAGAGAGGATGAGATGGTTGGAGGGCATCACCGACTCGATGGACATGAGTTTGAGCAAGCTCCGGGAGATGGTGAAGGACAGGAAAGCCTGGTGTGCTGCAGTCCATAAGGTCTCAAAGAGTCAGACACAACTGAGCAACTGAACAACAAAACAAGCACACCGAGAAAGCCAGTTCACCTCTGTAGGCCTGGGGGAAATCACAAACTTAAGCATTCAGTACCATTACTGAGAAAGTATGTGAGCTTAAGGATTCTACCACAAGAGGGGACAAGTATGGAGCAGTGTACCCTTAGGGAAGGTCTGAGAAAGCCCCAGAATGCCTAGCAGGGGTGACAGAAAATATTTCTACCCCAAAGCCAGTCATTAAGAATGAAATTGGTGATTGCCACTTCAAGTGGGAAGACAGCAATGCACAGCTTCAAGTTACACAAACAATCAAGGAAACATGACACCACACAAAAAATAATTTCTTAGTAACCAACCTCAGAGAAATGAATATCTGCAATTTGTCCAATAAGGGATTCAAAATAGCTGTTTTAAGGAAACTTGGTGAACTATAAGTAAATATCAAAAAAGATAATTCAATGGAACCAGGAAACCAATACATGAACAAAATAATTCAGTAGAATCATTGAATATTGAAATATTGAAAAATAGTCCAATAGAGAGATAAGAACTTTAAAAAAAAGCACCAAACAAATTATGGAGGTAAAGAATACAATAAATGAAATGGAAAATTCAATAAATAAAGAGTATAAACAGCAGACAGGATACAGCAAAAGAAAGAACCTGTAGAGGACAGGATATTTGAAATTATCCAGCTAGAGAAGAACAAAGAACATTCTTGAACATTCTTACTGAACAAAAAAAGAGTGAAGAAAGCCTACATGAATTATATGACACAATATGTCATATATGCAAACAATGCAGTAAGACTCATACACATGAACATTCAAGTTGAGAACTTTTGAAGATGCACATGTGTGCTCTATCAGCATCAGGCTTGAGTGAAGCTGCAACTTGCCCTCTTTCTCCTATTGCTGACAGTCCTTTAGCTCTATCATCTCCTACCTCTTCTCCTCCTCCAGTCAGTCAATGCCAGCCCCTGATGCCAGCTGTTGCACTGTACTACTGTACTTTTCAAGGTACTATACTGTAAGATTTAAAATATTTTCTTTATTTTTGTGTTTATTTTTATATATTACTTGTTTACTTTTATATATTACTATGTTATTTTTATATATTATATTATTATTGTATGCTATATATATAATATTCTGAAGAGCATTATACATCTATTAAAGTGCAGTACTATATGTCAGTTGTGTTAGCTGGATACCTAGGCTAACTCTGTTGGACTTATAAGCAAATTGAACTTATGAACATTCTCTCAGAGAGGAACTCATTCATATGTAGGGGACTTACTATATTTGCATTATGAGAGTCCACGAAAGAGAAGAGAATGAGAAAAGGGCTGAATGCTTATTTAAAGGAGCTGAAAAATTCCCAAATCTGGAAGGAGATATGGACATCTAGATACATGAAGCTCATAGGCCCCCATATAGATTCAACTCAGAGAAGGCCTCACTGAGTCACATTATAATAAAACTGTCAAAAAAAAAAAAAGAATTCTGAAAGCAGAAACAAATTATTTAACTCATCTCATGCAAGTGAGCCCCCATAAGGCTATCAGTTGAAGTCCTCAGCAGAAACCTTGCAAAAAAGATCATAGAGTGATATGTACAAAGTGCTAAAAAAAAAAAAAAAAACTTTCCACCTAAGAACAATAATAATAAAAAACTGCTCAGCTAAGAATACTTTAGTGGGCAAACTTGCCCTTTAGAAATGAAAGGGAGATAAAGACTTTCCCAGACAAACAAAAGCTAGTTCACACCACTAGACCTACTTGTTCTAAGAACTGGGAGTTCTTCAATGGAATGAAAGGATAGTAATTAATAACATAAAAACATTGAAAAGTATAAAGCTCACTGATAAAGGTAAGTATATAGTCAAATTCAAAATACTCTACTACTGTGATATGGTAAAGTGTTATCCATTTAACTCTAGTATAAAGTTAAAGGACAAAAGTATTAAATATAACTATAGTTATAATAGTTTTAACAAATATACAATATAAAAAGATATAAATTGTGACATTAAAATCATAAAATGGGGGAGCAAAAAAAAGTAGAGGTTTTGTATGTGATAAGTTAACAGCTTAAATAAAATTGCTGTATTAATAACTATATGTTATTTTATGTAAGCCTCATGGTAATCACAAAATAAAAACCCATAGTAGATAAAAAGAAAGGAATCGAGGCATACCACTATGGACGATCATCAAACCACAAAGGAAGACAACAAGAAAAAAAGAAAGGAAAAATGGAACTGTAAAACATCCAGAAAACAATTAACAAGATGGCAATAGTAAGTCTTTATCTATCAATAATTACCTTGAATGTAAGTGTATTCAATTCTCCAAGCAAAAGGCAGAGTGGCTGGATGGATAAAAAAACAAGACTCAACTATAAGCTGCCTAAAAGAGACTCACTTCAGCTTTACAGACACCCATAGGCTGAAAGTAAAAAGATGAAAAAATGCATCCCATGCAAATGGAAACCAGAAGGAGAGCAGGTGAGCTAAACTATATCAGAAAAATAGACTAAGTAAAAATTGTTATGAGACAAAGAGGACACTATATACTGATAAAAGGATCAATGAAGCAAGAGGGTAAACAATTGTAAATAAATGCACCCAATAAGAGAACCTAAATATATTAGGCAAATTAACAGATATTTAATTTAATAAAGGTAATAATATGCAACAATACAATAATAGTAGGAGGCAGTTTCCCATTCTCAACAATGGATAAATCACCAGGCTGAAAATCAACAGGGAAGCATTGGACTTGAACCACACTTTTGAACAAAAAGAACTGATATATTACATTCTATGCAACAAAACAGAATACACGTTCTTCTCAAGCACACACTGAACCTCCTCCAGAATAGATCATATATCAAGTCACAAACAGATCTTAGCAAAGTTAAATAGACTGAGATCATACCAAGTATCTTTCCAACCATAATAGTATGAAACTAGGAGTCAGTAACAGGAGGAAGACTGAAGAGTTCACAAATATATGGAAATTAACACACTTTTGAACAATCAATGAGTCAAGGAAGAAATCAAAAGCAATGCCACCAAAAATCTGTTAGGATAAAATAATTCAGTAATGTTACAGAATACAAACTTGACATACAAAACTCAGTTGAGTTTCCATACACTAACAGCAAATTATCAGAAAGAGAAATTAAGAAAACAACCCCATTTACAATAGCACCAAAAACAATAAAATAATAAATTTAATTAAGGGGGCAAAAGACTTGGATAATGAAAATTATAAGACATTGATGGAAGAAATTGAAGACATAAATAAAGAGAACAATATTTCATGTTCATAGATTGGAAAAATTAATATTGTTAAAATATTCATACTACCTAAAGCCATCTATAAAATCAATGCAATCCCTACTAAAATTCCAGTGGCATTTTTCACAGAAATTAAAAAAACCATCTTAAAATTCATACGGAACCACAAAAGACCCCCAAATAAACAAGCAATCCTGAGATTCTCTATGACCCACCTCCCAGAATATTGGAAATAAAAGCAAAAATAAACAAATAGGACCTAATTAAAAGCTTCTGCACAACAAAGGAAACTATAAGCAAGGTGAAAAGACAGCCTTCAGAATGGGAGAAAGTAATAGCAAATGAAGCAACTGACAAACAGCTAACCTCAAAAATATACAAGCAACTCCTGCAGCTCAATTTCAGAAAAATAAATGACCCAATAAAAACATGGGCCAAAGAACTAAACAGGCATTTCTCTGANCTCTTTCCTCAATGCAAATATGCATAAAATAAGGCTATAGAAGATAATCAATGAGAAATATCATATATTTAGCAAATATCTGTGAATTCTATTTGGAAATTAATGATACCTTCTTCTCAAATCTCACTGAGGCTTTGTGGCCTAGTGGTTCAGAGCAGGATCTCAAGTCAGTCAGTCATCTGTTAGCTCGAGTAAGTTACTTAACCTTTATAGTTATCAGTTTTCAATCTCAAAAATGTATATAGTAATAGCACCTACTCACAGAATTGTTATACATAAATGAGGTGGTAAGACCTAGAAAACAGCACGTGGCTGACACATAATAAATACTTTAAAATTAGTTGTTCTTATCGTATTATCATCATTATATCTAAGTAATTTATAGGAAACATAGAGTCTTGCTTTTCTTAGTGTTTCTTTCCAAGTTTTCAGAAACCATAGTGGATGTTCTCTTCAGTATTTGGGGCATGGGCATCCTAGTGACATTCTTTTGTTTTCCTGTGGCTCATGTCCTTTCCTGGTTAACATCACTTTTCCTCCTCTTTGCCACTGACCTATCCTCTCCCTCTTTCTGGGGAAAAAACAACCCAGCAATAATGACAGCAACTTCTCTCTGCTGCAGGTTGTCGCCCAGAGTCTGGCAGCACCAGACTGTCCTACTGGTAGCGTTTGAATTCTCCCTGTCTTGTCCTCTCGGATTTCCTGTATTTCACATACAGGCTTCCTTGGTGGCTCAGACAGTAAAGCGTCTGCCTGCAATGTGGGAGACCCGGGTTCACTTCCTGGGTCGGGAAGATCCCCTGGAGAAGGAAATGGCAATCCACTCCAGCACTCTTGCCTAGAAAATCCCATGGATAGAGGAGCCTGATAGGCTACAGTCCATGGGGTTGCAAAGAGTCGGACACGACTAAGCGACTTCACTTTCACTTTCACACAGTGATAAGAGAAGTGCCCATGGGAAAGTACATAAAGTGTGGAATAAGTTAGAAAAGGGAGAAGTTATTTCCAGGTGGGAATTTTAAGAAAGCCTTCGTCAGGAGATAGATCTGAGCAAAATTGGAAGAGCATTGTGGAAAATGGACAGACAGTCTCATTGATTGTGCTACGAGTCTCCTAAAAACTTTGGGAAAATGATCAAGTGTTATTCCATACAGAAACTGTACAACTTATAGTCCTATTGACTTGGAATAAGTTAAGTCCTTGCCAGTTGACTCCTGGCAAACTGTTTAATGTTAATAGCTGTTACTATTAAATTTAATTGATTATTAATGTTTCTATACAATTAATACCTATACTACAAATAACATTGTTATTCCACTTTTCAATCACAAAATGATCTTATGTAACAACTTGTTTGATCTTTAAGTAATTCCATGGAAAACTTAGGCAGCTAAACTTAAAACTTTGCCATTTTATAAGGAGGAAACAGAAGGCTACTGATTAAAAAAAAATTGGCTATGGGATGGCAGATCTAGGACATAAATTCAGATATTCTGATTTTATCCTTGTGTTTTATTACTATCTTTTCTGTGAAAAATGTGAACATTCATAAGAAGAGTCTGGAGTCTTACCAGATTGATTCAACAAACATGCGGAGCCCTATAGTAATTCAGACACTGTACTAGACATGGGAGCTAAAGCAGTGACCAAAACAGATATTTCTATGGTACTTAAGCTTGTGAACTACTTGGAGGAGAAAATAAATAAAAAGCAAATTAATACACAGGGTTTTTAAAGATTGTGGTAAATGCTATGAAGGACATAAACAACATGGTAAGATACTAAAGAACTAGAGAAGGCATTTTACGGTAGGATGATTAAGTGATCTGGTGACATTGACCAGTTAAAACATGGGAATATATTGCCATTTAAAAGACAAGTAGACACAGATTCCAGGCTAAACTGAAACTAGAAAGTGAAAGTGAAGTCGCTCAGCTGTGTCCAACTCTTGTGACCCCATGGACTGTAGCCTATCAGGCTCTTCCATCCATGGGATTTTCTAGGCAAGAGTGCTGGAGTGGATTGCCATTTCCTTCTCCAGGGGATCTTCCTGACCCATTGCAGGCAGACGCTTTACCATCTGAGCCACCGAGGAAGCCCCTAAAGACTTGGATATAAGAAAAGACTTGTTATGAGAGAACAGATAGTAAGCGATTCTGGATGGATTTGTGGGCAGTGAGGGAAGAGAGTGGTGGGAAGCTGGAGAGGAAACAGTAGCAACATTAAAGAGTAGCTATAGCTGGTACATTTTGGAGGGTCAGTCTAGCACACAGATGCTTTCTTAACTGCATCCCGGATTCAGTGCACAAGGACAGACTCCTGGCCGCCACATTTGTGCATGGGTCTACTTGTCCGGCCTCAATTGATCAGACCATTCATTCATGCAGTAATCATTTACTGAACATTGGCTATGTGCACTGTGTTATAGGTAACCAAAACACACGCAGTTACTGCCCTTGTGGAGTTTTGCAGTTCAATATGAGTGTCAACACCTAAGCAGGGTCAATTAGAGTTTCTTACCCAGGAGCTTGGAACTGGAACTAGAGAGGGATTCAGTTTCTGTGTGACTGGAGCTATAACATGCAAACTAGGAACTGCTGACAATCAAATTCTGCTACAGTAACTAGGGAGTCCAAAGAGAAGAATGAAGCACACAAAAAGAAAAAATATTCTCATGATAATTAATAGGTTTACATTTATGGATTTTAGTCGTTCTAGAGGCTGGGTTGCATTCACCCACTTGTTCTTTGAGAAGCCTTACAAAACTAAAATAATATTCCTCATCCTCCTAATATGTTCTGAGCTATTTTGTTGTTGATGCTACTTGCAATAATATGAATTTAATTAATATTCTAGTCTGGATAACTAAGGTAGCACAGACTCAGGGGAAGAAACAGGCTCTAGGTTTGGGGTTGAAAATTGGGTGAAATTTATAATGTTAGAGAGTGAAAGAAATCTCTTCATATGGTTCATACAAACTCAGAACCTCTAGAGGAGGGAAACAATATTTCAAGAAATGAAGTACTCCATTGATGATGATTATATTAATGATACTGAGTATAATGAGAGGGTGACTTACATCTGCTAGATTGGGACTAAATGTAGTGAACTCTTTTGAAACATCTGCCAGGCTCCAAATCACCTCCCTATTTGTTCTCAGAAACTCTTCACAAGGTGGGGAGATTCTACAGAGAAATATTTGAACTCCTACACTCATATTTGATAGGATTTTACACTCATTAAACAGATACTTATTGAACACTTACCATAATAGAATGGTGAGTCAAACAGAACACTTTTGTTCTCATGGAGTGGGCATCCGATCCAAGATCCTGAGCTTGATGTTTCAGTGTAGATTCACTCTATTCTTCCTTATAATCCTTAGAAGTATTGCTATTATATTTATTTTACAGAAAAAGGAACTGAATCCACTTTCTTCCCCTTAGGATCCAAGGGAGTTAAGTCACTATTGATTGCAAAGCGAATAAGCGACAATGGCAGATTGCAAAATTCAGGTCTATTCTAAACCTACGTCCTTCCCATTTACATCACTCAAGCTTCACAAGCAGGAAACAGAAGCACACAGCTGTGGTCTGCGGGACCAAAAGGCACAACTCCTGCTGCTGCTGGGAGGAGAGGAAGCTTTGCACTGGATTCCTCCACGAGGCAATGGCTTCCCAAAGTCATCTCAGCTGACCTCTCCGTGTGTGGGAGAGGCAAAAGCCTAAACATCTCCATGACTGTGCCTGTTGGCAGAAGCAATCTAATGAGCCTAAGAATGGCTTCCTCCTCACTTCGGCCTTCCGCCGTTTTGCATAAGTACAGCTTATTGTCAGCACCTAATTTGTACTCAGAGTCCTAACTGCTAAAGACTCTGTGTAAATGTATTGATACCTTTCTGATTTCTAGCTTCTACATGGTGACATCCCAGGAGGAGCGGGTACGTCCTGAGCAGGCCAGCCCTTTGTGTTTGCCATTCCATTACCTCACGGTACCTTTTGTACTTCATGCTTGAATGTTCCCTCGGAAATGAGATACTTCATATTGGTAAGTATGGACAAGTAGAAGGTTTGTCTGAGGTCTTTGGGGGTTTGGGTTACCGACATTTTCTTCACGTAATTAATTGCCTGCAGCATTTAAAAGGAAGGTGGACTTCACAATCAGATAGCTATAAGCAGAGTGGAGAAATGACTGAAGTACCTCAGAGTCAGAAACCCGAAGTTTGTCTGTGTTTTTTCCCTCCAGGCTCACAATAACCGTGTGTCACCTACAACAAGATATCTAACCTCTCTGGGTTTTTCAGTGTTTTTTCCACTATAACAAGAATAATGGTTCTCCTCACTTCCCTGCCTCTAGGGGTGTTGTCAGAATTAATGAGACACCAGGGTGAAAGCTTTCCACTTACTTTCTTCCCTTAGAGAATGCAGAAATGTAAATAAAAGTAATATCTCTATTTTGTGAACACTTTTTTTTTCCTTCTGCATGTCTTAATAACATTCAGAAAAGATTTTTTGAAGCAGCAGCAATTACCGTAGGTGTTACATATAATAAAGGAACTGTATCTGCCAGGAAAAACAAAGGAGGAACAAAAAGCTTGAGTCAGAGAAAGCTGCTCCTGGCTTACTCTTTAATGGAATCAGTAGGAAGGCTGGGATAATCACAAGTTAAATATTGCTGTACAGAGAGCATATGAAAGTAGGAGGACAAGCCACTAATTGAAGTTGCCATCCTAAAAGTAAAAAGAGAGAAGAGATGCTGACGCTGACATGTTGCCGAGATGTTCTTAGTCATACTGGAGAGAGAAGATGAGAGCTGGAGGTAAAAATGTGGATTATGGTTGAACCAGTCAAAGCAACCAGAAGAGTCTCACTGCCCAATATATCCAGCTAAGAGTTAAACTTTGATGAGATAAAGATGTTCTTAGCAGTGTCTTTGATTAATTAGCCATGAATTGCCTGTTAACACAGGCAACACATACTATATCAATTCTGTCACTTTCATGGAATACAATTCTCTGGTTTTGATTGATGTAATGATGTCAGAAATCCACATCTAAAAAGATTTATTCTTTTCCATCTGTAGGTGATGAATTTCTAAATAAAGCCATTCTCACGGATGGAAAATAGTCCACTTCTCTTGTAGGTCATGAGTCCGGACACAGCTTAGCTGGGTCCTCTGCCTCGTGTCTTAAAGTACTGCAATCAAAGTGTTGGCTGGGAGGCATTCTTATCTGGAGGTCTGAGTGCTGAAGAATCTACTTCCCAGGTTACTCAGAATGTTGGCCAAATTTCTTTGCGGTTGTAAGGTTGAGGGTCAGAGACTTTCTGACCGTGGGCTAGAGACTTCCTGAATTCCTAGAGGTAACTGTCATCTCTTAGAGGCTGCCTGCAGCCTCAAAAGCCATTTGAGCTCTTCTATCCTGTACTCCTTACTTTATTAAACCAGCAAAGACTAGAGTGATATTGCATCATCTTTGCTATACTCCGTTGGTTGAAAGTAAGTCACATATAAGAGAAATTCATACAAAGATGTGAACATCAGGAACCATCTTAAAATCAGTCTGTCTCATTTGGTAAAGAAAAACCACTCTGAGGCCATTATGACTTTGAAATTTTCCAGGATGATAGAATGAATCTGATCTAATCCCTGCAGACTATGTTGCTTTGATTGGTTTATGCATGAGTAATTTCTTCATTCATGGGTTGAATGGGGAAGGGAACCTGCACATACTATATGGATAGAAAGTAAAGAGGGATAGGATAGTGTTAGGTGGGAGACTGAGGATGCGTCCCAAGGAAAATTTGTATTATTGATACTATGCAGGAAACCAATGTTCATATTATGTTGCTTATAGGACCTGTGTGTGTGTATATACACACTGTCCTGTGCTGTGCTTAGTAATGTCCAGCTCTTTGCAACCCTATAGACTGTAGCACCATGGGCTGTCTGTGGGGATTCTCCAGGCAAGAGTACTGGAATGGGTTGCCATGCCGTCCTCCAGGAATCTTCCCAACCCAGGGTTGAATCCAGGTCTCCCACAGTGCAGGCAGATTCTTTACCATCTGGGCCACCAGGGAAACCCAAGAATACTGGATTGGGTAGCCTATCCCTTCTCCAGGGGATCTTCCCAACTCAGGAATCGAACTAGGGTCTCCTGCATGACAGGCAGATTCTTTACCAGTTGAGCTACCAGGGCAACCCATATACACACTACATAATGTATTTATATATAAACATATATTCATTTATGTTCAATAATTGCATGATCATATATGAAGTAAAGTCCACACATAATTATGATACATCTGTATTTATCAATTGCACTCACCTCCCATGCTAGGAAAGTAATGCTCAAAATTCTCCAAGCCAGGCTTTAACAGTACATGAACCATGAACTTCCAAATGTTCAAGTTGGATTTAGAAAAGGCAGAGGAACCAGAGATCAAAATGCCGACATCCATTGCTGCTAAGTCACTTCAGTCGTGTCTGACTCTGTGCGACCCCAGAGACGGCAGCCCACCAGATTCCCCCGTCCCTGAGATTCTCCAGGCAAGAACACTGGAGTGGGTTGCCATTTCCTTCTCCAGCATCCACTGGATCATTGAAAAAGCAAGAGAGTTCCAGAAAAACATTTACTTCTGCTTTATTGATTATGCCAAAGCTTTTGACTGTGTANGAGTTGGTGATGGACAGGGAAGTTTGGCATGCTGCAGTCCATGAGGCTGCAAAGAGTCGGACATGACTGAGCCACTGAACTGTACTGTTTTTAATATTACATTACATATACAATATAGTATGTATATTATATTACATATACAAATGTATAGATTTAATATGCATCATAAAATCTCTACATTATGTACGATTATACACAAATACACACACACACAATATTTGACATAATTGGCCTAGATAAATTTTAAATAAGAAAAAGCATTAAAAAATTGTTGTGACATCAATCAGTATTTTATAATCTTAGCTAAGGATGTATAAATTTTAAAAGAGTAGGAATAAACATGCATTTAGATGATAACTTTATGTTTTCAGGCCTTGACAAATACTAAGAAAGCATGAGTTTCCAAAATTAGATCAATTATCCTTTATGTACCTAAGTAAATGATATATGAATCGAAACACTTAAATGAAATACTGGCTTAACAATGCTTCAAGTAAGCACACTGAGCATAATTTAATGGCTCTTTGGAGCTATTTTCTTATCTTAATTTTTTGCATGCTTTTCAGAATGGAAAATAACTAACTCTAAATGTCTATTCTATTTTATAATATGAGTTTGCGAGAAAATGTTTTCATTCACCACTCTTAAAATCAAGTCATTTAATAAGAAACGAGGCGCCGGTCTATGTTCCATGCAGGATGCAGGGTGCTTGGGGCTGGTGCACGGGGATGATCCAGAGAGACGATGTGGGGTGGGAGGTGGGAGGGGGATTCAGGATTGGGAGCTCGTATACACCTGTGGTGGATTCATGTCGATGTATGGCAAAACCAATACAGTATTGTAAAATAGAATAAAGTAAAAATTAAAAAAAATAAATAAAAAATAAAATAAAAAGAAACAAACCGAGGGCTTCCCTGGTGGCTCAGTGATAAAGAATCTGTCTGCCAGTTCAGGAGACGTGGGTCTTATTCCTGGTCTGGGGAAATCTCACAAGTGGTGGAGCAGCTAAGCCTGTACACCACAGCTGTCGCGGCTGTCCTCTAGAGCACAGGACCTACAGCTACTGAGTCCCGCGTGTCCTAGAGACTGAGCTCAGCAATAAGTGAGCACCCCCCCGGTCTCCACGACTAGAGAAAAGCCTGCACAGCGATGAAGACCCAGCACAACCACAGATAAAAAAGAAAGAAAGACGTAAAAAAGAGACAAATGAACATCAAACCCATGGTTTCAAACCATAGCGTGGAAGGAAACTTCTGAGATGGTCAGAGAAGCATTGACTGAATCTTGAAGAGCAACCATTCTCACAGAGCAGTGACGTTAGTGTGGAGAGGGAGCAGGAAGAAGCCTGACAGCATGCTTTCTGTCCGCTCGATGCTTTTTTTCTCTTTTTCTGTTAATTAATTAATTTTACTTTACAATATTGCATTGGTTTTGCCATACATTGACATGAATCCGCCGTGGGTGTACATGTGTTCCCCATCCTGAATCCCCCTCCCACCTCCCTCTGGGTCATCCCAGTGCACCAGCCCCAAGCACCCTGTATCATGCATCGAACCTGGACTGGCAATTCGTTTCACATATGATGTTCTACATGTTTCAATGCCGTTCTCCCATATCGTCCTGCCCTCCCCCTCTCCCACAGAGTCCAAAAGACTGTTCTATACATCTGTGTCTCTTTTGCTATCTCGCATACAGGGTTATCATTACCTTCTTTCTAAATTCCATATATATGCGTTAGTATTCTGTATTGGTGTTTTTCTTTCTGGATTACTTTACTCTGCATAATAGGCTCCAGTTTCATCCATCTCATTAGAACTGATTCAAATGCATTCTTTTTAATGGCTGAGTAATATTCCATTGTGTATATGTACCACAGCTTTCTTATCCATTCATTTGCTGATGGACATCTAGGTTGCTTCCATGTCCTGGCTATGCCTATGCAAATTTTCTGGCAATTATTATACCAGTCCCAATAAGAATTCCTGTTTTCCCTTCCCTATTTCTTTTCTCTCTTTCCCAAATTGCAAAATTGTTTAAAGTAGATTGAATATAGAAGTTTGAGTTAAAGATGATAAAGAAGATTGTGGAGGAGGGAAAGTACAACATTCTAATTTATTTCTTTCTCCATCTCAGCGTAAGCAGAAAAAAAAATCAACCACAAAGACAAAACAACCAAAACAAAGCATTTCATTAAGAAGAGCTTATGGAAAGATGCCTGCGCTGCATGGCTAATGTGAACGATACAACTGACAGCTGCTTTATAAGATCAGAATAATTGCTTTTGAGTCCCTTTCTCTCCTTAACAAGTATAAATACTTATTTTGAGATTCTAAAAGATCTAGCCTGGCTTTAAGCCCTTTGTCAAGGAAAGAGAAAAAAAAAAACAAAAAACCAATCTGGTTAGCTGGGCTTCAAGGTCCAAGGAGGTATGCCTGGCTTCCATGTAAGAGTTCATATACTAAACAACTCCTTTAAAAATTACTCCTATTCAAACAAACAATTCACTCACCATTTGATTAAGTGCTTCAAATAACAAAAAATGGAACGGAATCAGCTTCTTTGATATTATCAGTGTTCTCTGACTTCAAATATTCAAACTGGCTCCAAGAAATACTTAGATAAATGAATAAATAGTTTTTAAAAAGAACCTCTCGAGATAGTCCAAAAACGAGTTTTGGAACAGAACCTAGGTGTGATGGTTGGGAGCAACCTGTGCTGGCTGACCCTAGCTTCTCATGCAACACTCGGCTTACCCAAACTTGGAAGCTTCTGCGTTTAGGCACCGCGGGTGCAGTCCTTTCTGCCAGGACGCTGCTCCTGTTGCTCTCCCTCGCTGGCTCTATGCTGGCGGCCTCCAGGTGGTCGAGTGCTTCCGTTTAGTTCAAATGTGTCTGTTTTACGGCGCCTGACTAAGCAGGCTGTTTAATGAAGTATTATGATTACACCAAAGTTGTAGTTGAGCAAAATTCAAACAACACTATGAGAACGTATATACTGGTGATCCTATTAGTTAACTTAAGCATACATGGATAGCTAATTACCTCTTCTCGACTAACCTGTAGTCTCTTCACACTGATATCATTTATTTTTCATACTACATACATTCAACCAATATTTGTTGAACACCTACTATGTGTCAGATACCATTCCAGGTGCCTGAGACACAGTGATAAGTGACCTGGACCCAGTCCAGTCTGTTCCTCGGGAAACACAGCCTGAGTTGGAGAGAGGCACACAGACATCCAAGAGTCAGATACAAATGTAAAAATCACAATTCCACAAGTACTACAAAGGAAAGGTGCAGAGGTAGACTTTTCAGGGCACTGAAAAATAATTGCCGTGATTGTGGGTCTTCTTCTGACTATAGCTGAGTAGTAAGTTTTCACCATCTTGATTCTTCTTGTGCCTTTTCCTGACCTATTTCACCCCCCACTACTTTTCCCAGACTCTACCCACACTTTGAAGACTGGCTTCTCCACCCCTTCCTCTCTAGTCTGAGGTGCCTTTCAGCTTTCTCAATCAGAATTCCTCCCCTCTCACGGCCTCTGAATCATTTTGTTTCTAGGAGCAGAAAAATACAGCCTTCAACTTGACTTTTAAATCTTTCTGTCTCAAACAGTGCACAGTGGCATTTTTCTTGGGGTCTTGGTTCATGGGGGCTGTGGGTTAGGGAAAAACGCCCTCAGGATACTATTTAGAAAGAGAGGAAGAAAAAGTATTCAAAATATACACAAGCAAATTCCTTAAAGGATACTCCAGCCATGTTAGTAAAGCAAATAGGTAGATGTCTAGTTCAGAAAGAGGGAAAGTGAGTGAAGTTTAGGTACAAAGGTGGAGTTCAAAGCAATCAGAGATGAGCCAGTTCATGGGAGGGCAAGGTCAGGCTGGTAACAAGATGGATCCTTAGTTCCATAACTACATGAATATATGAAGTTCTAATATGCCTTCTAAATATTCTAATGGTTTCCTGTGTCAGGAACAAATCCTATTAGACTCCCTTTGATAAAGCAGGCAGAGCAGGTGACTGAGGGTGTTTAGGAGATGAGGGAGAATGAGGATCAGCCAAGACTCCTAATGAAGACTTTTAAAGATCATTTGGTCCTGACAATATCTAAGGCTTTTGAAATAATTATATCCTTTAATGCTGGATTAAAAGTAAACCCCTTTCTCAGAACACTTTGGGAAAGAGAAGGCATGATAACTGTATTCAAATAATTAAAGGATTGTAGTAGTATTCAGAAACATCAGGGTGATTGTTCAAGACTCTAGAGGACAGAGGTAGAATTTCATCCAACAGAGAATGTTCTGAGTGGAAGCTGTTTGAAAATAGAAGTAGTTACCATGTTAGGCACCTCAGGGCAAGGTTCAGAGGCTGCCTGGCCTTATCAGTGATGAACAGAAATTCATGCAGCAGCCAGAGGTTTGAAATGAACTCTCAGCTTTTGTCCCACTCCACGACTTCTATGTGGACATTCCCAATCAAAAAAATCTTAAGAGGACGATGGTTTTAAAATATTTTTTAAAGCACAACTTTAAACCATTTAAGAAGAAGTAACACGGCTAAAAATGACTAATTTTGAATTTTAAGTTTCTATAGTGAATTTTTCTGACTTTATATTGTACACATGAGGCTGGTATGCCTTAGGAAAGGAGTTGGGGGTTGAATATAAAGTAGAAAACTATTTTTAGCATATAATGTTATAAATGATGTTTTGTTTTGCTGAAATTGCAGAAATTTATTTCTCAACTCTGTTATAAGCCATAAATTCAACTTACCATTTCACACAACACAGACATCATGTTTTTTGGCATGAAGCATGGTTATAGTAGGTAATATAGAAAAATTTGGAAACGATTGCCTCTCTTTCTCTCCAATGTTGACTGTTAAAGATCCAGCAAATACTCTTTAATTAAGATAGACTCTCCAAAATAAATCCCTTTCTGCCTGAGTTGTAGCTTCTGAAAGATAAATAATTGAACACAGTCACTGATGACTAATATATAACACTATATATGAGGCATATCATAAAATGTCAATTCAAGTTTACAAACTGTTCATTTCTATGACTTATATATCTTTCTGAAGGTATGCTCAATGCCTGAATTTCTCTCCCATGCTCATTCAGGCAGTGTTTGATTTCCTACTATGTGCAAAGCATTATTTTAGATATTCTAAAAAATATGAAGATGTATAAATAAAGATATTTTCCTTTCTAGTGGTTACAGTGCTACAGTAGAAAATAAGACAAACACGCAGAACTAGAACTTAAGGTAGTATCAGAAAAGCAAATTAATAGTAGTGTGAACCAAATACTCTGGAAATTAAGAGAGGATATGCAGATGACACCACCCTTATGGCAGAAAGTGAAGAGGAACTAAAAAGCCTCTTGATGGAAGTGAAAGAGGACGGTGAAAAAGTTGGCTTAAAGCTCAACAACTAAGATCATGGCATCTGGTCCCATCACTTCATGGGAAATAGATAGGGAAACAGTGGAAACAGTGTCAGACTTTATTTTGGGGGGCTCCAAAATCACTGCAGAGGGTGACTGCAGCCATGAAATTAAAAGACGCTTGCTCTTTGGAAGGAAAGTTATGACCAAACTAGATAGCATATTAAAGCAGAGACATTACTTTCCCAATAAACGTCCATCTAGTCAAGGCTATGGTTTTTCCAGTGGCCATGTATGGATGTGAGAGTTGGACTGTGCAGAGAGCTGAGCGCTAAAGAATTGATTCTTCTGAACTGTGGTGTTGGAGAAGACTCTTGAGAGTCCCTTGGATTGCAAGGAGATCCAACCAGTCCATCCTAAAGAAGACCAGTTCTTGGTGTTCATTGGAAGGACTGATGCTGAGGCTGAAACTCCAGTACTTTGGCCACCTCATGTGAAGAGTTGACTCATTAGAAAAGACTCTGATGTTGGGAGGGATTGGGGGCAGGAGAAGAAGGGGACGACAGAGGATGAGATGGCTGGATGGCATCACGGACTCGATGGACATGAGTTTGAGTAAACTCCGGGAGTTGGTGATGAACAGGGAGGCCTGGCATGTTGCAATTCATGGGGCCACGAAAAATTGGACACGACTGAGCAACTGAATTGAACTGAACTGAAGACGTCTCCTAAAAGAAAAACTCAATTGGGCTTCATGGAAGAAAGAGCATTTGATTGGAGCTCTCAACGATGAGTAGGATTTCATAAGTAAAAATGGGTGTTAGAGTTTTATGCAATGACATGAAAAAGGCAGACAAGATAAATGTAGGAAGTAGCAATTATTTCAGCTTAGTTGGATTTTTTTTTTACAAGAGAGTAATATAAAATATGTCTCAGGGTAGATCTAGCATATGCTTGCACATCGGGTTAAGGGGTTTAGATTTGAGTTTAGAGAATGAGATGACTGAAATAGTGCTTTAGGAGGCTTAGTCTGGGAGCAATGTTTAGGGAGAGAGATGTGAGATAAGAATGAAATTTGGGGAGGCTACTATAGGAGTACAAGCATGAGGAAAATAGTAGAAGAAATGGAACAGACGCTCTGGGTGGGAAAAATATTGGGAAGAATGAATCTAGTGAATGAATTTAGTGTCTGGTGTTGGGGGCAGTGGAAGGAAGTTGGAGAAGTTTATAATGATTCTGAGGTTTTAAGACTGAACTATTAACCAAACATTAATATATTAATAGAAGTGAAGAGAGGATAAAATGTTAGCTTGGGTTTCTGAATCTGGACATCATGATTTTGAGATGCTGATAATGTGTCCATAAGAAAAATTTTAAAGCATAAAAATAAGGTGATCAGGCCCTGAAATAAGACATACTAGGGCTTGAATGCTTCCTCTATCTACCATAAAATAGATAAACTGCTTTACCTCTCTGAAGTTTAGCTCCCTCTTCTGTAAAATGCGGATAGCTTTTTCACCTAGTCACAGGTTTGCATGTAGATAAAATAATTTGTGTAAAATTCTTCTGGGGCTTGGTATAATGTGTCTCAATAGCAGCCAGCTGTTTTTGCTCATAATCTTGTTGTTAAGTATGGCCTTCCTTGGTGGCTCAGACGGTAAAGTGTCTGCCTGCAATGTGGGAGACCCGGCTTCAATTCCTGGGTTGGGAAGATGCCCTGGAGAAGGAAATGGCAATCCATTCCAGCACGCTTGCCTGAAAAGTCCCATGGACGGAGGAGACTGATAAGCTACAGTCCATGGAGCCGCAAAGAGTCAGACATGACTGAGTAACTTCACTTCACTTTGTTGTTAAGAGGAAAGAGGAAACGTGGTTCTAGAAGCCAGCACTAAAAGTGTAGCTTTATATTGTCTTTGAAACATGACTAGTTGATGCCATTTTAATGTATGACAGCAGATTATCAAACCTTGGGAAAGTAGCCACAGTTAGGAGATGGGAAGGAAGAGGATTCATGAAAAGTATCAGAGAAAGAGTAACAGGAGATACTAGAGGGAACATTCATCAAGTCATGGAAACCTAAATAGATGCATTTTAAAAAGAACTGGTAAACAGGGTCTGATTTTGCTAAAATCTTAAGAAGGATGTGGGTGGATAGGAGGCTATTAAATTATTTAGTTCATCAGTATGATTCAAAGGCACTTATCAGAGGAGTATGTCTCTGGATTTTGGCCCTTGGCAAGACTTCCTGCAAACTGTATTTAATTGGTGGCCTCACATTCAGTCGCTTTGATTATGCCTGTCATTCACCACCTTGTACCTGAAAGTCTTAATCATCTGAGTTAAGCCATATTCTAGGTTGAAAATTTCTAAAGCCTTCTACAAACCTTCCAAAGGCATCAGAGATTCTTTAACAGTAACCATCATTCCTCTGTTTGGTTAAAATGAATGTAATACTAATACTTTGTAGCTGATCGGCACTTTCTACATTTACTGCATTTTTACTTAGACTAGTCAATTTTATTGTTACAACTACCTCGTTAGTAAGGTAGGGAAAGTATTATATTTCCCCATTTTATATGCAAGGAATCTGAACTTTCAAAATGAAAGAAAACGAATACAAAAAAAAACCAACATCTGGGGACTGAATGTAATACATAGTCAAGGATTTGTACCAAAACATACACTGATCCATTACCATTCTTATTAACCTTCTCTTACCTTCTTTGAAATCCTTCCCTGTGTTCTCATTTAACAAGATCCTTTCTTCCTTCTAACATCATTCTTTTGCTTCTTATTCTCCTCTTGATTTTTTTTTTTAAATAAATATCTCCAGTGATACCTCTTGTGAGTAATCATTTCAGGCCAGAGATGTGAGTCCAGGGTTTATGTTTTATTTGATGTGAAGAAGAAATGATGTGCTCTCTCTACAAACCTGATTTTGGCTTTGATAAAGAAAAGACAGAAAGAGAAAGGTGGGGAGAAAGCAACCTCATGATTAGGGGTTTAGCAAAAGCACTAGATAGTCTCGGTTGCCATGGAGACCACCACAGCCACTACTTTATATGCAGATAATGTGCAGGAAGGGTAGACAGGAAGATTAGCTATAGATACAGCTCTTGAATACTGAAATGGGAGCAATAAAAAAGCTTCTGGCCTCAGGAAGCAGGAAGAACTAACACAGGTCACAGCAGAAGAGTCAGAACCAAAGGCTGAGGTAAAGGGTTTATCTGGGATGCCCAGGTGAGCAATACCCATGGAAAAACTTGTGTAGTAGTCATTAGTGCTAATTTCCAGGTATTTCTGGCTCTCTTTCTCTAAAATGCACAATAGGACTAATACTTCTGGCAGCTTTGTGTGGGGGAGAAGCCACATGACTAGTTCTGGTCAACAAGTTGTAAGAAGTGGCATGTGTTGTTTTCAGTCTTAACATTTAACTGCTGGTACAAGCTAAAACTCCAATTCTTTGGCCACCTGAAGCAAAGTGCCAGCTCATTGGAAAAGACCTTGATGCTGGTTAAGATTGAGAGCAAGGGAAGAAGGAAGTGACAGTGGATGAGATGGTTGGATAGCATCACTGACTCAATGGACATGAGTCTGAGCAAATTTAGGCAGATTGAACTGAACTGAGGCAGATAATGAAGGACAGGGAAGTCTGGTGTGCTGCATGGGGTTGCAAAGAGTCAAACACAACCGAACAATTGAACAAGAACAACAAGACCCCCTAGAACTCTATTTGCCTCCTAGCCCAGTGACTGGTGTCATCTATTAGCTTGAATCCCTGAGTAACTGTGATGAGTGAGCTTCACAGTTGACCCACAGTGGGTGTGCAGTGTGAATAAGGAATTAGCCTTTGTTATTTAAAACTGCTGTAATTAATTTTAAAAATTATTTCTATTTCTTTATTTAACCCCAGTGTTACCTATCAGAATACCTATAGCCCAGATGGTAAAGACTCTGCCTGCAATGCAGGAGAAACTGGTTCAATCCCTGGGTTAGGAAGAGCCCCTGGAGAAGGGAACGGCAATCCACTCCAGTATTCTTGCCTGGAGAATCCTGGGGGTGGAGGANCCTATAGCCCAGATGGTAAAGACTCTGCCTGCAATGCAGGAGAAACTGGTTCAATCCCTGGGTTAGGAAGAGCCCCTGGAGAAGGGAACGGCAATCCACTCCAGTATTCTTGCCTGGAGAATCCTGGGGGTGGAGGAACCTGGTGGGGTACAGTCTATGAGACTGCAAAGAGTCAGACACGTCCGAGTGACTAGTGTTACCAAGCCATCCTGGCTGATATAGCTAGTGAATGGGAAGGGAAATATTGGCAGGCTGTATGAGAGAAGGTTTTCTAGTTAATTATTGCTGTGTAATAAATCACCCCCAAACTTAGTGGCATAAAATAATAAGTGTTGTATTACACTCACGGATTCCATGAGGTAGGAATTCAGAAAGGCAAAGTGGGGCTAGCTTTTCTCTGACACACAGTGGCTGGGATGACAAGGGTTAGAATCCCCTAGGGACTTCTTCATGTACAAACCTGGCACTTGGGCAAAATGAATGAAGGACAGGTGAGGCTGGACCTGTCCACAGAAGCACCTACCCACGTGTGACTGCTCCATGTGGCTTGATATTTTCACAGTATGGGAGCCAGAATTTGAGAGGAAGCATCCCGAGAAGGAGCATTCCAGAAGACCTGTGTGGAAGCTCCATGGCTTCCTACTAAACAGTGTCACATCTGTGCATTCTATTAGTTAAGAGAGAGTCGTAAGGACAACCAAGAATCCAGTGTCAGGACGTGTGAATCAGACTTCACTTTTCCATGAGAGGAGTAGCTCAGAATCTGTATCCATTTGCAAAGTCATTGTGGAAGAGTAAAGGAAAGCTTGCACAATCATGTAAGCAAATTGATGTGCCATGTGTCAAATTATAGTTGAGGTCATAAAAACAAGATCCCATCTCTGTACAGTGTTCTTCAGTTTATAGTACATTTTCATTTGCTTTGCCTCATGTAATCCTTCCAACAATCCCATGTTGTAATGTAGGACTTTTATCTCTAGAATATAAAAAAGTAAAACTGATGCTTTTTAATAACTGTGGAAAATTCTTAAAGAGATGGGAATACCAGACCACCTGACCTGCCTCTTNGGAAGGACTGATGCTGAAACTCTAGTAATTTGGCCACCTGATGCAAAGAATTGACTCACTGGAGAAGACCGTGATGCTAGGAAAGATTGAAGGCAGGAGGAGAAGGGGACGACAGAGGATGAGATGGCTGGATGGCATCACCGACTCAATGGACATGAATTTGAGTAAACTCCGGGAGTTGGTGATGGACAGGGAGTCCTGGAGTGCTGCAGTCCATGGGGTCACAAAGAGTCGGACACGACTGAGCAACTGAACTGACTGACTGATAAAAGAGTAAGATAAATTCTGAGAAGAACCAGAACTAAATAAATACCATACCACTTAATGAATAGCTCTTTATGTCTGTCTTCTTATATTTCCCCACACCTTATTCTGAATTAAGCGAATAATACTGAACACTTAACTAGATATGAAGCACTCTCTTAGGTGCTGCGAACATGCATAGACAAGCAAACTATCTTTGTAAGCTAGTGGAGAGGACAAAATAAAACAAAAGAGGTGACTAATAATTGCCCAGTGACAAGCCCTACAGAAGGGCATTTAGCTGGGACTCTGTAAGTATTTTTAAGCTGAGTTTTAACAAATGAGAAATATTTAGATCGGTGGGAAAAGGGTGGCCAAATTGCTCCGCTGTGAACAAAATGTGAACTTAAACATTCACAGTTCCAGAAAATAAACAGTGGCTGGAGTATAAAGCAAAGAAAGAGAGGAAAATCTCACATTGCACATTAGTCAGTTCACCTTAAATTGTTGCAAGGCTACCTATGGTGTCTTTATTTTGAGAGCTGTGCAACAGAAAATATTAAATGTTTCTCATGTATACATCATTTCCATCTCTGGAGCTTAACTCATCATCACTAACCTCTTCTTGGTCTCATAAAGTTCTTCAAAGTCATCTTTCCATTAATGGCATCACTCTCATTGAATGTTACTCTTTTTGGTTACAAACTGCTTTTCCTTCTGACAGAGTCATTTACCTCCTTGTGTAGACTAGGGCAGGAATTAATAACAATTTAAGTGGTCTTAAAATTTTCCAGGAAAACTTATTGAAGGAATAGAAGGTATTATTACAGGAACAGATAGGGATTTGTTAGCTAATTTTATAGAATCACTCCTACTATGATCTAACTCTAAAATAACATAGAAAAACATCAAGCATATTCCTTCTAGGCCAGTTTCCAGAATGATCGTTTTTCTATTCAGCCCTTAACATCCTTCTCTAAGCTGCACCCTCTTACCCCACCCTTAGCTCCTGCTCTCCTCTCCTCTCTCAAATGACTCAAAATCCATTACCTACTTGTCTATTTCCTGTCACCCACCAGTAAATGCTCTTCTGATTACAACAGGGATTAAAAGCTTCACACTTACAGAAAAATATTATCTCACCAGGATTTTGCTTTGTAACTTTTCATGACCACTAGGAGATAGTGAGTATGAAATGATTAAACAGAAATGACTTTGAACTACTGTTGTTAGGAATACTTAATGTATTACGTTGAAAATATAATGGCACTGAGCACATGGATCTGGTTTCATTTTATGCTCCAACAGGAAATTACTTCCTCGCTGAAAGGCGTTTAAACCCTTGTGAAGTTCACACAGCATGGAAAAGAATATTGGGTCCTGCAGAGACAATGAAACAACTAAAGCAGAAGACACTGATCTTGGCCTTAAGAACAAAGCATCATTCACATGGCCAGTGTGTTAGAGCAGGTATGACTAGCTAGACCTTTCTATTGAAATCAACTGATTCTGAGAAAATCAACAAAACTACAGTATCTGACACATAATAGCAACCAAATGATTATCTATTAAGAGAAAAACCAAAACTGGAAGGCTATATTTCGGGCAAGTACATAAACATAATTAAAACTGCTAATAAGAGCCTGAAAGATAAAAACAGATACCCTAGCCCCAACTTAGTAGGACAGTGAACTACAGGTGACATGAAATAGAATCCAAACCCTACACACCATTGCAAATCAACTATATTTAAATAAAAATAAAAAAGAGATAGAGTCCAGTCTAGTAACAAGAGTTTAAAAAAGTATCAAATCCTTTATGAGAATGTGCTAATATATCATGTATGCAGAATGTATATATAAGGTTACATGTTAAACTTGGTGTATTTCTCATAACAGAGTATGGAGGAGCATGTGTGTTCAGCTGTGTCTGACTCTTGTGACCCCATGAACTATAGCCCGCCAGGCTCCTCTGTCCATGGGATTTCAAAGGCAAGCATACTGGAGTGGGTTGCCATTTCCTTCTCCAGGGGATCTTCTCAACCCAGGGATCCAATAGAACATGGGTTCAGTTAATTTAAATAAACATTTTGGTCATATTCATTAAGCTCATAATGAAACAACTCATTGTTTAACATGGATTTCTAGATGCAATGATCATCAGTTCAGTTGTCTCAGTCATGCCCTATTCTTTGCAACCCCATGGACTGCAGCACGCCAGGCTTCCCTGTTATATCATCAACCCCCTGAGCTTGCTCAAATCCTGGAGCTTACTCAGTGATCATATCTGCCATTAGATTTAAGATTCTGGTGCTTAGATTGGCAAAAGCAGGAGAGAGAAAGTAATAGAATTAGGTCTTTATGTTATATGTAATTCTGTTAAATTAGAGAATAACTTGAGGCTTGGAGAGCACAGGTAGCTTGTCCAGCATTACCCACACTTGTAGAGGAAGAACGAGTCTCCAGGAAGAGAACCATTTGGTTCTAATGCTCAGGCTATTTCCTGAATAATGGAGAATAACACTGCTGCTTCAAGTCCTTGAGCCTGTTCTGTGTGTAAGCACTACTCACAATAATCTTCCTAGTGGAAAGAAGCAAAATTTCTGTATTTACACACTAAGTATTTTTGTCTAGACATTGGCCCCTCTTGATCATTAGTTGTAACATCACACTATATATTTTTTAAAGAATTATCCACTTGCGATGATGGGAGTTTACAAATGATGTTGTAAAAATAACATTTCTTTACTTTAAAATCTAAGGAAAACAGTGCAGTTGCATATCTATCAGCATGCTTAGAACTTTACTGTCTGGCTAAGTGTAAAGTCTTTTGCTGAATGTCTGACTGAAAATGACAGTCAGCAAAAGTATTAAAGATGGTGATAAATATAATAAATTCTACCTCTGAAAGGTCATTTTGGTTCAGAGGAAAGCATCTTCGCTTTATGATTACATAATTATGCCAAAATGTTTTTGCAAGAATGAATAGGCAACTATGTCTCCAGCTTAAGAGTTATGACTTTGGCAAAATGCGTAATTTTCAGGGACTCTTAGGATCTAAGGGAAAATTATTCTTTAGAACTGTAGACATTAATAATATCTAGTTGGAAAGATATTTTCAACAGTTAGCACTTTTAGAATAGGCATTAGCTCAAATGTTTTTAAACTATTCACATAAAATATATGTCAAATGCTCAAAGCAATGATTTTTCTTAAAGTCTTGCATTAGGGAAATGATACAGACCAAAATTAAGTACAGAAAAACAAGCAAATTGCTTTAGGGTCTCTAGCCTCTCTCTTCCCCTTTTGGCAGCATCTAATTTTATGTAGTTATCTTTAATGTTAAGTCAACCACTCATTCTTTTTCACAAATACACATGAAAGTCATATGGTAAATATTTTTTAGGGCATGTTTGATCTCTTGGACCAAATTCTTGACAAACTACTCCTATAATAGTCCCAAGAGCACCAAAGAGGTGTCTGTTGTTTTCAAGGGCAATCAGCTTATTAGCAGTGGACCTGCCATGATCAATTTCAGGCATTTTCAAGTCAACCCCGACTGAAATGGACACACTGGATTATCTTGCTGAATTTCATATAGCTAATTCATAATGCAGTTTAGTGATTTACAGACAAAGCATCCCATCTTGTTAAGCAATGCAGGTGGACATCCACTGACTCAGGAATCATGTCACTCAGGAGCAGCCAAATGTATATGTATACATCAAAGGAAAGCATTAACACACTACGATAAAGATTAACAAGTAGTCTTTAAGACTAAGTATGTTGCAGATATGTTTGTATCAGTAAATATATTTTGGTGGAAGTTTTTTTATATTTCTTGTGTTATTGAAACATGTTAATACTGTTATTAGCATAATAATATTGGAGAAGGAAATGGCAACCCACTCCAGTAGTCTTGCCTGGAAAATCCCGTGGACTGAGAAGTCTGGCTGGCTATAGTACATGGCGTTACAAAGAGTCAGATACAAATGAGCGACTAAGCACACACATAATAAAAATATAATTCATATGCCTATATGTAACTTAAACGTGCTGATAATTAGTATCGCATTGAATTATTTTAAAATAAGAATATGCTGTGTATGGTTGTAGAAACTTGGATCATTTGGGCTAGAAGGAGTACTGGTCTTCAGTGCTATAGAATAATGGGAAAAGGGAAAGAAGCTGGGGCCAGGGCTGAGGAAATTCACCGGTTTTGTGGCTGGGTTCCCGGCAGGGGGATGGCCAGCATCCAATATCTGCTGTTCAAAGGGTGATGAAGGAAGCCTGAGATCCCGGCTTGACAGAGTAAGGCAGGAAAGGTTTGCAAGACCTGTAGTCAGCACAGTGTAGATGGCCACGCCGTGGTTCCAGATGGCCTCTCCCTAAGCCAGGATTACAGAGAGCAAGACGCAGCCGGGACCCCACGCTCTAGTCTCAGTGGGAAACAGTGCTGTTAAAGGCCAGAAAAATCACAGTTGTTACCAGGGTTGTGGGCTTTGGAGTCAGTCAGACCTGGATTATAATCCTGGCACTCCCAGCTACTCATCTTGTTTTGTATCCTCTTTAAACTTAACCTCTCAAAATCCCAGCTTTATCCCTGGTAAAGTAGAGCTAATAATATATATTTCAAAAGATTTTCTTGGAGACTAAATGATGTATAGAATCTAATGACTAAGACAGCAAGAATTAAGAATGTAAAGATAAAAAATGTAGGTTTGGAGCTGGACTCCTGGAGTTTGGATGCTAGCTTGTGTTTTGGGGGCAGTTTACCCTCTTTGGCCTCAGTTTTCTCATCTCTATATAAAGAATGCTAAGTAAACCTATCTTTTAGGGATAGAACAATACCGGGTACATAGAAATAATTACTAAAGTTAATTATTGTAATGTTAAATCAACATACAAAATATTTTTTATTGTTGCTGTTTTTTTGGTTAATAGGGTCAGTCATATAGAGAGCTAAACAGGGTGCTGATGAGGGGAAAGCTGACTAGCAAGTATCTGTGAAACCAGGGCTCTGTCTAGATTGAAAAACCACAAGCCTCATCCTAGATGGATGAGGAATCTATGCTGTTCATGTGCTCTTTGCCATTACCAAGAGTCAGCATGTGAGTAGTAAGACACACTGCTAAATGAAATGTCCACAAACTAAGACTCAGCAGGGTAGGGGAAGTGAGGAAATAAAGACCATGTGATTGATCAGTATTATAGTTTTAAGAAGAAAACCACACGGGTCTGCTTAAAATTTTGTTATATCATTCTCAGAATTACTGCTTCATTCCTGGCTTGTTCTGTTCTGTTAAGTGGCTCCTGAAGATGTGTCAAAATAAGTTGTTCCTCACTGGCACCATCACTTTAATTGCGTTTTTAAAAAGTGTACACTAAAGAACATGGCTATACACTCAGTTTCCCAATGTCCTGGTTTCCTTAGCTCTAAAATGGAGGGTTGAATGAGAAATTCTGTAATAACCTTTCAATTCATAAATTATATGATTCTATGGTGATATACCATATTTGGCATTCCTTAGGCCACCTTCAGAGACTAGGACATATGATTGTTGTAACCACCTTTTAATAAAGTCCTTATGGAACTCCATGTAACTAAAAACCTCTGGATTAGGTCCAGGGTCATTAAAATAAATTCTGTGATACAGTGGGCTCTATTCTATAGAGATTTTAGGTTATAACTGTGTGCTTTAAATAAAGTCAGTTATAATGAACTAAACCCTGAGGGAGATCTGACTTTTTCAATATGTTCTGTCTTACCATGATCTATTAGATGATGGAAATGCCTACAAAGGAAGTTACCGTGACACTTACATCAATGATTCCTACTGGAAGCTTCTCACTTCACCTCATTCTTTAAGTCTTTAGCTGTTCTGAATTCTGTGTCAGGCAAACTCTGAAGTACTCTTGGCTTTGTAGATATCTCATGTCTCAATAATTATCATTACTTTTTCAAAAGCATTTTACTTCTTTCTCCTATAATGTATTAAGTCATGGTAATAGTAGCTGACATCTCCTGGATGTGTGATGTGTGCCAAGCTCTGTGTTCAGAGTAATCCATTGCATTTGCTCTTTCATTCCTCAGGAGAACCTTTCGAGGCCGTATCATTACTCCCATTTAAGCCTTTGAAAGGTTGAAAGTCTTGCTCCAGGTCACATAAGTGATTAAGTCAGCACCTCAGCTACCAAGTTTATGCTTTTCATCACACAGCTTTCTTGATGAGCATGAGGAAGAGGCTGACAATGAGGACGTCAAAAGCTTTTGAATTTAGATATCTGATCTTCACTACAAGAAAAATCTCAAGATATGCAAGTGTACTTTATTTGAGCATTGTAGCTATTTTGTAGAAATTGTGGATTCTTTCTTATGGCAAATATTTTGCTTTCCTTAGGTCTGTTCACTATATTTTTTCTCAGATAGAATTTAAATCTATTTTTACAAAACTATAATTCATCCATGCTTTCAGAAAGTTTGGCTTATACAGCTTTCTATTTGGAAATGGCTTATACAACTTCCCTGGAGGATCATTGCCTTTTATACTCTTGAAAAATAAATTATTTTGAGTTCTGTCTTCAAAAGGCTATTATTACTAACTGAATCTTTATCATCACACATAGGCCAAAGGGTAAGAGGTTTTTATTGATACTGCTCATTAAAATATTCATAACTAGGAATTTTAGATGCATTCCCTGTTGAGTGTAATCAAGCTACTGTTACATTTGTGTGTCTTTTACCCACTTATTTTTCTTAAAGTAATTTTCTAAAGTATAAAAGTTATTAGACTTTACACGCGTATTTTTGTTTTGATATAGGATGGGTGATAGGAAGAAGGCATGTGATATAAGAGTTTTTTCCTCTGAGATGCCTGTCAATTAACTATTTAAGCGACAAATTGAGGCATTTGGGTTATGTATAGTGGTAGATACATGGGAATAAAAGAATATTTGGTCTCTAGGGCAACAGGATACATATTTAAAGGAATAAAGTGCAACTTGCAATGTGGCAAAAGAATACTTACATCACTATATGTTTTTGCTGCTGCTAAGTCACTTCAGTCGTTTCTGACTCTGTGCGACCCCACAGACGGCAGCCCATTGGGCTCCATCATCCCTGGGATTCTCCAGGCAAGAACACTGGAGTGGGGTGCCATTTCCTTCTCCAATGCATGAAAGTGAAAAGTGAAAGTGAAGTCGCTCAGTCATGTCTGACTCAGCGACCCCATGGACTGCAGCCTACCAGGCTCCTCCATCCATGGGAGTTTCCAGGCAAGAGCACTGGAGTGGGGTGCCATTGCCTTCTCTGACTATATGTTTTTAACTTATCTTTTCTGTTTTATCTTCCATAACGACCCTATTAAAACAGAAAAGATAAGAGTTCATCTTGTCCATAAAGGGTGAACATGAATTTGATGCAGGGAGGGATACAATGAACTAAAACCACAGGCAGGACCATGACCTAAAGACATGCTCAGGATAGCAACTAAGTCCTCTTGGCTCACAGGGAAAGTATATGCAAAGGCTAAGTTAGAGAAAAAATGAGAAGTGTAGCTTGCATTCAGATAGTAAAGAAGTTTGAATGATTAGTGATGAAACTGGATTCTAGTCAACAATTCTAATTCCATTCTAATGTAGGTGGGGGTTTCCCACATCAAGTAATGTTCCAACAGCAGCTGGGTGTTCACAGTTCAACTCCACTCTGACACTATTTACCCAAAGATGCAGTCAGATCTCACAGGATGAGGGCTCAGTCCTGTAAGACTGCCCTCTTCCTCCTCCTTTAGATGTTAAATGCAAGTCCAAGTTGCCGCCGATGCTTCTGATGGATCAGTTACAGATTGAATGGTCCAGTTACTCCTCCCTGGGTTTTATTAATTTGCTAGAGTGGCTCACAAAACTCTGAAATGTTTTATTTACTACATTGCCAGTAATTATTATAAAAGAATATATGACTCAGGAACAGCCAGATGGAAAGATGCACAGGGCAAGGTATGGGGAAAAGGGCACCTCCCTCCCATGCCACCTCCAAGTGCTCCAGTCACTCCACATCTGCACGTGTTCACCAGCCTAGAAGCTTTCTGAACCCCTCCATTTGAGATTATATGAAAGCTTCATTACATCAGCATGATTGATTAAATCGTTGGCCATTGGTGATTAATTTGATCATTAGAACCTCTCCCTTCTTAAAAACTCAGGGGGTAGGATTGAAAATTCCACCCTCTATTTATAATTGGTTCCTCTGGCAACCAGCTCCCAATCTTAGGTGCTTTTCAGAAGTTACTTCATTAACATAAACCTGATGTGATTGAAAGGGCTTTATTATGAATATTAGGACATTTCTGCTAGACACTTTCCTGCCAGGCGTTAGTTCCTATCATTCTCACAGGGTTCATTCTCGGTGGGTGATGCTATATCACCCATTCACCAATGAGGAAACTAAGACAGTGTGCTACTTGTCAGGGCCCACGGACCCAGTAACATCAGAACCAAGACCGAGTTCAGACTTGTGACTCGAGATACAACACGGATTCCATCAGACTCTACTGCAACTTACAAAGAGTGAAAGATTCTCAATTATGGCTTTTTCAAAGAAAGGCAGAGGGTCACAGTGAGAGATATTGCTCAGAAATGTGAGAATATTGAGTATTTGGGAATACGGAAATCAAGGAGCACAGTGAGAGAAAGATCATTCCAAGCAGAGGGTCAGGGAGATTTGAACTCTGGAAAAAAATGGATATGCTATTTGATTTTAGTATCATATCTTCTCTGAGTATTGTTCTTTTGCTGAAAATCATTATTCTAATAGTTAGATGGGTGGTTTATGAATTACAATACATGACTTCATATATGTCTCTGCCACTTACTAAGCTGTTTAATCCTGGGGTCATGCCTGCTCTGCCCTCAACTGTAAAATAGGGATGATAGTTTCACAGCGTGTCTGTGAGGAATCAGTGAGTTAAACTGTACAGTAATACTTAGAATGATTCCTAGAACTTAGTAAGCATTCAATGAATATTTACTATTATACCTATCATTAATTATAGTAATAAGACAATGCACTTTCCAGAGTATTTGAACACTTTGGAGTTGTCTTAGTCAGGGTTCTCCAGAGAAACAGAACCAATAGGACTTATATATGTAAAGATATTTATCTTGAGGATTTGGATCATACAACTGTGAAGCTTTAGTTAGTCCAAAATTCAATGGGGGAGGCTTGGCAGGCTGGAGACTCAGGAAAGAGTTGCAGATCATGTTCAGTCAGTCATGCTAGAGATCCAGGAAGAGCAAATATAGCAGTTGAAGTCCAATTGTTTCTCATTGGAGAGGTCAGACTTCAGTTCCTTTCAGGACATCAAGTGATGGGATGCAACCCACCCACATTATGGAAGGCAATCTGCTTTACTCAAAGTCTCCCAATTTAAATGCTAATTTTATCTAATAACAGCCTCACAGAAACATCTGGAATAATGCTTGACTGATATCTCAGTTCATTCATGTTGTCATAACAGAATACCATAAACTGGTGGCTTAAACATCAGAAATTGATTTCTCATAGTTTTAGAGGCTGGGAAGTCCAAAGTCAAGGTCCTGGAATATTCAGTGTCTGGAAGGCCCTCGTTTAGGCTTGCAGGTAGCTGCTTTCTTGCTGTATTTTGACCCTCTGGGGAGAGGGAACCAGAGACAGTGATGAGTCTCTTCCTCCTCTTGTATGTGTGTGCGAGCTCAGTTGTGTCTGACTCATTGAGACCTCACGGACTGTAGCCCACTAGGCTCCTCTGTCCATGGAATTTTCCAGGCAAGGACACTGGAGTGGGTTGCCATGCCCTCCTCCAAGAGATCTTCCCAACCCAAGGACTGAATCCACATATCTTGCATCTCTTGCATTGGCAGGTGGATTCTTTATCAGTGAGTCACCTGGGAAGCCCCTTCTTCCTCTTATTAGGGCACTAACCCCAACATAGAAGTTCCATTCTCATGACCTCAGTGAACCAGATTACCTCTCAAAGGTCCTACCTCTTAATACTGTTATGTCAGGGGCAGGATTTAACATACGGACTTTGGGTGGGGTGGGGCATGAACATTTATTCTACAACAACTGATTGTCTGTACACTGTG
This sequence comes from Neotragus pygmaeus, assembly GCA_006410875.1. Lineage (NCBI taxonomy): Eukaryota > Metazoa > Chordata > Mammalia > Artiodactyla > Bovidae > Neotragus > Neotragus pygmaeus. Next base: position 541,318 of record SJYV01037222.1, on the reverse strand, counting down.
GCCCAGCTAAGTTGACACGTAAAATTATCCATCACAGTAGTAAACCACCTTAGCCTTTGCATCACAGGGTTTGCCTACTTGGTCCACTTATTTAGTAGCATAGAAAAATGTACCTATAATTGTACCCTGGAAGTCAACTATTTATTGACAGAGTGTCTTTCAGGGGATACTTTTTCATTCTTTTGTCTCATATGATTTTTAAAGATTTTTTTCCCCTCATTTCTAGTATATTTAACTAGTGGGACCAGCTTTTGAATCTGAGGTCTCGCTTTCTAGGGAGGAATTCAAAAGGATCTTCCTTAAAATGCATGCATACATACAATTAATGTTTGTTCCCTTAAAGTAATTCATAATGAATCTACCAAGGAATACAAGCAAATGGAGCTAACGGAAATTTGTCGGATTAGATTTTAACTTTCTGTATTCTCTTGTGTGAAATCTGTTTTATACGCAAAGTTCAAAGACCTCCAAGACAAGAGGTTTATATCCCATGTGATGTTAGCATTGCTGTCATTTTATTATTTCTTTTGCAAAATCTTTTTTTTTTCCGTACCAGGTTTTTTCTTGAGAATAGTTGTTCTCATTCTTCAACAGAATCCCTACTACCGGAATGGACATGAATCTGTTTATCTGTTAATCATCTTGAGTCCTTATTGAGTGACTCATCCTTCACTCAGGGGTCTCTGGAGTGTCTCTGTCACAGCCAGTATGCTGGCTCTGTGAGTATACTTTCTGGTATGTGTTTTACAATGACAGTCTCAAGTAAGAAATCATTATTATTATTTTTTTGCCTGAGGTTAATAAAAAGGCTTATGATAGAGTGTAGCTCAGCTGAAGTCCAATAGTACAGTTATTTCTCTTTCTTTCTTATCAGCTGGTTTGCAGTGCTTTTTCCTGGGATGTTGGCTTGGTGCTAATTTTTAACATCTTTTTCTTTTCTGTTTTAAATTGTAAAATTAATATCTGTTCATTGTAACTAGTGAAACGATAAAAAAATTAATAAGGACAAGCTAACAATTTCCTTTCACTTCCCTGAGGATACCAGGGCAAATAAGTTTATATGCATTTTTGAAACTTTTTGTAAGGTTATGGAAACATACACACATTAGTGTTGATTGTTTTTATAAGAGACATTATGGACATTAAGCTGCAATTTGTTTTTCTTTGTTTAACAATATGCTATGGATATGTTTTTCTTTGTTTAACAATATGCTATGGATAGCCTATGGATATATGCTATGGATATATTTTCAATAAATATATTTCTCCTTTTTAACACAGCTAACTGTTTTAACCTGGGTTACCTCCCAAAAGTCTGGGACAAGAGCTTGCCTGCAGACAGTTTATTCTGGAAAGTGATCCCGAGGATCAGGAGTGGAAGACTGGAAAGAATGAAACAAGGAAGGAGGACAAGTCAGCCAGTGGTTTGTTTTCAACCTGATCAGAACTGTGGGAAAGTGAGATTTCTAAGGAGCAGTTTGCTGAAGGGACAAAGGAGAAACCACATGGATGCTGGTTCCAGCTCCCTAGTGGTCAGGATACGCCCTGTGCCCTTTCTGACTTCAAGTTTTCAGCTATATTGGAATGGCTGCATTCCTACAAATGTCTCAAGTGTTGATGATAAAGAGTCTGGACACAAAGCGAGAAATATGTGATGCAGCTGAAAGAAAGTGCTGTCAATTATACCTCTGAGCAGCTGGTTACTACAGCAACAGCTAGAATAAAATGTGAACTGAGAGGATGTGGAATGATACCCAGGAGAAATCTAAAACAAATGCATAATGTTCCATAATGCGTATGTGCCATATTTATGTAACAATACACAGTGGATAGGTATTTGTGTTGTTTCCAGTTTTATTTTTGCCTCCACAATCTGGCACTAAACATCCTTATTCATATATTTTTATTAGCTGGTGCTTTGAGGTCTATATAATTCCCCAAAATGGAATTGCTGGTTCCAAGCACTTTTAATCTGTTAACTGATTCCTTCCATAGCATAGGTATTATTATTGTCCTCCTTTCTCACACGAGGAATCAGGCACACGTAGAAATCTAGTAANCCTTTACAATATTGTGGTTCAACTGTACTTTTGATTCCAAACTACATCATTTCCTATGAAGTAATTCTTTTAAAATGTACCCATATCTTAGTTTTATCTCAATCATTAATATTTATTCGAGTCCAATCCCTCATCTTACAGGAGCTCCAGTTCTACTACTTATGCATTTAAAATGTTAAACAACTTCAGGAGGGGGGGAATTGTGTTATTTTTATATTTATATCCCTAGTGACTTTTCTCAGGATTAGCACAGAAAAAAAATCTGTAAACATCTGATATTGGTCCAAAGAGACTTTGATGATCACACATGGACATTTATTTTCCTATCTAACAAAACTAGTGTCTTTTTTCAAACTCATTTCTGCTAAGAAAATGTCTCTCAAGTGCACAAATGGATTCCTAGTTTCTAAACTAGTGGTATTTTCTAAATTATTTTTCTGCTTGAATTCTCAATGACAGGTTAATATCTTCTATATTAGACCTGCCCTTTGCCTTCATAAATAGTTCTTTTCAATATTTCATTATCATTTCCCTCAGTGGAATTTCCNAAAAAAGTCAGCCACTGTGTTCAATGTTTCCCCATCTATTTGCCCTGACGAGATGTGACTGGATGCCATGATCTTCATTTTCTGAATGTTGAGTTTAAGCCAACTTTTTCACTCTCCTTTTTCACTTTCATCAAGAGGCTCTTTAGTTCTTCACTTTCTGCCACAAGGGCAGTGTCCTCTGCATATCTGAGGTTATTGGTATTTTTCCCAGCAATCTTGATTCCAGCTTCTGCTTCTTCCAGCCTAGTGTTTCTCATGATGTACTCTGCATATAAGTTAATAAGCAGGGTGACAATAGATAGCCTTGACATACTCCTTTTCCTATTTGGGACCAGTCTGTTGTTCCTTGTCCAGTTCTAACTGTTGCTTCCTGACCTGCATACAGGTTTCTCAAGAGGCAGGTCAGGTGGTCTGGCATTTCCATCTCATCTCTTTCAGAATTTTCCACAGTTTATTGTGATCCACACAATCAAAGGCTTTGATGTAGTCAATAAAGCAGAAATAAATGTTTTTTTTTTTTTCTGGAATTCTCTTTCTTTTTGATGATCCAGCATATGTTGGCAATTTCTCTAGTCTGTATCAAATTTTCATTGATCTTAAATTTCAAATTTTTATCAAAGTCTTAATATTTATTTTGAGAAACATAATTGCATTTTTCCAAAGGGTTAATGGATTTATTTTAATTTTTTTTCAGTAGTACATTTGATTTTGCATAGGTAAAATAGTCATGTGATTTATGAGCTATAAAATGGTACAATTTTCCTCATGTATCAACAGATAATACCTTTCTGAGTTTCTTGTGTATTTTTTAAAATTTCTTTTTAACACTTATACAGTCAAAAATTAATGGTACTTGAAAATTGTACAAAAACACAAAATTGGACAAAATGAAGAAAAACCTGCACATAAATATTTAAATCAGCTTTTTCATAACTTTCAAAACTTGGAAGCAATAAAGATGGTACTTTAATAGATGTATAGATAAACAAACTATGGTATATACAGGCAATATTATATTATTCAGTACTACAAAAATGAGCTATTAAACCATGAAAAGACATGGAGGGACATAAATGCATATTAATAAGTCAGTGAAGTCAATCTGAATAGGCTTTATACCATACGAGTCTAAATATGTGACGTTCTGGAACGAGCAAAACTATAGAGACAATGAAAAGATTTAGTAGTTATTGGAGGATGATGATAAGAAGAGATAAATAAATACGCAGAACCCAGAGGATTTTGCATGGTAGAGAAATTATTTATTCGATGTTGTAAAGATGGATATATGGTATTAACCCTTTGGCTAAACCCATAGAACATTTAACACCAAAAGTGAATTCTAAGGTGAGCTATGGTCTTTGAGTGATTATAATGTGTCAATGTAGGTTTATTATTGGTTAAAAAAAAAAAAAAAGAAAGAAAAAAAACTGAATAAATAAAACACACCTTGTTGGTGAATGGTGTTGATAAATTCCTTGTATGTGTGGAGGCAGGGAATAGCCGGAATTTTCTGTACCTTTCTTTCAATTTCATTGTAAACTTGAAACATCTATAAAAGTAAATTTAAAAAAAAGCTGAATATGATTCCTATTTCCCCAACTTTTACACAAATAATAGGACATTATGTACATTGTTTTTTGCAAATTTATATTTTTATTTACACTATAAATTGGAGGTTTTTCTACATCAGAATATAGAAAAGAGTTTCATTCTTTTTGTNCCTTTCTTTCAATTTCATTGTAAACTTGAAACATCTATAAAAGTAAATTTAAAAAAAAGCTGAATATGATTCCTATTTCCCCAACTTTTACACAAATAATAGGACATTATGTACATTGTTTTTTGCAAATTTATATTTTTATTTACACTATAAATTGGAGGTTTTTCTACATCAGAATATAGAAAAGAGTTTCATTCTTTTTGTTTTTTTGAAGAGATAGATTTATTTATTCTTTTACTTTATATTTTGAGATTATTGCAAAATCACACACAGTTGTCACAAATAATTCCAAGAGATCTCATATATTCTTTTACATACTTTCTCCTGATACCATCATTTTTCACTTCTATTGTAGATTATAAACAGAAATTTTACATTGATACAATCCTTTGGGCTTATTCATACTTCATCGGTTCTAAATTCACTCATTTCTGTGTGTATGTTCTTTTGACTATACTAAGCTCCATGTAGTTTATCACATGTGGAGATTTGTGAGATCATTACTATAGACAAGCTCTATTTTATCTGAACAGCTCTAGTCTGTCTGGTATAACAGAGTCTTTCCTGCTTTCTTTTGGTTAAAGTTTGAATGATATGTTTTTTCCTTTTACTTTCCCCAAATCATTATACTTAAAGTGAGTTTGCTAATAACAACATATAATTAAATTATGCTTTTCATCTACTTTGCTCATTTTAGACCATTTACATTTATTATATTGATATGTTAGTATTTCAGGTATTTTTTTTTTCAATTTTTTCTCTGTTCCCTAAAATCATGTATGGTCCCTAGTTATTGTCTTCCTATGTATTATTTTATTTTTTAGAATTTTATTTTGACTTATCCCTCCTTACATTTGACTTATCCCGTCTTATCCTTACCAACCATTAGATGCATGAGAGGTGATTTTCTAGGACTACAAAGTCTAAATTATATAAATATTTAAACTTCCGCATAAGTGCTTTGAGTGTCAGCTTCTGGAATACTTACACTAGGGAAAATCTATTGCTGGTAAGAATGCAAATTAGTAGAGCCATTTAAGATACATAAACATTTATGATATAACCAGAAAATCCAAATATTTACCAAGGACAAATAAAAGCATGGGCTCCCCTTGTAGTTCAGCTGGTAAAGAAACTACCTGCAATGGGTGAGACCTGGGTTCGATATCTCGGTTGGGAAGACCCCCTGGAAAAGGAAAAGACTACCCATTCCAGTATTCTAGCCTTGGAGTTGCAAAGAGTCAGACACAACTGAGAAACATTTAGTAGTAGTAGTTTTTTTAAAATAAAAACATAAGTCCTCAAAAGGTCTACACATGAACGTTCATAGAACTGTTTTTCATAATAATTTTAAAAATATAGCAAAGCAAGTGTGCATCATCTCATGAATTTATAAACACAGTGTAATACATAGATACTCAGTACAAAAAAAAAAATGTGGACACATGCAAAAACACCAATAAATCTCTGAAATTGAAAAATATATTATTTCACATCTGATATTTAAAAATAGAGTCCAAGAAGTTTTAACACTGATTTAGAGTTACAAGCTTTTTGATTGTTTGTTTGTTTGTTTTTCTGAAAAGAAACTTACCCTCAGTGCTGTAGGCGACTGTGAATAGTCAACAATATCACATCGAAACAAATAGCCTGTACCCCAGCCAGACATTAAAAACTGTAAGCGAGCACATGCATATTACAAAAGAAAAGTACTTGCTCAATAGCTACAACAAAGGTAATTTTGACCATGTCTCTTTGTTACATTTTCAGCTAACTCAGCAGTCAGTGCAGAGGCAAACATGGACTAGAACAATTACATACCAGGAACTCCATATCAAAGCATCAACAGTTTTAAAAGTTGTAAAGTCACATTTGTATAAACTGTGTGCTAATTAAAATGACTATTTCTTCAGAGGCCAAAAGTCCATTCTATATGTCTGTGTCTCTTTTGTTGTCTCACATAAGGTAAACATTATTTTTAAGTGCTATGTGATTATGTCAAGAATTATGAAAGTAGCTTAATGAATAAAATTTGGGAAATACTAAAAAATAATAATAATTTAAAAATGACTATTTCTTGGAATGCTTATTCTAATAAACTGGAGAGCAAATTACCAGCAATGCTTTGTTTAAACAGCAAATGTTTGTAAGTATTTGACGTTATTTATGTACATCTCTATATGCCTGTGCATATGTTCGTGTATTCTCAAAGAGGTGACTGAATCTGAAATCAGTCTTTTCTGATCATTTCAAATCTTTGCAATTAGTTAACAAATAAATGAACAAACCAACCTTAAAAAGAAAGAAAGATACCTTTTAAAAATCTGAATGAGTTAATATATTTCCAAGAGAAATGCTGAGTGGAAGTCACTGACATGTCTGGGCTCAAATGTTGGGCAAGGGTGCCAGGTAGGAAGGAGTATTTTACCCATGGACACATTTGTTACTTGACTTTCCTCTCACTTACTTCCTTTTTTATCTCTCAATTTCTTTCCAGTAAGTCCATTATTTTCCCATCTCATCTTCACACTTCTTTTTTTCATTCTCCTTTATTTGGTTTTTGTTCCCTTTTATTTTATCTTTAATCACATCAGTTGATGAGACCCAGTTTTGAAGTAGATTGCATGTATATGTTCAAACTTTTAGCTCCTGAAGCAAAGTGTTCAGTTAAGGAAAAAAATAATGCATCAAATAATTAAATTGAAAATTAAAAAATCCAGGTTTTTAACTGTCAGAGAATAATATTACTAGTAAGGAAATGAGAATGGCTAGAGTAAACCCTGTAATGCTGAAATGAAATTTGGGCAGGTCTATAGATAGTTAAATTTATTTGTGCATGTGTATATGTCCTTGTACACATGTACATAGAGTAACAAAACTAGAGCTCAGACTGTGTATACACCTGTGGTGGATTCATGTCGATGTATGGCAAAACCAATACAGTATTGTAAAGTAGAATAAANTGCTGAAATGAAATTTGGGCAGGTCTATAGATAGTTAAATTTATTTGTGCATGTGTATATGTCCTTGTACACATGTACATAGAGTAACAAAACTAGAGCTCAGACTGTGTATACACCTGTGGTGGATTCATGTCGATGTATGGCAAAACCAATACAGTATTGTAAAGTAGAATAAAGTAAAAAAATAAACTAATTATTTTTAAATAAATAAATAAATAAAAGGACAAAAAATAAAATAAAATAAAAAGAAAACAAAAGAAGAAATGATTAACAAATAAATGATATACATTATGTTAAAAAAATAAATAAATACAATTCTTCACTAAATAGACTCAAGACTCCTGGGCTGTTCCATCTGCATATCTATGACTATAGTCTCCTTAGGAGAGAAAAGAGGAAAAATGTGAGTTTCCCTCTTATTCTTTAGACAGCAGAAATCCCTTTTTCTCTGTTTATTCAAGAATGAGAAAATTTTTACTGGAGTTTTAGTTGCTTCAGCAATTGGTATAGCCACCAATACTGACTCCCCATATCTCAAAACAGATCTGCCCTTGGAGCACTGTTACAAGCAAAGTGCAAAAAACAGAGAGACAGGAAGATGATATTTAAGTCTCAGACTTATTGGTCATTTCCACAACATTTGATTCACTTTTGCAACTTGTTTGCTTTTGATTTCATTTTCAGAATCCTTGGGTAGGTATTATTTTGTACACAGTCTAGGATTTTCAGTTGTATTCAGCACTAGAGATAGGCTATCTGGACTTTTCCTATTAAAGCCAAATATTTCATAGTGATATTTTTTAAAATTTCATACTGCTTTTTAATTTTAAGGAACTTAGTTTTCAACCATTTCTAATGTCACACAAGAGTATTGATCTCTTGAAATTATACACTATAAAAATAAATCTAAATTCTGCAACTTACTGTTAAATTATATATTCTGCTTTTTGTTCCATCTCTTCATTTAAAAAAAATTAAATATTTTAATGATCCAAACACATTGAATTGGGCTTCCCTGGAGGCTCAGCAGTAAAGAATTCACCTGTCAATGTGGGTGATGTGAGTTCTATCTTTCCTGGTCTGAAAGATCCCCTGGAGAAAGAAATGGCAACCCATTCCAGTATTCTTATCTGGGAAATCCCATGGATAGAGGAACCTGGACAACTACACAGTCCATGAGGTTGCATGAGTTGGATATGAATTAGTGACTAAACAAGAACAACAACATTATGTATACTGATGCTCTGGTTGATGCATTCCCTAAGGTAATACCCTAATCAATAGTTGCAATGAAAAAAACTTTTTTTGTAACAAGTTAATAAAGAATTATAAATGTGGAGGTTTAATAGTAACATAAATATTGTTTTTTTCTTTTTACTTAAATCTTACATGGTCCAGTTAGTTTATTAAATGTAATCTAAATGTGGTCCACTGGAGAAGGGAATAGGGAACCACTTCAGTATTCCTGCCTTGAGAACCCATTAACAGTATTAAAAGACAAAAAGATAGGACACTGAAAGATGAACTCTCCAGGTCGGTAGGTGCCCAATATGCTACTGGAGACCAGTGGAGAAATAACTCCAGAAAGAAAGAAGGGATGGAACCAAAGCAAAAACAACGCCCAGTTGTGAATGGGACTGATGATGGAAGCAGGGTTTGATGCTGTAAGGAGCAATATTTCATAGGAACCAGGAATGTTAGGTCAATGAGTCAAGGCAAATTGAAAGTGGTCAAACAAGAGATGGCAAGAGAAAACATAGACATTCTAGGAATCAGTGAAGTAAGATGGACTGGAATGGGTGAATTTAACTCAGATGACCATTATACTACAGTGGGCAGGAAGCCCTTAGAAGAAATGGAGTAGTGATCATAGTGAACAAAAGAGCCTGAAATGCAGTACTTGGATGTGATCTCAAAAACAACAGAATGATCTCTGTTCAATTCCAAGGAAAATTATTCAATATTACAGTAATCCAAGTCTATGCCCCAACCAGTAACACTGAAGAAGCTGAAATTGAATGGTTCTATGAAGACNCTCAAAAACAACAGAATGATCTCTGTTCAATTCCAAGGAAAATTATTCAATATTACAGTAATCCAAGTCTATGCCCCAACCAGTAACACTGAAGAAGCTGAAATTGAATGGTTCTATGAAGACCTACAAGACCTTCTAGAACTAACACTCCAAAAATATGCCCTTTTCATTATAGGGGTCTGGAATGCAAAAGTAGGAAGCCAAGAAACACCTGGAGTAGCAAGCTAATTTGGCATTGGAGTATGGAATCAAGCAGGGCAAAGAATAACAGAGTTCTGCCAAGAGAATGCACTAGTCATAGCAAACACACTCTTCCAAAAACACAAAAGAAGAGTCTACACATGGACATCACCAGATGGTCAACACTGAAATCAGATTTTATTATATTCTTTGCAGCCAAAGATGGAGAAGCTCTATACAGTCAGCAAAACCAAGACTGAAAGCAAACTGTGACTTGGATCATGAACTCCTTATCACCAAATTAAGACTGAAATTTAAGAAAGTGGAAAAAACCACTAAAGCATTCAGGTATGACTTAAATCAAATCTCTTATGACTATACAGTAGAAGTGAGAAATATATTTTAGGGACTATATCTCATAAACAAGTGCCTGATAAACTATGGATGGAGTTTTGTGACATTGTACAGGAGACAGGAATCAAGACCATCCCCAAGAAAAAGAAATGCAAAAAAGAAAAATGGCTGTCTGAGGAGGCCTTATAAATAGCTGTGAAAACAAGGAAAGTGAAAAACAAAGGAGAAAACGAAAGATATACCCATTTGAATGCAGAGTGCCAAAGAAGAGCAAGAAGAGATAAGAAAGCTTACCTCAGCGATCAATACAAA
>SJYV01037222.1:440429-529656 GCA_006410875.1 Neotragus pygmaeus | reverse complement strand
GAGTTTTGTGACATTGTACAGGAGACAGGAATCAAGACCATCCCCAAGAAAAAGAAATGCAAAAAAGAAAAATGGCTGTCTGAGGAGGCCTTATAAATAGCTGTGAAAACAAGGAAAGTGAAAAACAAAGGAGAAAACGAAAGATATACCCATTTGAATGCAGAGTGCCAAAGAAGAGCAAGAAGAGATAAGAAAGCTTACCTCAGCGATCAATACAAAGAAATAGAGAAAAACAACAGAATGGGAAAGACTAGAGATCTCTTCAAGAAAATTAGAGATACCAAGGGAACATTTCATGCAAAGATGGGCTCAATAAAAGACAGAAATTGTAGGGACCTAACAGAAGCAGAAGATATTAAGAAGAGGTGGCAAGAATACACGAAAGAACTGTACAAAAAAGATCTTCACGACCCAGATAATCACGACGGTGTGATCACTGACCTAGAGCCTGACATCCTGGAATGTGAAGTCAAGTGGGCCTTTGGAAGCATTACTATGAACGAAGCTAGTGGAGGAGATGGATTTCCAGTTGAGCTCTTTCAAATCCTGAAAGATGGTACTGTGAAAATGCTGCACTCAATATGCTAGCAAATTTGGAAAACTCAGCAATGGTCACAGGACTGGAAAAGGTCAGTTTTCATTTCAACCCCAAAGAAAGGCAATGTCAAAGAATGCTGAAACTACCACACTATTGCACTCACCTCACACACTAGTAAAGTAATGATCAAAATTCTCCAAGCCAGGCTTTATCAGTACGTGAACCATTAACATCCAAATGCTCAAGCTGTTTCTAGAAAAGGCAGAAGAACTAGAGATAAAATTGCCAACATCCGCTGGGTCATCGAAAAAGCAAGAGAGTTCCAGAAAAATATCTATTTCTGCTTTATTGACTAGCAAAGCCTTTGACTGTGTGGATCACAATAAACTGGAAAATTCTGAAAGGAATAGGAACACCAGATCATCTGACCTGCCTCTTGAGAAACCTGCATGCAGTTCAGGAAGCAACAGTCAGAACAACAAAATTGTTCCAAATAAGAAAAGGAGTATGTCAAGACTGCATATTGTCACCCTGCTCTTTTAACTTATATGCAGAGTACATCTTGAGAAATGCTGGGCTGGAGGAAGCACAAGCTGGAATCAAGATTGCCGGGAGAAATATCAATAACCTCAGATATGCAGATGATATCACCCTTAAGGTAGAAAGTGAAGAAGAACTAAAGAACTTCTTGATGAAAGTGGAAGAGTAGAGTGAAAAAGCTGGCTTAAAGCTCAACATTCAGAAAACTAAGATCATTGCATCTGGTCCCATCACTTCATTGCAAATAGATGGAGAAACAGTGGCTGGTTTGTGTGTGTGGGGTGGGTGGATGGGTGGCTCTAAAATCACTGCAGATGGTGATTGCAGCCATGAAATTAAAAGATGTTTACTCCTTGGAAAGAAAGTTATGACCAACCTAGACACCATATTAAAAAGCAGAGTCATTACTTTGCCAACAAAGGTCCGTCTAGTCAAAGGTATGGTTTCTCCAGTGGTCAAGTATGGGTTTGAGAGTTGAACTATATAGAAGACTCAGTGATGGAGAATTGATAATTTTGAACTGTGGTGTTGGAGAAGACTCTTGAGAGTTCCTTGGACTGTAAAGACATCCAACCAGTCCATCATAAAGGACATCAGTCCTATGTGTTCATTGGAAGGACTGATGTTGAAGCTGAAAGTCCAGTACCCTGGCCACCTGATGAGAAGAGCTGACTCATTTGAAGACTCTGATGCTGGGAAAGTTTGAGAGCAGGAGGAGAAGGGGAAGACAGAGTATGAGATGGCTAGATGGCATCACCGACTCGATGGACATGGGTTTGGGTGGACTCTGGGAGTTGGTAATGGACAGTGAAGCCTGGTGTGCTGCAGTTCATGGGGTCGCAAAGAGTCAGACACAAGTGGGTGACTGAACTGAGTTGAACTGAATCTAAATGCTTTAATCAATAATTTAAAAAGTCGACTTCCGTGTGCCTTTATTGTCAGGTTACTTCATTTGATTCTCTAAATTAATGAGATGTGATGCTTACCGTAGCTTCTTTGAAATCACGTGGCTCAGAGAGCATGAATAAGTTATGATTGAAAGTAAAAGTAAAACTGTTCTTTAAAAATATGCAGATATGTTTTGGTTATCATTACTTTTCAGCTTTATTTGTCTTAATGTAAACCTTAACTTAAATCATAGAATTCATTTTCTTAGATAATCCCAAGTTCTAAGAGGTCTTTTCTTAGAATGCTGAAGAAATATTGCTTAAGATTTCATGTAGAAAGGAAGTATAAAGACAGCATTTTATCTTTCTGGAAAATTCATCATTGAAATGACAACCTATAAAATGAATATGAACATTAGGGAATATCTTTGTATTCTAAAATAATATTACATTAAAATATACTTACAAGTAAAATTAAAAGTTAGATTTTGTTATGAAACTATGAAAAAAATATCATTAAACACATTCACTTTTTTATATAAAGAAAATATTTCAAAAATATAACATAAAGGTTAAATTTTGCTTCCTTTTTTATTAAAAGAATATGATGAAATGTTATTTACATTAGTGCATATACCCTATTATTTGGAAAATATTGAACTGTAGCTTTAAATATATATTTATTTAATATATTTATTTAAAAATATGTATATTTAATTTATATATTTAAATAAAATATATTTGCATATATTTACATCCACTTATGTCTTGTTATTTTCATCATTTCATATATAACTTGCCCATTAGCATGCATTTCTTTGATTCAAAGAGTTCTAGTATACACATAAACACTTTGTCCATTTTTAAAAGAATGCTATATGGCACCCTGGATTTCAAACTCAGGTGATTCTAATTTTAGAGATAAGTTTTGTGTCCTCCAAACTTGAAAAGGAATTTAAACCAAAAATCCGTGATTGAATTCATATTCACCTTCGTGCCACTTCAAATTTCCCAAAGAAGAAAAAGTATATTTCTTGACTAGACCAGATAGAACAGAATTTTGATGATTCATGACCATTTGCCTTTTATTCTGTTAGGGAATAAATGTTTTAGAAGGTGGTTATCAAACTGGGATATTGTACCCTAGTATGTTCAGGCTTGTAGATACTTTTCCAAGGTAGCTGTAAGGGATCATTTCTGGATCTTCTGTTTCCAAGGTACTCTTTGTAATAACAGTTCTGCATGTATATTTGGAAATTAATTCTCAGTCAATTGTTTCATTTGCTATTATTTTCTATCATTCTGAATGCTGTCTTTACACCTTGCTTGCAGTTTCCTTTGCTGTGCAAAAGTTTTTCAGTTTAATCAGGTCCCACTTATTTACTTTTGTTTTTATTTCCATTACTCTAGGAGGTGGGTCACAGAGGGTCTTGCTTTAATTTATGTCATCAAGTGTTCTACCTATGTTTTCCTCTAAGAGTTTTACAGTTTCTGGTCTTTTATTTAGGTCTCTAATCCATTTAGATTTTAAACAGTGCTAGGAAGTGTTTTAATTTCATTCTTTTACACATAGCTGTCCAGTTATCCCAGCACCATTTATTGAAGAGGCTGTCTTTGCCCCATTGTATATTCTTGCCTCTTTGTCAAAAACAATGTACCCATAAGGGCATGGGTTTCTCTCTGGGGTTTCTATCTTGTTCCATCAGTCTATATTTCTGCTTTTATTCCAGTAAGACACATGTATCCCCATTGTTCATTGCAGCACTATTTATAATAGCTAGAACATGAAAGTAACCCAGATGTCCATCAACAGACAAATGAATAAGGAAGTTGTGGTACTTATACACAATGGAATATTCAGTTCCGTTCAGTTCAGTTCATTTCAGTCACTCAGTCGTGTCTGACTCTTTGTGACCCCATGAATTGCAGCACGCAAGGCCTCCCTGTCCATCACCAACNTTGCATCTCTTGCATTGGCAGGTGGATTCTTTATCAGTGAGTCACCTGGGAAGCCCCTTCTTCCTCTTATTAGGGCACTAACCCCAACATAGAAGTTCCATTCTCATGACCTCAGTGAACCAGATTACCTCTCAAAGGTCCTACCTCTTAATACTGTTATGTCAGGGGCAGGATTTAACATACGGACTTTGGGTGGGGTGGGGCATGAACATTTATTCTACAACAACTGATTGTCTGTACACTGTGGCCCAGCTAAGTTGACACGTAAAATTATCCATCACAGTAGTAAACCACCTTAGCCTTTGCATCACAGGGTTTGCCTACTTGGTCCACTTATTTAGTAGCATAGAAAAATGTACCTATAATTGTACCCTGGAAGTCAACTATTTATTGACAGAGTGTCTTTCAGGGGATACTTTTTCATTCTTTTGTCTCATATGATTTTTAAAGATTTTTTTCCCCTCATTTCTAGTATATTTAACTAGTGGGACCAGCTTTTGAATCTGAGGTCTCGCTTTCTAGGGAGGAATTCAAAAGGATCTTCCTTAAAATGCATGCATACATACAATTAATGTTTGTTCCCTTAAAGTAATTCATAATGAATCTACCAAGGAATACAAGCAAATGGAGCTAACGGAAATTTGTCGGATTAGATTTTAACTTTCTGTATTCTCTTGTGTGAAATCTGTTTTATACGCAAAGTTCAAAGACCTCCAAGACAAGAGGTTTATATCCCATGTGATGTTAGCATTGCTGTCATTTTATTATTTCTTTTGCAAAATCTTTTTTTTTTCCGTACCAGGTTTTTTCTTGAGAATAGTTGTTCTCATTCTTCAACAGAATCCCTACTACCGGAATGGACATGAATCTGTTTATCTGTTAATCATCTTGAGTCCTTATTGAGTGACTCATCCTTCACTCAGGGGTCTCTGGAGTGTCTCTGTCACAGCCAGTATGCTGGCTCTGTGAGTATACTTTCTGGTATGTGTTTTACAATGACAGTCTCAAGTAAGAAATCATTATTATTATTTTTTTGCCTGAGGTTAATAAAAAGGCTTATGATAGAGTGTAGCTCAGCTGAAGTCCAATAGTACAGTTATTTCTCTTTCTTTCTTATCAGCTGGTTTGCAGTGCTTTTTCCTGGGATGTTGGCTTGGTGCTAATTTTTAACATCTTTTTCTTTTCTGTTTTAAATTGTAAAATTAATATCTGTTCATTGTAACTAGTGAAACGATAAAAAAATTAATAAGGACAAGCTAACAATTTCCTTTCACTTCCCTGAGGATACCAGGGCAAATAAGTTTATATGCATTTTTGAAACTTTTTGTAAGGTTATGGAAACATACACACATTAGTGTTGATTGTTTTTATAAGAGACATTATGGACATTAAGCTGCAATTTGTTTTTCTTTGTTTAACAATATGCTATGGATATGTTTTTCTTTGTTTAACAATATGCTATGGATAGCCTATGGATATATGCTATGGATATATTTTCAATAAATATATTTCTCCTTTTTAACACAGCTAACTGTTTTAACCTGGGTTACCTCCCAAAAGTCTGGGACAAGAGCTTGCCTGCAGACAGTTTATTCTGGAAAGTGATCCCGAGGATCAGGAGTGGAAGACTGGAAAGAATGAAACAAGGAAGGAGGACAAGTCAGCCAGTGGTTTGTTTTCAACCTGATCAGAACTGTGGGAAAGTGAGATTTCTAAGGAGCAGTTTGCTGAAGGGACAAAGGAGAAACCACATGGATGCTGGTTCCAGCTCCCTAGTGGTCAGGATACGCCCTGTGCCCTTTCTGACTTCAAGTTTTCAGCTATATTGGAATGGCTGCATTCCTACAAATGTCTCAAGTGTTGATGATAAAGAGTCTGGACACAAAGCGAGAAATATGTGATGCAGCTGAAAGAAAGTGCTGTCAATTATACCTCTGAGCAGCTGGTTACTACAGCAACAGCTAGAATAAAATGTGAACTGAGAGGATGTGGAATGATACCCAGGAGAAATCTAAAACAAATGCATAATGTTCCATAATGCGTATGTGCCATATTTATGTAACAATACACAGTGGATAGGTATTTGTGTTGTTTCCAGTTTTATTTTTGCCTCCACAATCTGGCACTAAACATCCTTATTCATATATTTTTATTAGCTGGTGCTTTGAGGTCTATATAATTCCCCAAAATGGAATTGCTGGTTCCAAGCACTTTTAATCTGTTAACTGATTCCTTCCATAGCATAGGTATTATTATTGTCCTCCTTTCTCACACGAGGAATCAGGCACACGTAGAAATCTAGTAAAGGAAAGCAGTTAGAATTTTTATTTGGTACTCAAATATTTAAATTCCAAAAAATTATTAGACCATATAAAAGAAAAAATTTTAATATTATTAAGTCAATGTGGTTTATTTCTTTAACCTGCAGATCATGCTTTCTGGCAGTCATTTAAGCATCATATTTCCAGAGAAGGAAGGAAGGTGCGTTACTCCCCAAAAGAGCAGTTTCCGACCTAGAAGAACTCTTTAAGCAGAAACCTTAGAGGCAGTCTTCCCTATAAAGTCACCATTGGGGTGGAGTCAGGGGAATGACCTTGAGCTGAGGGCTGCAAGGTCGACTGCTTGAGTTGTAGCTTTTGGCAGGCCTACCTAGATAAGAGAATTTGTGTTCACGAACCGAACTTCTATACCAAAAGACAGCATGGGAACCAGCTATCAGGCAGACCCAGGAATGGGCAAGTTATGGGGCACGTGGGCCTAGATTACAGAAATCTTTTTACAAAAAAGTATCTCAGTTTGTTGAAGTAGCCCTTGGTCAAAATATCTGTGGTTCTTGGAAGCTCAGTATGTTCATTCTGTGGCCCTGGTGCTAAGGAGATGCTCTTCCAAGCCCAGAGGATGAAGTGCTTATGTTCAGGAGGAATTAAGAATAAGCCACAGAGTGAAGGTCCCTTATGGGGCAGAGATGGTGAATCTAAAGATCTTCCAGTCAGTGCATTCCACTTGACTGCATGGCTTCCTAAGTCTCACAGATAGACGACACAAGACTCCTTGACTCAATGAGCTGAACCTCTAACAATTACAATCAATGCATAAAAAACGAACCGGAACATTATCTAGTATGCTGCATTAGTTTTCTATTGCTGCCAAAATAAATTACCACAAATTCAATAGCAACACAATTTGTTTTCTCACAATTTCTTTAGGTCAGAAGTCCAGGTGAGCTCAGCTGAGTTCTTTGTTCAAGATTCCACGAGGCTAAAATGAAGGTTTCAGCTCAGCTGCATTCCTTACTAGCAGCTCTAGGGGAAAATCTGCTTCCAAGCTTATTCAGATTGTTGGCTGAATATACTCCCTGGGTTTGTAGGATTGTCTCTGGTTGTTGTTGTTGTTTTTTGCTGGCTGTCATTCAAGGGCCATTATTTGCTCCTTGAGTTTCCTACAGTTCTTTCCCACGTAAGCCCCTTTCAGCAATGGTGGACCAAATCCCTCTCAAGGTTTCAATCTCTGACTTCCTCTTTCTGACGCATCTCTGAACTCTAGCTAGAGAAAGAGCTTTGCTTTAAGGCTCCTGTGATTAGATTGTGCTCACATGCATAATCCAAGATAACCTCTTTAAGGCCTGTAGGTTTATCTGCAGTCTCTTTTGCCATATGGTGTAATGTATTCACAGGTCTCAGGGATTAAAGAATGAGCATCCTTGGGGGTTCATTCTGTGTACTCTGTATATTATAATAAAAGTATGAACAAAATATTAATGGGAAGGCAGAGCAAGGAGATGGCAATTCTGTCTGGAATAAAGGTGGTAGAGAGAAAGGCTTCATTGCAGGGGTAACATATGAATTATATTTCTAAGGAGGAATGTGATTTCATCAGAGAGAATGGGTACATAAAGTTTATTTCAGGCAAATATAAAATCAGGAAGACAGAAAGACATTTAGTTACGTTTGGGATTGGCAAATAATCTAGTATAGCTAAAGTATGTCTGAGTTTAAATCCTAGTTATGCTGTGTGACCATCTGTGTAGTCTCAGAGAAATCTCGCTTAGTCCTCATTTCTTCTGTGAAATGGGGGTAGTTCGTGATAGTACTTATTTCACAGAACGTGAGGATTAAGTATGCTAAAATATCAAAGCACATAATGTCGTGTCTTCCACATTATATATGCACATCAGAGACAGCTACTAGTATTTACATTCCTGTTATTCCTAGAGCCAGAGCAGATTGGTAAAAAGTGAAGTGGCAGGAGTGAGTGAGGCTGAGAGTGTAGGCTGTGCTTGGCGTGTGCAGTCAGAATGGAACTGTATTAATCAGTATTATTTTGACTCACTGTTTTCTTCCAGATATTCTGACATCACTTTTCTATGAGTTTTATCTTACTTTCAAAGGCGTCATCTTAATTTTTTTGAGTGGGTTTTACTCCAAGTCCCCCAAATCTCTTACGACATTATGTCCTTTCTCTAGAAGACTTACCCTATTTTCTGTAGTTTTAGCGACTATTTCTGGCCCCAGCTTCTCCCCTGAACTGAGACCTGCACTTGAACATTTCAACCTAAACACCTTCCTCCTCATTCATTGTTCTCATGTCTCGATCACTTTCTGTCTTCTTGCCACACCATTACCACCATCTCCCTACCACATACTATTCGTATTCCACCAAGAACTATTCATATTTCACTGTTCTCTTAGTTCTTGATATCAGTATTCCCACCAATAAAAATAATTGCAACAGACAAGTCTTGGAGTGCGGTTTCATTCTTACGGACTCTTTATATTCCATTTTATTTACTTGGCATATCCATCCCAAGCTCAGATATTTCCAATCTGAAGCCCCCCCGTGCTGTTTCCATACCTTGTGCATGATTCTGTGGTGGCACATACCGCATTGCATTGTGAATAACTATCAATATGTCTGACTCTCCTGGAAGTTCACTGTGGGTACCTTAGGAGTCCATGCCTTTTCATCTTTGTATTCATCATATTTAGTAGACTACAAGGCTTCTAATAGCAGAGACTTAAAAAAAAAAAGGATGTTGAATTGACTTTGAGTTTATCTTATAGGCAACAAGTCAATTTTTAAGTCAATGAATGACATTATCAGGTAAGTGTTTCAGCAAGGTAATTCTGGCAGGTGTACTAGATGGATTGGTGGAGAATGAGAGACTGGCAGCAGTTAATTTATTCAGGAGGTTTCTTTATAACCCACATAAGAGATGATAAAGGTATAGCAGTGATGGTGAAATGAGAAAAAATGAACAAATTTGAGAGATTATTACAGGCAAGATTTCTATGACGTACTGACTGATTAGATAATATAGATGGGGGAGAGATGGGTACAGGACAATGTTGGAATTTGGGACTGGCCAAGGGAAACAAATGTTGGGTTAGGGAATATAGAAGGAAGACTTTGTTCACAGAGAAAAAAATATAAGGTTTGGTTTTGAGCATGTCAAGACAGAGGTTCCGAGGGACCCCTGGAAGAAATGGTCTAATAGGCAGTTAGAGATCAAATACATATTTTGTATGTTTTAAAACATTTTCCCAAAAATCTATATTGATTTTAAGTGTTTAAACAAATTTATGAAGCATTTATCTCTTATTTTCTAAAATAGAAGCTGTTATCTGCTTACGCTGTCTAGCCACAGTGTGCTCAACTCCACATGGTGAATCAATAGGAAAACTAAGGTGACAGGTGTTGGCACCTCTTTGCCTCTCCTTCACTCTGGCAATCTCAGTGAGCAGGAACACAAACATCACTGATCACCATGGAAGCAGTGGACACACACAGGTCAAGAATGGGATTTGCTCTAGGTCTTATGGGAAATAACAGTGGAACTTAACTACATTTCCTGACTCCTCAAATGTTTATCTCAAGAGAGCATTAGAGAAACGTAATTTGAATTTCTCAGAAGATTGTGAAGAATTTCTCCTTTCTCTTCCATCTAAGATCCAGCAATAATGGATTCTTGAAAGGCTGTCTTAATGATATTGTTTCTAGAGAGTATTAGGCTGTTTTGAAAACCTAAGACATTAGTCCTTTCTTTACCTGGATTCGTTTAGGGCCACCTGTCCTCTATGACCTGTAATCAATGGAAGAGGCTAAGTGGCACATGTTTCCCTGAACAGGAAGGAAAAGAGAGTCATGAGGGATGTAGCAAGAAGCAGAATCATTTCCCTGCGGAGTGCGATTGCATCATGCAGGTTTTGTGTCTGCTTAATGTCTTCAAATGTGGATTTAATTGTACTGTGATAGCATGTTCATACTGAGCAAGGAGAGAAAAACAAGTAACAGCTTTCTCACCAGTAAGGCATCTTATTTACCTATCGCTTCCTGGCTGCATGGAAACCACAGACAATAAATCTCTCTTGAACATTTGTGAGGTTTCTTCTTAAAATGCAGGAAATGTAACCCTCCTACAGACTGCAAGCAATTCTAAACTCTTTTCCTGTGAAATTTCTACTTAAACTCTTTGTGCCAAAATGCAATTTATTTTGAGTACTCTTGAGTTTCTTAGGACTTTAATGAGTTTAATGAATGTTTGTGATGATTTTTCATGTCAATGCCATGAGCTTTACAGGCTAGTTTTTTACTGTGATCTACCAGACCAACTCCCTCTGTGGTTGGCAGGTAGACATTAGGCATTTAAAAAATTTGACCCTGAATGTCATAGGTACAATAGTTCAGTTCAGTTCAGTCATTCAGTAGTGTCCAACTCTTTGTGACCCCATAGATTACAGCACTCCAGGCTTCCCTGTCCATCACCAACTTCCGGAGTTATTCAAACTCATGTCTATTAAGTCGGTGATGCCATCCAACCATCTCATTCTCTGTCGTCCCCTTCTCCTCTCCCCTTCAATCTTTCCCAACATCAGGGTCTTTTCAAATGAGTCAGTTCTTCACATCAGGTGGCCAAAGTATTGGAGTTTCAGCTTCAGCATCAGTCCTTCCAATGAACACCCAGGACTGATTTCCTTTAGGATGGACTGGTTGGATCTCCTTGCAGTCCAAGGGACTCTCAAGAGTCTTCTCCAACACCACCATTCAAAAGCATCAATTCCTTGGCACTCAGCTTTATTTATAGTCCAACTCTCACATCCATACATGACTACTGGAAAAACCATAGTTTTAACTAGATGGACTTCTGTTGGCAGAGTAACATCTCTGCTTTTTAATATGCTGTCTAAGTTGGTCATTGAAGAAGGTGATGGCACCCCACTCTAGTACTCTTGTCTGGAAAATCCCATGGACGGAGGAGCCTGGTAGGCTGCAGTCCATTTGGTTGCAAGAGTGGGACACGACTGAGCGACTTCACTTTGACTTTTCACTTTCATGCACTGGAGAAGGAAATGGCAGCCCACTCCAGTGTTCTTGCCAGGAGAATCCCAGGGACGGGGGAGCCTGGTGGGCTGCCGTCTATGGGATCGCACAGGGTCGGACACGACTGAAGCGACTTAGCAGCAGCAGCAGCAGGTTGGTCATAGCTTTTCTTTCAAGGAGCAAGTGTCTTTTAACTTCATGGCCTCAGTCACCATCTGCAGTGATTTTGAAGCCCCCAGTAATAAAATCTGCCACTGTTTCCATTATTTCCCCATCTATTTGCCATGAAGTGATAGGACCAGATACCATGATCTTAGTTTTCTGAATGTTGACTTTTAAGCCAAGTTTTTCATTCTCCTCTTTCACTTTCATCAAGAGGCTCTTTAGTTCTTTGATTTCTGCCATAAGGGTGGTGTCATCTTCATATCTGAGTTTATTGATATTTTTCCCAGCAATCTTGATTCCAGCTTGTGCTTCACCTAGCCTAGCATTTTGCATGATGTACTCTGCATATAAGTTAAATAAGCAGGGTAACAAAATACAGCCTTGATGATAGTAAAAGAACCTAATTTACTATGCTGTATGGTGAATATCAAAAATAGTAATAATGAATTCATCAAAATGTAGGCACTTGCTTGTCCCTTCTCATTTGTATCTCTCAGAGAAGAGGAAATAAATACCCATCAAGGACCACTGTGGACACAGTAAGGTAAAGGTACAAAGATGGGTCTGTATACATGCAGTTGATGGGTGTGGTGCAGTAAAGGTATGTGTACCTAGATTATGGCAGACTAAGGCTTTTATGGGAGAAGTGAGGAGATTATTAATATAAGAGTCCTGGAGGTTGATTTTCTTCATTTGTTATATGGCTAATGGCTCTGAGGTTTCCCAGGTGGCTCAGTAGTAAAGAATTGGCCTATCAATTCAGGAGACACAGGGATGTGGGTTTAATCTTTGGGTCAGGCAGATCCCCTGGAGAAGGAAATGGCAACCCACTTCAGTATTCTTGCTGAGAAAATCCCACAGACAGAGGAGCCTTGAGGGCTACAGTCCATGGGGTCACAAAGAGTCAGACACAACTGAAGCAACTTAGCATGCACGCACATTTTGAAATGATTACTACAATGAAGCTATATATCCATCACCTTACATAGTTATCATTTTTTTGTTTCTTTTATGCTAAAAACATTTAAGGTCTACCCTGTTTGCAACGGAGAAGGCAATGGCACCTCACTCCAGTACTCTTGCCTAAAAAATCCCATGGCAGGAGGAGCCTCGTAGGCTACAGTCCATGGGGTCACTAAGAGTCGGACACAACTGAGCAACTTCACTTTCACTTTTCACTTTCATGCATTGGAGAAGGAAATGGCAACCCACTCCAGTGTTCTTGCCTGGAGAATCCCAGGGACGGGGGAGCCTGGTGGGCTTCCGTCTAGCGGTTGCACAGAGTCGGACACGACTGATGCGACTTAGCAGTAGCAGCCTCTTTGCAAGTTTCAGTATACAATACAATGTTAACTATAATCACTGTATTAGATCTCCAAAACTTTTCTGTCCTGCATAAATGGAACCCTTGACCAACATCTCTCCATTTCCCCTATTCCCCAGCCCCTGGCATCCAGCATTCTACTTACTGCTTCTATGAGTTTGGCTTTTTCAGTTTCCACATATAAGTGAGGTCATGCAGTATTTGTCTTTCCGTACCTGACCGGTTTCATTTAGCAAAGTGTCCTCCAAGGTCATCCATGTCATCCCAAATGGTAAGATTTCTATTTAAAGGCTGAATAATATTCTATATACACACTTTCTTTATCCATTCACCCATGTGTAGACACTTAGGTTGATTTCATATCTTGGCTCTTGTGAATACTGCTTCAAAAAAAAAAAAAAAAANCGACTTAGCAGTAGCAGCCTCTTTGCAAGTTTCAGTATACAATACAGTGTTAACTATAATCACTGTATTAGATCTCCAAAACTTTTCTGTCCTGCATAACTGGAACCCTTGACCAACATCTCTCCATTTCCCCTATTCCCCAGCCCCTGGCATCCAGCATTCTACTTACTGCTTCTATGAGTTTGGCTTTTTCAGTTTCCACATATAAGTGAGGTCATGCAGTATTTGTCTTTCCGTACCTGACCGGTTTCATTTAGCAAAGTGTCCTCCAAGGTCATCCATGTCATCCCAAATGGTAAGATTTCTATTTAAAGGCTGAATAATATTCTATATACACACTTTCTTTATCCATTCACCCATGTGTAGACACTTAGGTTGATTTCATATCTTGGCTCTTGTGAATACTGCTTCAAAAAAAAAAAAAAAAACCATGGGGGTGCAGGTATCTGTTTGAGATACTGATTTCATTTCTTTTGGATATATATTCAGAAGTGTGACTGCTGAGTAGCTCTATTTTTAACTTTTTGTGGAGCTTCCATACTGTTTTCCACAATGGTTGTATCAATTTACACTCCCAGAACACTGCACAAGAGTTTCTGAGCAGGATACACTTTGATTCAGTGGGAAATCTTGATTTTAGTGAGTTAACCATATATGAAAGAGAGTGAAGATCAGACTCCCAGGTTTAGTTTGGCTCCGAGCTTGAAGAAAGAATGGCAAGAGGGGGACCAGGTAGTCCTTGATGCTCGAGGACTGTGATGGTTTCATAGGTTATGAGAGAATGTAGAGATTTCAAACAAAAGCCATGGTTTAAAATGAGACATATACCTTGGCCTGAGCCGTCACTGGACTCCAAAGGCCAGCACCCATTCAGTTCAGGAGGGAGATGTCCTCACGGATGACAGCGTAAGCTACCAGGAACAGCAACATCTGTAAAAACCCTCACTGCTGCTAAGTCGCTTCAGTCGTGTCCGACTCTGTGCGACCCTGTAGACAGCAGCCCACCAGGCTCCGCCGTCCCTGGGATTCTCCAGGCAAGAATACTGGAGTGGGCTGCTGTTTCCTTCTCCAATGCATGAAAGTGAAAACTGAAAGTGAAGTCACTGAGTTGTGTCCAACTCTCAGTGACCCCATGGACTGCAGCCCACAAAACCCTCACTGCATACTGCAAAATGGAAACAGAGCTTGTTTCAGAAAGATAATGATGTACCTGATTTAGACATTCTTGTTAAAAACAAAGGCAATTAGCAAATTTGTCATGTGGTATTAGAGAAAAATTTCCCTGTTCTGTTCTAGTATTCTTCAAGACAATTTGGTTTCTACCTGACTACCCGAAGAGAATTGCTCAGCTGCTACAGTAACTGTGTCCCTGGATATATGGCAGTTGACAAAAACACTCTTTATATGTTGATTTTTATGCTTAGAAATGTAGGCTGGGCTGGTGGATAGATAAAATTACAAGTTGGATGATGAAATTGGTATAAGGCAATGTTATAGCACTCTTTCTCTGTTTCATGCCTCACATCCCAGCCATCAGCAAACCCTATCAACTCCATCACTCCTACCCTGGTCTGAGCAGCCACTATTTCTCACTGGGATTTTGCAGTGGTTTCTGAACTGTTCTATTTCCTCTCTTGTCTTTCTTCCTTCTGCTCTCTAAACACCTGTAACAGTGATCTTTAAAAAATATAACTCAGATCACTATTCCTTTGATTGAAATTCTCCAAGGGGACATTAGTCAGCTCTTGCTCCAGTAAGGATCCTTAAACCACCCTGACTCAGAAGTTTACAATAGTAAGCGTTTGTTTTTCTTGTTTCCAGGTCAGCTGGGGCGGCTCTGCTTTAGGCTCCAGGATGGGTTCTGGTTGCTCCATGAACATTATTCTGGGCCTTGGCTGAAGGCTCATTGACTTCCTGGAGACCTCTCTTCCAATAGTAATCTGAAGGGGTCCCAGAAACCATGATACCTCATGTGAAAACCGGAGAAGGCAATGGCACCCCACTCCAGTCCTCTGGCCTGGAAAATCCCATGGGTGGAGGAGCCTGGTAGGCTGCGGTCCATGGGGTCGGGAAGAGTCAGACACGACTGAGCGACTTCACTTTCACTTTTTACTTTCATGCATTGGAGAAGGAAACGGCAGCCCACTCCAGTGTTCTTGCCTGGAGAATCCCAGGGACAGGGGAGCCGGGTGGGCTGCCGTCTATGGGGTCGCACAGAGTTGGACACGACTGAAGCGTCTTAGCAGCAGCAGCAGTATGTGAAAACATTTAAGGCCACTGTTTGTGTCACATTCGCTAATATTCATTGACCGCCGGTGTGAGGAAATATTCTCTACACGTGGGGAAGGATGCCGCAAAGAAATGTTGCCAAGGGCTTGAGTGTATAATCCTATTACCACAGGTGAAAAACTGGGACTAGTAAGCAAATCTTTCCAGGAGGGCTTTGTATGGCACTTCACAGTTTATAAGAACCTATATGATCTGGCCTTTGGCTACTTTTCTGAAATAATTTCCTATGACTTATCTCCTTTCTCTTTCTGTTGCAGGTACTCTGGTCCTTTTTAAAAAATTCTTTGAACCCGTAGAGCATATTTTTGTCCTGAATTTAGCATTTATGATTCCTTCTGCCTGAAATTCTCCCAACACCCCCGCACAGCTTCCCTCATTCTGGCCTCTGGTCAAATGTCTTTTCCTAAGAAAAGCCTTCCCTGGCCATACTGTTTAACATAGTAGCACTTGCCAAGCTCTTTTTGTTCTTAGCTGCTTGGTTTTTTTTTTTCTTTCTTTTTTTTTCACAGTACTTAGCACAACCTGTCATACATTCTAAATTATTTACTGGATTTTTCTCTATTTTTTTCCATAAGCTCTGTGAAGACAGGGATGTCAATATTCCCAGCACACAGTGGACAATGGGAAAATTCAAAATGTAATTGTGAATAAATGAATAAACTGAATTGCAGGATCTTCCACGTTACATTCATTTTCTGTTGCGCACACAACCTTTGAAGTCTTGGGAATATAGCAGCATCTGGCCATGCAGAAAGGACATAAAGCATTCACAGGCAAAGGGAAACTTTTTTTTTTCCTTTTTGGGCCATCAGCAGTCCTCCCTGTGTGCCTCTTTTTTTTTTTTTTGAATTACAGTTAATTTACAATGTGTGTTAATGTTCGGTATACAACAAATTGATTCATATTACACATATTTATATATTCTTTTTCATTTTCTTTTCCATTATGGTTTATTGCAGGATATTCCCTGTGCCATACAACAGGATCTTGTTGTTTATTTTATATGTAGAAGTTTGTATCTGCTAATCCCAAACTCCTAATTTATCTCCTCCCAGTCCCTTTCTCCTTTGTAAAAATCTGGGCTCAGATTTTTACATATAAACTTTCTGCACAAATGGGAAATACTGATCTGAGTCTTTTTTTTTTCCTTATATTTTCCTATTCTAAGAAGTTTTTGTCAGGTTTTTGAAATTAAAGAAAGCCTAAGGATTTTGTGCGAGCTTCTACCAATTGTTGCTTAAGTCAAGGTACTTTGGATTGTTTGTGTGTTTCTGTCAGGGACTGGCCAACTTTTAATATTGGGTGTCAAGTTTCCAATGCCTGCTTTCTCTTGGTTTAGTTTTACTTTTTTTTTTTTTTAAGATGTGGAAGTTCCCTGTCATGAACACAATATGTGTATATTTAAGTGTGGTCTTTGGAGGTGGTGCAATGGTAAAGAATCTACCTCCCAATGTAGGAGATGCAGCAGACACAGGTTCAATTCCTGGGTTGAGAAGATCCCCTAGAGTAGGAAACGGCAACCCACTCCAGTATTCTTGTCAAAAAAATTCCACGGACAGAGAAGCCTGGTGGGCTACAGTCCACGTGATTGCAAAGTGTCAGACATGTCAGAGCACGCACACACACACACACACAATACAATTATGAAAATACAATTGATATTATTCCATGGGTCTGGGGGTTTGACTGGGAGTAAGTAATCTAGTCCTTGAGAAGGTATTAGTCTCTTTCAGAAATATAATCTCTTTAAAAAGAGGTACGTGGATAATCAAACTTTTGCACAGCAAAGGAAATCATCAACAAAATGAAAAAGCAACCTACAAAATGGGGGGAACGACATCTCCATGTGACTGACAAGGGCAACAACAAAAAACAACCCAATCCAAAAAAAAGGGGCAGATCTTAATAGACATTTCTCCAAAGAAGACATACAAATGGCCAATAAGCACATGAACAGATGCTCAAAATCACTAATTATTAGAGAAATCCAAATCAAAACTACAATGAGGTATCACTGCACACCAGTCAGAGTGGCCAAGTCAAAAAGTCAAAACTAACAGATGCTGGAGAGGGTGTGGAAGAGAGGGAAACCTCCTGCACTGTTGGTGGGAAATGGTGTAGTCGCTACGGAGAACAGTAGAGAGGTTCCTGAAAAAAACTAAAACTAGAACTACTATATGATCCAGCAATCCCACTCCTGGGAGTATATCCAGAGGAAACTCCAATTCACAAATATGCAAGCACCCCAATGTTCATAGCAGCACTATTTACAATAGCCAGAACATGGAAGCAACCTAAATGTCCACTGACAGATTGATGAGCAAAGAAAATGTGTTTGCTGCTGTTTAGTCACTAAGTCGTGTCTGACTCTTTTGGGACCCCATGGACCCAGTTACACATATATAATGGAATAAGGCTTCCTTGGTAAAGAATCCACTTGCCAATGCAGGAGATGTGGGTTCAATCCCTGGTTTGGGAAAATCCCCTGGATAAGGAAATGGCAATCCACTCCAGTGTTCTTCCCTGGGAACTTTGCATGGGCAGAGGAGCTTGGCAGGCAACAGTCCATGGGGCTGCAAAAGAATCAGACACAACTTAGTGACTAAACAGCAACAATAAATAATGGAATACTAAATACCATATGATATCACTTATATGTGGAATTTAAAATATGATACAAATTAACATCGCCAAATAGAAACAGACTCACAGATATAGAAAACAAACTTATGCTTATCAAAGGAGAAAGGGACTGGGAGGAGATAAATTAGGAGTTTGGGATTAGCAGATACAAACTTCTACATATAAAATAAACAGCAAGATCCTATTGTATGGCACAGGAAATATCCTGCTATAAGCCATAATGGAAAAGAAAATGAAAAAGAATATATAAATATGTGTAATATGAATCAATTTGCTGCACACCAAACACTAACACACATTGTAAATTAACTGTACTTCAAAAAAAAAAAAAAAAAGAGGTACACAGGGAGGACTGCTGATGTCCCAGAGTTCCATTTCCACTAGGGATGTCCGATAATGGCATGCACACCATAGGCAGATGATATTTCCCGTATGTAAGCCAAGTCTACAGTATCTTGTACCTATTCTGTGGGCCAGCCCTACCAAAATATCAGCTGCAAGGAAATGGTATGTGTGGGAGAAGCATTGGAGTCATTTCTAAAAAAAGAGCTCCTTATCAGGGTATAATTTGAGATGAAGTTAGGAAGAAGAACTGTGATTCGGAGTGCAGGGAATGAAGCCAAAAGTCTGGAACGGGAATGGCAGCCAATCACTGTGTCAAGAGTATCAGCAAGGGAACCAGGGAACAAGTGAAGGTTACCCGTAGGATAACAAGCAAAAGAGCAAGGGAGGCGGGGCGGTTCGGAAGGGAATGCAGGCTGCAGGCCATGGTATTCCTTTTAGGCACAGCTTGAAACTGAGCTGGACCCGGGATGTTAGATATGTTGCTCTGTATTTTTATAGGGACTATGGTTCAATTTGTTGTTTGGGGTTTTTTTTAGTCACCGTTATTATTTAGGTGGAAAGGTCACTTCAAGGTACTTCACGAGTCAGATGGGATGTGTATTAATAGTTTTTGGTATTTGAAGGAGTCTGAGTTGCAAAAAACAAAATTCGACAGTATATTTAAAAGTTTTACCTCAAGTCATGTGGTCCAAGAACACTTTGTCCTAGTGAAAAAGCAGGATTGATGCTCATTATCCCAATTAAAGGTGAAAGATAAAGGATGTGAAAATAGATAACTGNTTTTTTTTTTTTTTTAAATTTACTTTATTTTAGCTGTGGTACATATACACAATGGAGTATTACTCAGCCATTAAAAAGAATAAATTTGAATCAGCTCTAATGAGATGGTTTCACTTCTTATATTCAAGTATTTAAAGCATTTTGAGTTAATGCATATGGTGTAAGATAGTGGTTTAGTTTCGTTCTTTTGCATGTTGTGTTGATTTTTCCTAACATCTTTTATTGAACAGACTACCTTTCCCCATTGTATATGTTCTTGGCTCCTTTGTGGTAAATTAGCCATATAAGCATGGGTTTATTTCTGAATTTTCTATTCTGTTCTGTTGATTTGTCTGTTTGAATGCAAATACTGTACTGTTTCAACTGTTACAGTTTGATAATATAGTTAAAGATCAAGGAGCATATTACCTTCATCTTTGTCCTTCTTTCTCAAGATTGCTTTGGTTATTTTGGGTCTTTTGTGATTCCCTATAAGTTTTAGGATTGTTTGTTTTATTTCTGTGAAAAAGGTCATTGGAATTTTAATAGGGATTGCATTGAATCTGTAGATTACTTTGGGTAGTGTGGGCATTTTAACAATATTAATTTTTATAATTTGGAACATGAAATTTCTATTTTGTTTCTATTTGTGTCTTCCTTAGATGTTTTTCATCATTGTCTTAAGTTTTCAGTGTACAGGTCTTTCACTTCCTTGGTTAAATTTATTCCTATGTATCTTATTCTTTTTGATGCAATTATAAATGGAATAGTTTCTTAATTTCTCTTTCTGATAGTTCATTGTTAGTGTTTGGAAGTGCAACAGATTTTTTTTGAGATGGTTTTATATCCTACAGGAGAAGGCGATGGCACCCCACTCCAGTACTCTTGCCTGGAAAATCCCATGGACAGAGGAGCCTGGTAGGCTGCGGTCCATGGGGTCGCGAAGATTGGACATCACTGAGCGACTTCCCTTTCACTTTTCACTTTCATGCATTGGAGAAGGAAATGGCAACCCACTCCAGTGGTTTTGCCTGGAGAATCCCAGGGATGGGGGAGCCTGGTGGGCTGCCATCTATGGGGTCACGCAAAGAGTCAGACACGACTGAAGTGACTTAGCAGTAGCAGCAGTAGCAGTATATCCTACAACTTACAGTTCAGTTCAGTTCAGTCGCTCAGTCGTGTCTGACTCTTTGCGACCCCATGCACTGCAGCACAGCAGGCCTCCCTGTCCATCACCAACTCCCAGAGTTCACTCAAACTCACGTCCATCGTCCATTGAGTCAGTGATGCCATCCAGCCATCGCATCCTCTGTCGTCCTCTTCTCCTCCTGCCCCCAGTCCCTCCCAGCATCAGAGTCTTTCCCAATGAGTCAACTCTTTGCATGAGGTGGCCAAAGTACTAGAGCTTCAGCTTTAGCACCATTCCCTCCAAAGAACACCCAGGGCTGATCTCCTTCAACTTTAGTGAATTCATTTATCTTAGTTTTTTTTTTTTTTTTTGATGGAATATTTGAGGTTTTCTGTGTATAAAAATTCACTGGCAAATAGTGCTCACATAACTTCTCCCTTTACAATTTGAATACCTTTTCTTTTTTCTTTTTCTTGCCGAATTTTCTGGCTAAGCATTTCAATAAATAATATGTTGAATAAAAGTGACAGGAGTGAGCAGCCTTGTCTTGTTCATGATCTTAGAGGAAAAGCTTTCAGCTTTTCACCATTGAATGTGATGTTAGCTGTGAGCCTGTCATATATGGCCATTATTGTGTTAAGGTACATTCCTTCTGTACCCACTATGTTGAGAGTTTTAATCATAAATGGATGCTTAGTTTTGTCAAATGCTTTTTCTGCATCTACTGAGATGATCATAAGATTTTTATCCTTTGTTTTATTAATGTGATGTGTTACATTGGTTGATTTTTAGGTTTTGAATCATCCTTGCATCCATGGACTAAATCCCACTTGATTATGGTGAATGATTCTTTTAATCTGGTTTGCTAGTATTTTGTTAAAGATTTTTACATCTGTATTCATTAGTGATATCGAATTATAATTTTCTTTTCTAGTAGTGTCCTTATCTGGCTTTGGTATCAGGGTAAGGTAAGGCTAGTTACATAAAATAAGTTTGGGAGTATTTTCCTCCCTCTTCAACCTTCTTGGAAGAGTTTGAGGATTGGTGTCAATTCTTTTTTAAAAAAATAAGATTTCTTTATTTTTATTTTTGGCTGTGCTGGGTCTTTGTTGCTGTGTGTGGGCTTTCTCTAGTTGCAGTGAGTGGAGGCTACGCCCTAGTTGTAGTGCATGGGTTTCTGATTGAAGTGGCTTCTCTTGTGGCAGAGCCCTGGCTCTAGACAGATGGGCTCAGTAGCTGCAGCTTGCAGGCTCTGGAGCACTGGCTTAGAAGTTGTGGCACAGTGGCATAGTTTCCTAATGGGCATGTGGGATCTTTCCAGAGCAGGGATGGAACCTGTGTCACCTGCATTGGCCAGGCAGATTCTTAACCACTGGACCACCAGGGAAGCCTGCTGTTCTTTTTATTTTAATTAATTTACTTATTTGTTTGTGTGTGTGCTGGGTCTTTGTTGCTGCCTATGGGTTTTCTCTGGTTGTCAGGGTTTAGAACGTGCAGGTTTCGGTAGCTGCAGCACATGGGCTCAGTAATTCAGGCTCAGGGGTTCTAGAGCACAGTCTCAGTAGTTGTGGTACCCAGGCTTAGTTGCTCCATGGCATGTGGAATCTTTCTGGACTAGGGATCCAACCTGTGTCCCCTGCATTGGAAGTTGGTTTCTTAACCACTGGACTACCAGGGAAGTCTCCTTGTGTTAATTCTTAAATGCTTGGTAAAAGTCACTAATGAAGCCATCTGGTCCTCGAATTTTCTTCTTTGGGGGAGTTTTGACTACTGAGTCAGCCTCTTTACTAGTAATTGGCCTATTCACATTTTCTATTTTGGCCTGATTCATTCTTGGAAGGTTTTATGTTTCTGAGTATTTTTCTATTGCTTCTAGGTTGTCTAGTTTGTTAGTGTATAATTGTTTATAACAGCTACTTATGATCCTTTGTATTTCTGTGGTATAAGTCTCAGTGTTTCCTTTTTCATTTATACTTTTGATTTCGGTTCTCTCTCTCTCTTTTTTTCATTGGCTAGTGTAGCTAAACGTTTTTCAGTTTTATCTTTTTAAAGAACCAATTCTTATTTAGTTTAATGTTTTCTATTTTTTTCCATTTCACTCATTTCACTCCATTTTTTCATTTCACTCATAATAAAGATTAGAATAGAAATTTCTAACCTTTATTATGGCATAAAGCAAAGAAGAACTAAAAAGTCTCTTGATGAAAGTGAAAGAGGAGAGTTAAAAAGCTGGCTTAAAACTCAACATTCAAAATGCTAAGATCATAGCATCCAGTCCCATCACTTCATGGCATATGGATGGGGAAACAATGGAAATAGTGGGGCTTAAAAATCACTGCAGATGGTGACTTCAGCCATGAAATTAAAAGACGCTTGCTTCTGGGAAGAAAAGCTATGACCAACCTAGACAGCATATTGAAAAACAGAGACATTACTTTGCCAACAAAGGTCCATCTAGTCAAAGCTATGGTTTTTCCAGTAGTCATGTATGGATGTGAGAGTTGGACTACAAAGAAAGCTGAGCACCGAAGAATTGATGTTTTTGAACTGTGGTGTTGGAGAAGACTCTTAAGAGTCCCGTGGACTGCAAGGAGATCCAACCAGTCAATCCTAAAGGAAATCAATCCTAAATATTCATTGCAAGAACTGATGCTGAAGCTGAAACTCCAATACTTTGGTCACCTGATGCAAAGAACTGACTCATTAGAAAAGATCCTGATGCTGGGAACGATTGAAGGCGGGAGGAGAAGGGGACGACAGAGGATGAGATGGTTGGATGGCATCACCGACTTGATGGACATGAGTTTTGAGTAAGCTCCGGGAGTTGGTGATGGACAGGGAAGCCTGGTATGCTGCAGTCCATGGGGTCACAAAGAGTCAGACAAGACTCAGTGACTGAACTGAATCTTTATCATTTCCTCCCTTCTACTAACTTGAGACTCAAGTTTGTTTTCTTTCTCCAGTTACTTAAAGGATAGTTAAGTTGTTTATTTGAGATATCCCTTGCTTTATAACATGGGCATTTATTGATATAAAATTCCTTCTTAAAACTGTTTCTACTCCATCCCGTAAGTGTGACTCTTTTATCTTTTAGGCAGCATGTCATTTGATCTTTTTTGTTTGTTTGTTTTAATCTATTTAGCTATTTAGTCTTTTGAATGAAGAATTTAATCAGTTTACATTTGAAGAAATTATTGATAAGAACTTACTTTTGCCACTTTGTTAATTGTTTTCTGGTTGTTTTGCAGATCCATTGTTTCTTATTTCTTATCCTGCTGTCTTTTTTGTGTGTTTTGGTGTCTTTCAGTATCAGTATCCTTTGTTTTCTTTATAATACTGTTTTTGTTATTGCTCCAGTTTTTCCCTGTGGTTCCTTGAGACTTGCAAAAAATATCTTAACACCATATTTTAAGCTGGTAATAAGTTAACTTCAATAGAATTCCTAAACTTTGCATTTCTCCTCCCTCTCACATTTTGGCCTATTGCTGACAACAGATTACTGTAGTTAGGGTTATTTTTTTCTGTGTTCATTTTTTTAACTTTTAAGCTAGAGTTGTTATGCCCCATTATCACCATATTACACAATCTAACTTTGACTGTATGTTTATCATTGTCAGTGAGTTTTACACTACCTTTTTGTGTTTCGGTGATATATATTAATTGGCATATATTTACTTCTACTCAAAAAACTCCCCTTAGAATTTCTTGTAAGCAGGTATAGCAGCAATAAACTCACTCAATTTTTGTTTGTTTGAGAAAGTTCTTGTCCCTTCTTCATTTCTGAAGGGCAGCTTCACTGGGTTTAGAATTCTTGGTTAACAGGTTTTTTCTTTCCATATTTTGAATATGTCATGTCATTCTTTTTTGGCCTAAAAAATTTCTGTTGAGATATCTACCGACAGTCTTTTGGGGCTATATAACTTCTCTCTTTTCTCTTGCTGATGTTTAAATTCCTTCTTTATTTTTACCTTTTGACAACCTAATTATAATATGTCTTGGTGTAACCCTATTCAATTCAACCTATTTGGGGGCATTTGAGCCTCATGATTCTGGGATGCCCACTTCTCTCCTCAAGTTCAGGAAGTGTTTATCATTATTGCTTTATGTATACTTTCTGTCCATTTCTCTTTCTCTTCTCTATCTGGGATTCCAAAAATGCAAATGGTATTTCTTTTCATTGCATTCCATTAGTCTTTTTAATTCTTTCTTTTTGCTCCTCTGAATGGAAATTTCTAATGTCCTATCCTCCAGGTAGGTGGCTGATTCTTTCTTCTTCATGATCGAATCTGCTTTTGAAACTGTTGAATTTTCCATTCATTCATTGTATTTTCCAACTCTAGGATTTCTGTTTGTTTTTGGTGACTTCTAGTTCTTTTCAAACTTCCCAGTTCATTCATGCATTGTTTTCCTAATTTCATTCAGTTGCCTGTCTGTCTGTGGTTTCTTATAGTTCACTATCCTTTGGAGAATTATTCTGAATTCTCAGTCTGATAGTTTGTACATCTCTGTTTCTTTAGGATCATTATTGGATTTTTTTGATGATGTCATATTTACCTGATATTTTGTTATTCCTGATTCCTTATATTGGCACCTAAGCATTTGAGTAATCATAATCCTCTTTCAAACTTTACAGATTTGCTTTGACAGAGAAATCTTCACCAGTCAGCTCAGTATGGGTTTCTGGGTATATCTACTGGTAATATTCATGGGCTGGTAGGGCCTGCTCTTATGGCCTGTTTTTGTCCAAGTCTATTTCTTGAGCTCCGAGGGCCAGGATTTCAGAGGTATCACTGTCTAAGAACTGAGAATAGGACTGTTAGCTTTGTTCCTTACCCAAATGAGGATGGGCTCTGCAGTTGCTTGGATTCTCTGGTCAGGCTTACTAGATAGTCAGAACTGGCTACTGTATTCAGCAATAAATGAGGCTATGAATTAGGGCAAAGACTAATAGAGTTTTGCCAAGAAAATGCACTGGTCATAGCAAACACCCTCTTCCNGGAATGGCAACCCACTCCAATATTCTTGCCTGGAGAATTCCATGGACAGAGGAGCCTGGCAGGCTACAGTCAATGGGATCTCATAGAGTCGGACAGAGCTGAGCTACTAACACTTTCATTTTTCAAGGCAACTGTAGCATCAGTTTTGGATTGCAGCCAATGCCATTGCCACTTCTTACATGGGATCAACAAATTAAGCCAAGCAGTAAACACATTAGAAAGAGATCTGAGGGCATTTGATCCTGAAGTTTCTAAAAGGCAGGGAAAGGGTAGCTGAGAGTTTCTAGCGAGTGGTGTGGTCAGTCTCGCTTAGATTAGAGGAGAGGTCGCCTCCCAGAGGTTTTGAAGGTGCCTGCATGATTCTGTCTCTGGTGGTTTCTAGATGGCCATGGAAAATTTATTTCCTCTCTCTGGAGCTCAGTTTTCTGATCTATAAAATGGGGATTATGTGAGTGCCTACCTCATGGAGTTGTTTTGAAGATGAAACTTGATAATTCATATGTTTGCCACACAGTAAGCATACAAGTTAGCTGCTAAGATGCTGATTTGTCCTATATGTCTTTTCCAAAGAAAACACATATCCAGAGGAAAGGAAAAACCAGACAGACATGCGAATACTAGGCAGGACAGTAACATTTCCCCTCCTTAGGCTAGACAGTAACCACAGAAAAACTTACCTTGTTGACTCTTACGCTTTTGGTGTATAATGTCTGCTAAGTGTGCTAAAGGTTATGAAGGCAGTGGTTTTCAATCTTGGCTGTAAATGAGAATCATCTGAGAATTTTAAAGCATTCTCACGGCCCAGACCTCATCC
Source organism: Neotragus pygmaeus (assembly GCA_006410875.1). Taxonomy (NCBI): domain Eukaryota; kingdom Metazoa; phylum Chordata; class Mammalia; order Artiodactyla; family Bovidae; genus Neotragus; species Neotragus pygmaeus. The sequence goes on along the minus strand of SJYV01037222.1, from coordinate 503,545 downwards.
CAGAACAATCCAATCGGAATCTCTAGGTGTGGAGCTGAGCCGGTGACCCTCCCGAGCAACTGAGAGTGAGAAACATGGCCCCAGTGAGGCTTTCCCCACAGAATCAAGGTGGACAGGGGGGAGAGAGCCGCCTCGTGATCAAGCTCAGCGCTATCCGCAGGGACCTGACGGTTTCCAGAATTCCCCGGAGCTCTGTCCCTCGGCCCCGGCTGGTGCCCTCTCCCACCATATTCCAAGGTTGTCCTGAGCCTTTGCCCCCTCCTCAGCCCCCTCCCTCCATGTCTCGTCCTCTAGCACCTGCTCTGTTTTCTTGGTTTCAGAAGTAAAGGCAGCCAAGTGCAACCTCCCGCAACTCCCTGTGGAGCTGACAGCCTTGCTCCCTGCCCTCCAGCCAGAAGAAAGAGCTGTCTCTCGTCTTTAAGGGTGTGCTGAAAGCCATCAGGGGACCAAAGGGCTTGCCAGACCTCGCTGACGGCAGCTCCTCAGGGCTGAATCACTGCTGCCCACTGCCTTCCTCGTCGAGTCCTCTCCTGTTAGCTGCAGGGACAACACAACTTTTGGAATTTATTCTTTCTTTATTTTTTAATGGAAATAGAGTTGATTTCCAGTGTTCTGCTAAATTCTGCTCAGTGACTCCACTATATGTGTGTGTGTGTATTCTTTCCCATTGTGGTTTATCACAGGATATTGAATATAGTTCCCTGTGCTTTATAGTAGGATCATGTTGTCTATCCAGTCTATATGTAATAGCTTGCATCTTCTAACCCCAGACTCCCAGTCCATCCCCACCCCAACCATTTCCCTCATAGCAACCACAAGTGTGTTCTCTGTGTAACTGAGTCTTTCTGTTTCATAGATAATTTTATTTGCATCATATTTTAGATTCCACATAAGTGATATCATATGGTATTTGTATTTTTTTCTGATTTATTTCCCTTAGTATGATAATCTGTAGGTCCAACTGTGCATGTGTCTGAAGTTGCTTCAGTCGTGTCTGACTCGTTGGAACCCCATGGACTGTAGCCCACAGACTCCTCTGTCCTTGGGATTCTCCGGGCACGAATACTGGAGTGGGTTGCCATGCCCTCCTCCAGGGGATCTTCCCAATCCAGGGACTGAACCCACATCTNCTTCTTTCAATTTCATGACTGCTTTCACTGAAGCAACTTAGGTAGGTGATTTTGGCTCTGGGTTTCCCACGAAGTTATAGACAAAATGTCAACCAGACTGCATTCATCTGAAGGTTTGATTAGGCTGGAGGATCTGCTTCTAAGATGGTGCTGTCTCATGATTTTTGGCAGGAGGTCTCAATTCCTTTGGCAGAAGACCTCTCCATAAGGCTGCTTGACAGAGCATCTGTCTTCTCCCAGAATTAGCAATCCAAGAACTAGGGAGCAAGGGACAAGCAGCAATGTTTTCGTGACTTAGTCACTTCCACCCTTTTCTATTCTGAGTGACTCATTAAGTCCAGATCATTAGTCTCCACTCTGAAAGGAGGAGTGTTGTCTAAGAATTGGTGAACATATTGTAAAACTCTCACACATCATAGAATCTTCAAAGCTATGAGTCATTTTCCTACCTTTATAAATGAGGAAACTGAGTCCCAGAGATGTGATGACGTACAAAATCTTTTACCCTCATCCTTCTGCTCTGCATGCATGCATGCTAAGTTACTTCAGTGGTGTCTGCCTCTTTGTGACCCTGTGGACTGTAGCCTCCCAGGCTCATTTTTCCATGGCATTCTCCAGGCAAGAATACTGGGATGGGTTGCCATGTCCTCCTCCAGGGAATCTTTCCAACCCAGGGATCCAATCCGACTCACTCATGCCTCATCCATTGGCAGGCAGGTTCTTTACCACTAGCACCACCTGGGAAGCCCACACTTATGCCCTATATAGAATGGAACTCTTTTCTTTTTCACTCAAGGTCATTGAACTTTCTGGCTTCTGATGTTCCTTCTGATGTTCCTTCAGTCTATTTCATTGCTTTCCAGCTTATATATAGTTAACTAAATAATAACATATATTTATCTAAAATATGTTATTCATAAGCAAAAAAATTTATTAATCATATTTTATATGAATAATGTGCTAATGCCTAGTAGTAACTCAAATATTTGTACTAAGCTGGTAAATACTTGCTCTCCTCCCAAATGGGCTTCCCTGGTGGCTCAGAGGTTAAAGTATCTGCCTGGAATGAGGGAGACCCAGGTTCGATCCCTGGGTTGGGAAGATCCCTTGGAGAAGGAAATGGCAACCCACTCCAGTACTGTTGCCTGGAGAATCCCATGGAGGGAGGAGCCTTGTAGGCTACCATCCATGGGGTCGCAAAGAGTCGGACACGACTGAGTGACTTCACTTTACTTCACTTCATGCTATTATTTGAGGTCTTAGATTAAAACTAGCCAAAGGATATCTCTTAATTTCATTTTACAGTCCTTAAGGACGTGCACATTTGATCATGAAGATGTTGAGGCAAATAGCAGCAATAGATGAGAAAAATGTTGTTTGCCTGCCATTATTTTGCCAAAGGAGTCACGTGGTGGATGAAAAGGCAGACTTGTGAAAGTGAATGAAAATACTTAATGGGCCCATAAATGGCTATAGAATTTAAATTGGTAACATTAAATAGAATCTGATTATCTGAAAGTTGAGATCAGCCACTTCCCAGTGGGTTTGCTAGCAGCTACTGTACACACCACCGTAACAGTAACTTGGTAACAGCACACATTTTATTCAACAAATGAACATGAATGAAGACATTGTGTGAAGGGAAGACATTGTGTTTTACTTCTTGTTTCCTATTCCCTCTACCAGAGTGGAGCAAACTCGCAGAAACATGATAACAGTGTTGAAATAAGTCTACATGCAAGAGCTAAATCTTCTTATCTGCTGCTATCTGGTTCCATCCATCTTATTGCTTTCAGGGAGCCCAGCCCAACTCCAAACCAGGTCTCTGAGACTGTTAGGGAAAGCAGTCTCCAGAGGGAGCCCGGGGGTTAGAAGCCCCGGCCTGGACTCCCACTCTAGCTCTGTCACTTTGTTCCCTCCAGTGAGAGAGCTTCTAATTGCTATGAGCTGTCACTAATATGTTCATTTAGTCATTATTTGTTAAGCACTGTAAACATCATAGACATTGTATGAAGGACCTTAAAACATAAAAACTATAAATAAGACACATCCTATGGTACTAGAGACATGCTATCTGCTTGCCTAGTGTTTTCCAAAAGCCAAGATAATTTATGCATCTGACATACGTTCATTGACATCAGCATCGTAGATATGATCCCCATTTTACAGAGAAGGAAAGCAAGACTGAGAGCTTTTAAAGGATTTGTCCTAAAGGATTTCAAGCGAGGAAGTATGATATTTGAGCTCAAACTTAGGTAGTCTAACTTTTCATAGAACATGTTTTCTGTACACAAGGCATAGCACCTAGCATATAGCTGTCCTTGAAAACATCCATTGGTTTGAAAACAAGAATATGACTAGGAAAATTTAAGGATGTTTAGTGCTAGATGAATGTTGCAAACAAGTGTTTTTCTGGATTGCAAGTGTGGAACATGAGATCAGTTTACATATCAGGATAATCTATTCAGGTCTCAGCAGAGAAATACGGGGGAAAAGTTTCTGCGAACCAACAGTGTCCCTTAAGAATCTTTTTTGTTGGTGATGTTTTAAACACTTGAAGAATATGCATTTGGTTTAGTTAAAAATGTATTTAGTCCCTTTATCACTGATCCTTTATTGTTATTTTCTTTTTCTTTTATTCATGATCTTGTTTTGCCTACTTTATTTTTTTCGTCTTAGTTCCAAAAGGGAAGAGAAAATTCACATATAAAAAAGAAGGTGTAACATCACTTAAAAGTGGACATTTTTCCAAATATGTGCAGTTTTAAAAATATCTTTAACATTAATTTCTCATTTTGATGTTAATTTCTCATTTAAATGCTTTCATCTCTGCAATCACCCTTCTGTGTTATTTCAGTCTTTTAACTTTATTGAAGCTTCCTGTGTCTATGTCAAAGATCTTTCTTGGTAAATGTCACATTGCATTTGAAAATATGTGGCTTATTCACAAATATCTCTTGGTATTGATTTCTAACATAATTCCACAGTGATAGGAGAATCACGTTTAGGTTTGATTTCAATACCTAAAGACCATGAAATTTTTGCACCTTGTTTTATGTCCCTGGATATGTTCCAGGGTCTCCTGGTTTATACTCTATGGGAGCTTAAATAGAATTTGTATCCTACTGTTGTGTGAAAAATGTATAAATCTTAATTATGTTGAATTGGTTCATAATGCTTTTCAGGTCTACTATATCATTCAACTTTTCTGTCTATTCATTCTATTAATTTTTGAGAGTCTGATATTGAAACTCCACCTAAAAAATCTTAATTTATCTACTTAAAAATAATTATAATGTATAGTGGAACTATCTGTAACTTTGTTCTGTATTTTCCATCTCCTATAAATGTGTTATCATACTTTCATTTAATTTAAAAACAAACAAACAAAAAAAGAGAGTATAAGATGGAAAATTTCTTCCGATGCATCTTACCTTTTATGAAAAAGAAATAACAGATGCAAAATGGAGTCATTGCGCTAAGCCTCACATCAGCACACCAAGATTAAATATCTGACCTAATTCCAGCCTCTCCCAGAAATGTGATCTTTAACCAGTCAATTTGGATTTACTTGATCAGCACTAACAAAGTAATTTACCCGATAGGCCTCAGCCTTCCCCGAGTGGAGGGCAGCCTCCCCTGAAACAACCCACTCTTTGCCAGAGGGTTCCTTTTCCCACCCCTCTTCTGCCTATAAATCCTTCCATTTTGTACAGATCCTCAGAGCTCCTTTCCGTTGGTTATTTGCTATATGGGATGCTGTCTGACTCATAAATCCTTAAATAAAACCAATTAGATCTTTAAATGTACTCAGTTGAATTTCTCTTTTTAACACCTGGAGGCTATCCATGTTTCATTTATGTGAGAGTATCAGGTATGTGGGAGAACATGTTCTTAGGTATTTTTGATTAAATGAGCTGTTCATATAATGCACATATAAGAAAGTAACAGTGTTAAATACAACATATATATTTGTATTACATAAATTTAAAAATCCAGTAACTCTAGTTTAGTTTAAGACTTTTTAAAAAATGTTATTTTCCCTGGAGAGGTAGAAACGGCATCTTGAGGTCCAAGTGGAAATTACTTCACAGAAGCTATGTAACTTAATTGGATTTATTTTTAATAATGTATGACATGAGAAGGTTAATTTGAAATGTTAAGAAGCAGTGAATTGCTTGAAAATTTCGCTAAAAATTAGCTTTACTTTACAAATTATTTTGCTGTACTGCCTTTCTTGCCTGAGGGTCATTTGGTACTGAAGCCCAAGCTAGTAGGTATAAAATAATTAGAAGAAATAATATCACATAAAAAAAAAGACAAAATTTCACATTCAAGTGCCTGTTATAAATTAAATCACCATTTACCATACTTTTTCCATTACCTCTTGTTTTCCCTAAGTTTCAGAGCATATTTAAAATTGAATGACCAGAACCTTACATAGTTCAGTTAGTAATCTGATAAAAGAAAGGAGAATTAGACTTAACATACTAAGAACAGTTTTCATTTGCTTTTTTCATTATACTGAATTCCATTTCGATTTAGCTTTTTGAATTATTCCTTAATGTGGTTTTGAAATATTTCCTTCAGTACATTTATCTGTTTTGGAGCTGATAAAATAAACTGAGACACGTTTAACACTCCTGGTCAGAATTTAAATATGTTGTAGTAGTGTTTCAATAAAATAAAATAAAATAACTATTTTCATGTCAAACATTTCACTATTTATTGACCCAGTAATGTCATCTTATAATTAAAAATATCAAGTACATAACTTTAATATCAGTTATTAATTCATTCACCTGTCAAATACTCACCAAATCTTTTTGTTCTTTACAAAAGTACACGACCAATTTTATACTGCTTGTCAGCGTAAAGCTCTACTAATACTTATAGTAAGTATTAGCAGATAGGACTGTTAGTACTTTTGTATTGCAAGAATTTCCTCTTGAATATTAACAAATTCAAGCAAGTTTCATCAACAAAATATATCCCTTCACAACTACCTATAATAATGAAGAATGTGAGCTTTTGAATCCTATAAAGTACACAGGGAAAATAGTTACTGGTTGCAGAGAGACTCCGATCTAAACTGGAAAAGCCAAGATGTAGGATTGCTCAGAGCAATAACACATTATTATTAGGTAGGTATGGTGAGCCTACAGAATGCAAGCACAGACTCTAACTCTACTGCCAGCTTAACAGTGGGCAGATCAGTTCACCTCTCTCAGCTTGTTTCCTTTTGTCGGGAATTCGAACCATCCTAGAGCACTGTTCGGGGGACTAAACTGTAATATATGGAGACAGTCTCAATAAAAAATAGTCTTTGCTTATTCCTTCATTTTTCACTTGGTAAATATTTATTGCATACCTTTATCTTAGGCACTAGACTTCCATATGCTCATGGATGAAGCAGATGGGGCCTCTTCTTTTTAGGAATTTTACCATAATGGAGGAGAATGCTGTGTGACTAGTAGTTGCTCAGCATTATGAATGGTTATTAAAATATTCCTAGAAAAATAATAAGCAAAATGTTTAGAGTAGTTGCATGAGACAAAGGGATTTCTAGATTTCAGCAGATTTCCGTGCTAAGTTCAAACATTACTGTTTTAATCTAAGATTTATTAATTGGATTTATATTATTATATTCATATTCTTTGGAAAAATATGAAATGAAGATAAAACTCTGGGCTATTGATAATTATTTTCCAAATATAGAAGCAGCATGACTCACCAGCAGATACCAGATCAAGATTTAGGAAAGACTATTGCAACCATAAATAATTTACTTAATCCTGTGACTTGGGTTAGGCTGTTATTAAATGAATGGCTTAACCAAGCTGATTTAAAGAAACTCATATCAACAAATATTTAGTCTGTGTGCAAGGTATTTCACCATATTCTGCAGGTTATAGAAAGAAGGAAAAAGCAAGAGAGTTTTCAGTTCAGCTAGAGGTAAGTATTCAAAAGATGATGAGACTGGAAATGAGGCAGAAGTAGAAGATATGACAAGAAATGTTTAATCGCTAAACTAATGGTATATATAATATGTTCCATAGGAACTAAGATGGGAAAACTATTAGATCATAAAAAGCAAATAAAGATTTGTAATCAAATTGGAGAGGGCACTGATTCTTGAAAATTAGGCCTTTGAATAGATAAAGAACATCCAAGTGGAGAGAATTTCTAAAGATACAAGGAAGAAAGAAAGTGAAGTCACTCAGTCGTATCTGACTCTTCGCGACCCCATGGATTGTAGCCTACCAGGCTTCTCTGTCTATGGGATTCTCTGGGCAAGAATACTGGAGTGGTTTGCCATGTCCTTCTCCAGGAGATCTTCCCGACCCAGGGACTGAGCCCAGGTCTCCCGCATTGTAGGCAGACATGTTTACCATCTGAACCACCAGGGAAGTCGCAGGGAAGACAAGACGATCTGTAATTCCCTTGTGTCCGACTCTTTGTGACCTCACGGACTGCAGCCCGCCAGGCTCCTCTGTCCATGGGATTCTCCAGCCAAGAATACTGGAGTGGGTTGCCATTTCCTACTCCAGGGGATCTTCCCAACTCAGTGATCAAACCTGTGTCTTTTGTGCCTCCTGTATTGGCAGGCAGATTCTTTACCACTGCACCACCTGGGAAGCATAATTCCCTTTAGGAACTAGAAAAATAATTTCCAGTTTCTAGACTAAATGAGTAGACAAGGCATGTTTTCTCAAATAATAACTTATCTCTAACAAGTTCTTTTTAATATGCCTTTGGAATTTCTCACATGCTGCTAACAAAAGGACCCAAGTATACAAACACATACATGCCACAACATTCCCTAGTCAAATATTTAATAGTGAATTATGCCATAGCTTAGCATTTTTTATTTGTTGGCTGGTTACCGCTGACCTACTAAAGTCCATTCCTTATTTACAAATGAAATTATGATCTCCTCAAATGTTCTCTATCAGTAGTTCAGAGTATGAATGTTGAAACTGGACCGCTTATGTTTAAATTCTCCTCTCACCACCTACAACATATGTGACTTTGGACAAATTATTATCTCTGCTCCTTAGTTTTCACTTTAATAAAATGGGTATAATAATAGTATGTATTACATAGGGTTGTTGGAAAAGTTAGTTAACATATATAAAGTGCCTAAAAGGGAGTCTGGTGTGCAGTAAGCCTTATATGCATGTGAGCTATGTGTATACATACATATATAAATATGTAAGCATGTACAAGCCAAAACCACATTGAAGTATCACCTCACATCAGTCAGAAGGGCTATCATCAAAAAGGCAACAAATACTAAATGCTGGAGAGAGTATAGAGAAAAGGGAACCCTCCTACACTGTTGGTGGGAATGTAAATTGTTGTAGCCACTATGTAAAACAGTACAAGGTTTATCAGAAAAAGAAAAATAAAGCTATCATATGGTCTGACAATTACACTCTGGAGCATATATGTGGAAAAGACAAAAATTCTAATTTGGAAAGATACATGCACTCCAATGTTGATTGCAACACTATTTATAATCGTCAAGATGTGGAAACAACCCAAGTGTCCGTCAACATACGATTGGCTTAATAAGATGAAGTCATTGATATTTCTCCTGGCAATCATGATTCCAGCTTGTGCTTCATCCAGCCCAGAATTTAGTGTGATGTACTCTGCATATAAGTTAAACAAGCAGGATGAAAGTTACAGATTTGATGTACTCCTTTCCCAATTTGGAACCAACCCATTATTCCATGTCTGGATTGCTGTTGTCTGGATTGTTGTCTCACTGTTGCTTCTTGACCTGCATACAGATTTCTCAGGAGGCAGGTAAGGAAGTGTGGTATTCCTATCAGTTTAAGAATTTTCCACAGTTTGTTGTGATCCACATGGTCAAAAGATTTAGTGCAGTCAATTAAGCAGAAGTAGATGCTTTTCTGGAATTATCTTGCTTTTTCTATGATCCAACGGATGTTGGGAATTTGATCTCTGGTTCCTCTGCCTTTTCTAAAAGTATCCAGCTTAAACATCTGCAAGTTCTCAGTTCACGTACTGTTGAAGTCTAGCTTGGACAATTTTGAGCATAACTTTACTAGCGTGTGAGATGAGTGCAATTGTGCGGTAGTTTGAACATCTTTTGGCATTGCCTTTCTTTGGGATTGGAATGAAAATTGACCTTTTCCAGTCCTGTGGCTGCTGCTGAGTTTTCCAAACTTGCTGGCATATTGAATACAGTACTTTCACAGCATCATCTTTTGGATTTGAAATAGCTCAACTGGAATTTCATCACCTCCACTAGCTTTGTTTGTTTGTGGTGATGCCCACTTGACTTTGCATTCCAGAATGTCTGGCTCTAGGTGACCAATCACACAATTGTGGTTATCTGGGATATGAAGATCTATTTTGTACAGTTCTGTGTATTCTTTTCACCTCTTCTTAATATCTTCTGCTTCCGTTACGTCCATACTGTTTCTGTCCTTAATTGTGTCCATCTTTGCATGAAATCTTCCCTTGGTATCTCTAATTTTCTTGAAGAGATCTCTAGTCTTTCCCATTCTATTGTTTTCCTCTGTTTCTTTGCATTGATCACTTAGGAAGGCTTTCTTATCTCTCTTGGTTATTTTTTAGAACTCTGCATTCAGATGGATATATCTTTCCTTTCCTCCTTTGCTTTTTGCTTCTCTTCTCAGCTATTTGTAAGGCCTCTTCAGACAACCATTTTTGCCTTTTTGCATTTCTTTTTCTTGGGGATGGTTTTGGTCGCCACTTCCTGTACAATGTTATGAAACTCTGTCCGTAATTCTTCAGGTACTACGTCCTTCGACTTCACCTTCTTGAGATGGCCAACATATAGATGCACCTAGAGAGTATCATAGTAAGTGAAGTAAGTCAGAGAGACAAAGAAAAATTTACGATATCACTTGTATCCTTATATCCTTGGAAGGAAAGCTATGAAAAACCTGGACAGTGTATTAAAAAGCAAAGACATCGCTTTGCCAACAAAGATCCATATAGTCAAAGCTATGGTTTTTCCAGTAGTCATGTGCAGATGTGAGAGTTGGACCATAAAGAAGGCTGAGCACTGAAGAATTGATGCTTTCAAAGTATGGTGCTAGAAAAGACCCTGATAGTCTCTTGGACAGCAAGGAGATCAAACGAGTCAATCCTAAAGGACATCAACCCTGAATATTCATTGAAAGGACTGATGCTGAAGCTGAAGCTCCAATACTTTGGCCACCTGATAAGAAGAGACAACTCATTGGAAAAGATCCTGATGCTGGGAAAGATTGAAGGCAGAGAGAAGAAGGCAACAGAGAATATGATGGCTGGATGGTATCACTGATTCAATGGACATGAACTTGGGCAAACTCCAGGAGATGGTGAGTGAAAGGGAAAGCTGGCGGGCTGCAGTCCATGGGGTCACGAAGAGCTGGACATGACTGAATGACTGAAGAATAACAGCAATCACTTATATGTCGAATCTAAAAAATAATACAAAGGAAACTATACACAAAATGACAGACTCACAGACATAGAAAATAAACTTATGGTTATCAAAGAGGAAAAGGGAGAGTCAGGGATAAATTTGGAGGATGGGACTAACAGATACAAACTACTATACGTAAAACACACAAACAACAAGGATTTATGTATAGCTCAGGGAACTGTATTCAATATCATGTAGTAACCTATAATGGAAAATAATCTGAAAGGAATAAAAGATATATGTGGCCAAATCACTTTTCTGTATGCCTGAAACTCACACAATATAAATCAACTCTATTTCAATTAGAAAACATATAAGCATTTCTATATTTAAATGTATAAGATATAAGCATATATGATCATTGCTAGTCCCCTTTCGGAGAAGGCAATGGCACCCCACTCCAGTACTCTTGCCTGGAAAATCCCATGGATGGAGGAGCCTGGTAGGCTGCAGTCGCTAAGAGTTGGACATGGCTGAGTGACTTCACTTTCACTTTTCACTTTCTTGCTTTGGAGAAGGAAATGGCAACTCACTCCAGTGTTCTTGCCTGGAGAATCCCAGGGACGCGGGAGCCTTGTAGGCTGCCGTCTGTGGGATCGCACAGAGTCGGACACAACTGAAGCGACTTAGCAGTAGCAGTAGCAGTCCCCTTTATATACATATTTGTTTATACATATGAAGAATGTGAGCAAATGTTAAATTATAACACTGTAATTGTTATGCTTAATAATAAAATGATCAATATTGAAAATAATATCAACACTTAGTAAGAGAGACAGGATGGAAATTAGAAGCTTTACAATAATGCATTAGAAAAAAGATAAATTGAAATATGTCCAGAAATACTTCCAGTATTGGTCCTATAAACCACAACATGGTTTACACTTCTTATCAAAACCGTAGTGTTTCTGAGTCAGCTCTAGAGCCATCTGAATCACTTAATATGCATGTAACCTCAGGCGCAGCATAAGCTGATGGCATGTCTTGCTTTGTTCACTTAAAAATGTTTTAAAATTTCATTGGTTTAGGTGACATTTTCCATCTTTAGCAGGTCCTTCTGTCTTATTCACGTTTGCCTAGATTAAGTGAGACTATAGACTTGTAGAAAAGTAGGTGTTTTTCTTAGCAGCTTTGGGTTCATTATGTAAAGTAAACAAGAAGTCAAGCTGGTATTTTACATGCATTTGGCCACTAATGATTGAAGCAAAGTTTCATATTTTATATCTAATTTGTTGTGGCAAAAGGACTGATTCAAAATACAAATATAACCACAGAACCACTGTTAAAAAAAAAAACTGATTTTTTATGACATTTTGTTTCTATGAAAGATAGCTGGTATTATTTGGGAGATGTTCATTTTTTAAATTAATTTTTTAAAAAATATACTGAAGCCAGGGAAAAAGCTATTTAGTCTATTGGTCAAACTTTGTTATTATTTATATATTTTTTCTAGTCATTTATTCTCCCTCTGGGGATAATATTTCATTAGAAAATTCTCATTTATTTCTCCCTTTATCTCCCCAGGCCCTTTACAGGGAACACAATAATACTAAGCTTGACAAACATAAAGCTCTTCTCTTGATGATACATTTTGTCATGTTCCTTTTATTATACAGTACTGTATCAGTGTAGAATTACCCCCATCATAATTGTTGAAAGCTAAATGAGTGATAACAATTAACTATGTGTTAAATAACCATATACATGTTCGTGCAATTAAAAAAAAAGCTGTTTCATGCTCATGACACAATTGACATGTCATGAATATGCCAGATTCTTTCTTCACAAAATGCTTCGAGTATATTTGCTCTATTTTAATGAATTGAATGATACAATTAATCTCATTTTATCATCTTACTATTTTTGAGTATGCAATGAGTACTTTTATATAACATTTGTCCACTGCATGCATGCTAAGTTGCTTTAGTCATGTCTGACCCTTTGCAACTCACTAGACTATAACCTGCCAGGGTTTCTGTCACATGGGAAGCCCATTTGTCCACTGCTGTTGCTAAGTCGCTTCAGTTGTGTCCTACTCTGTGCGACCCCATAGACGGCAGCCCACCAGGCTCCACCATCCCCGGGATTCTCCAGGCAAGAACATTGGAGTGGGTTGCCATTTCCTTCTCCAATGCAGGAAAGTGAAAAGTGAAAGTGAAGTCACTGAGTCATGTCCAACTCTCAGCAACCCCATGGACTGCAGACCACCAGGCTCCACCATCCATGGAATTTTCCAGGCAAGAGTACTGGAGTGGGGTGCCACTGCCTTCTCCACTAGTACTAGCCAAAAGGAATGCCTTAGCTTTTCTGTTTGACATACTTCTTAATTAAAAAAAAAAAAAAACAGATTAGAAAATGATTGGATCTGAGCTCTAAAGTTACTCAGAATATATTTATACAAAATTTCACAGTTTCATGAGTGAACATCCTTATTTTTAGAAAATAATGCTTTCTTCCTGGTCCACTCATTAGATAAGGGATAGTAACATGCAAAAATCCAAGAATTATGACTCAGAATAAAATTCATTAGCTATAAAATTAGAGCAATAGTGGAATTTTTAGAACCTGTTTCTTTAAAGATGTTTCCTCCCAGACCAAACACACAAACTCCTGATGTCAAAACCAGTGGTCTAGACTACAGAATCCGTATTTTTTTTTTCTGTTCCTAAATCACTTTTTACACAAACTGACAACTAGAGTTGTTAAAGACTTTTGTATATATATTGAAAACTAGACCTGTTTTTAAAAGTCTATGATTTTAAATCTGTTAATAACACTTTGGGATTAAAATTTTAAATGGTGAATGCAACATTCACATATACAACTTTAGATGTTAATTTGACAATAAAGGCAAAAAAGTGATACCTTTTGACCACTAGTTTCCATATTGATTAACCCTACCATTGTCTGAGTTAAACTTTGCATACACATTAATACTGAAATCCTTAGTTTCATTTGTGTAGCTATAATGACTTTAAAGTCCCATAATTAACCCATTACCAAAAGTTGAAGAGAGGTTGTTCTGAGTTTATTCCTTAGGAACTCCTGAGGGATGACAAGCATGAACATCCTGAATATAAGCAGACTAAAAATAAGATTTCTTGATAAAGCCTCCATGCTTCCTGCTGCTTTTCACCACCAGATCATTCTCTAGAATAAGTCCTTCAGTTCAGCTGTACTTCTCATTATATTTTTGTTCTCCAAAATCACAGCTCTTTGGTTGGAGGCTGAGAAAGTTAGTGGGTGGAAATGTTGTATATGTAAGTGAACACATCCTGTTCAGCTCATTCTCCATAGACAAGGCTCCAACAACACACTGCATCATTCATCTCTCCATTCATCAAACATCCAGTGAATACCTAATATTTGAATTTCTGTGCTGGGATTGCAAAGACCAAAAAAGAAGAAGGAAAAAAGTAGTGTGAGGAATTTTCCCCATGAAAAGTCTGAATATGGTATACGAAATATAATTACAAAAATAGAATGAGAACTTTGAACAAGCATGTGGTTCTGAAATTACAAAATGACTTAACTGTAGCACAAATTAGGACCATGAGAAGGGCTGATCACTCACTAAATATCAGTCAAATGAACAAACATATCATGACACTCTTCTGGGAGGCAAGCCAATGTAGAAGACATTAAACAGAAAAAAAAAAATAAGATTTTTATTTTGCAGTGAATGAGACAGAAAATATTCATTTTTCTGGCGATGCAGTATACCAAGAATACTGAAGAAAATGATTTGAAAACCCCTAGAAAGCAGAAAATAACTCAATAAAAGGATCAGGTGTGTGAAAGACATGAAAAACAATAGCTTTTCATTAAATAATTATCACTTAGCAGATATAATGAAAAAAAAGTATTTCATTCCAAATAGCAACAAAATACTATCATGAGATATATTCTGATAAGACATATCATGATGCACATTAAGAAAACTGAAAAAAATTACTAGAAAACAAGAAAAATTCTCATGGGTAAAGGCATAAAACTTTTTGTGAGAATAGTTTAATCATGTCAGTTCTTCCCAAATTAATTCATATACTTCTTATAACTCTAAGTGAAAATAATTGTAAGATCATTTAAAAACTTTAAAATAAACATTTGAATATTTATTTGAAATGGTTGAAAAGAGAAAACTGAGAGAAACTAAACTATTTTTCTTTCTTCCTTTTTTAAGCGTGGAAAAGTTGGACTGGGATCTTGCCCTAATAATGAATAAATTTTAAAAATATATTAGAAAACTAGAAATAGTGCTATTCATTACCATAGGAACTGGTAGATAAACTAATTAGACCATAGCATGTGTGTGTGTCGGAGAAGGCAACGGCACCCCACTCCAGTACTCTTGCTTGGAAAATCCCAGGGATGGAGGAGCCTGGTAGGCTGCAGTCCATGGGGTTGCCAAGTCAGAATGACTGAGCGACTTCACTTTCACTTTTCACTTTCCTGCATTGGAGAAGGAAATGGCAACCCACTCCAGTGTTCTTGCCTGGAGAACCCCAGGGACGGGGGAGCCTGGTGGGCTGCCATCTATGGGGTCACACAGAGTCGGACACGACTGAAGTGACTGAGCAGCAGCAGCATGTGTGTGTGTATATATGTGTGTGTGTGTTAGTCAGTCAGTTGTGTCAACTCTTTGCAACCCCATTGACTGTAGCCCTCCAGGCTCTTCTGTCCATGAAGTTCTCCAGGTAAGAATACTAGAGTGGGTTGCCATTCCCTTCTCCATGGTATCTTCCTGACCCAGGGATCAAACCCAGGTCTCCTGCATTGCAGGCAGACTCTTTACCATCTGAACCACCAGGAAGCTCCACATATATGTATGCTGTTATTTTTGCTCTCAGTCATGTCCGGCTCTCTGCGATGCCATGGACTGTAGCCTGCCAGGCTCCTCAATCCATGAGATTCTCCAGGCAAGAATACTGGAGTGGGTTGCCAAGCCCTCCTCCAGGGATCTTTCCAACCCAGGGATCAAACCCAGGTCTCCCTACTGATTCTCCCTACAGAATTCTCCTTAAAGAATCTCCCTACAGATTCTTTACCATCTGAGCCACCAGGGAAGCCAGCTATAATTATATAAAATATTATATATTACAATTTACACATATATATATGTAGTTTGGATTGATGAATTCTCCAATAAATGGTGCTGAGAAACAGCCTTTATTATGAGAGGATGTGTTAGTTTAAACCTTCTCGTTTCCTCATATAACAAAATAAAACCCAAGTGAATAAAAAAGTTAGGTAAAGAAAATTCTAGGGGAGGGCGGGAAGATGGCGGAGGAATAAGACGGGAGATCACTTTCTCCCACACAATTTCATCAAAAGAACAATCCAACGCTAAGTAAATTCCACAAAACAACTTCTGAAGGCTGGCAGAGGACTTCAGGCATCCAGCAAAGCAGATCATTGGCTTCAAAAACAGGTAGGAAAAATATAGAAGACCAAAAAATAGAGACAAAAGAGGTAGGGAGGGAGCTCCGTCNAGTCAATCCTGTGAGTGAGGAGGGTGTAGGTGAAGCAGGCACTGTTCGATGTGGGGATGTACAGACAGCAAAAGAAGAGTCACCTGAGTGGCCTGCCAATACAGAGGTCTGCAAAATATATATGTATTCCTATATATCTATATACACACATAATATATATATATATTCATTTAAGTACACATATTTTCATAGTCTGTTGCTTTTTCACAGCATCTTATCTTTTAAAGACAGCACTAAAAAATTTCATGTAATCATCAACCATATATAAAAAAGTATTTTTTAAGTTACTAAGTGTTTACTATAAGAATTATATTTGGCACTGAGTATTCAAAGTATGAAAAGTGTGTGTTATGTCTAAGATTAGAATTGATCTTTTGGGGGGTTATATTTATTTTTTTTCTTTTAGTCAAAGGAAAGTTTAAAATAAGTTGACCTTCAAGGGGATGCCATGTCTCATTGAAAGTTGGATAACTTATTTGAAACACATGTTTTCCCCAAAGCAGTGTAATACCTGTCTAAAAAATAACACAAAATCAGAGTAACCATTTAATAATGAGATTTTTGAAATATCTTTTATTGTGGACAGTTTTAACAAGCATGCTAATGATACTTCTCGTTAATGTTAAATGCATATATGCGGAAAGAAAAAATTCATTATCTTGGAAGATAATTAAAAGTACCAAACAAAATCAAGACAGTTCTTAAAATATATTTTAAATCCTTCTCATTAATCAGTTGTTTTTCAAATGTAAATCATCCAAGGAACATTTGATTGACTGCTGTGTTCAAGACTGTTGACATTATCCTGGTTTATTACTTTAGGTTTCCCTGCAAGCAGAGTCCAAAACAAGATGGAAGTGCAGGTAGTTAAGTGAGAAGTGTGTATGTGTGTGGCAAGAATGGGACAGGACAGGGTTAAAAGTGAAAAACTATCATGACCAGTGAAGCTCATTGTTGTAGTTTGTAGAAGTTGCCACATCTGAGAAAAGTACATAATGAAATCTACAAGTATCCCTCTGAAATACTGATGGCTAGGACATTTATTTACTAGCTCTTAGCCCTCATTTGATTGTTGCCAGTATAGTTACTACCTTCTACAGGGGTAGAGCTTGATAGGTTTTAAGGGTGCAGTGGGTTTGTTCAGGGTATCAGGAAAGAACCCTAGAGCAAATGCAAAACAGCAAGCAATAGTCACTCCAGGGAACAAACAGGCAATGCAAAAGGAGCTTGAAGCCACGTAAAACTTTTCACTACCTCTCACTGAAATCAGTTGTAAGCTAAGGGGATGTAATTCAGGCATTGGAGNTATATGAGGATATATATGCTGTGGGAGAAAATGTAAATGAAAAGATTGATAGATTTCAAAAGTAAAACATTTTTAAGTTTTTCCGTAAGAAAAAATTCAGAACAGCAGATGAGAAATTAGGAAAACATAATAAACGAAGTTAAACAAGAAGTTAACATGCCTTTTATAGAGAGATTTTTAGAGATAAATGAAATACAAATTTAGTTCTAACAGAAAAACTGGAAATGATTCAGACAATTCATACCTGAAAGTATACAAAGGCAGGAGGGGAAGGAGACAGTGGGATGAACAGAGGGTGTAGCACTGACAGATACACACACGTGTAAAATCGATACCTAGCAGGAATCTGCTGCATAGCACAGGGAGCTCAGCCCAGTGCTCTGTTATGACCTAGAGAGGTGGAATGTGGGGGAGAGGGGTGCAGAAGACTCAAGAGAGAGGGGATATATGCATAGCTGTATATATGTGTGTATGTATAGCTACTTCATGTTTTCTCCAATTAGAATAAAATAAAGTATACAAACTACCAATAACATAATTTTAAAATATCAAACTCACTATTAATAAAAGGAATGCAGTAAAAAATAAGCTGTTATAAATTTTAAAAACTGCAGAAATACCCAGTAGTGCTGAATATGATTAGAAAGGTTGTTACATAAATTGCTAGTCAAAGTCTAAAATACATCTCTTGGAAAGCAATTTTTAAGAAAACACATTTACCTTTATTTATATACATTTATCTTTGTATGATTTAAAGAGAAAAATTATAAGCAACCTAAATATTCAATTGTAAGGGAATGGCGTATCCCTTTTGTTGCATCTATATAATGGAATATTATATCACTGGTGAAAATTCAGCTTTAAAAAATATTTATTGTTATTTTTTAATACAGAAGTAATACTACTTTGTGGAAATCAGAAAATAGTTTTAAAAAATATCTAATAAACTAAAAGATTACTGATACCCTAACCATACAGAGAAATTTTTTTTTCTGTTTTAAATTGAAGTATAGTTGACATACAATATTGTATTGGCTTCAGGTATACAATGCAGTGATTTATGTTTATATCTATTAGGAACTGATCATCACGGTAAGTCTAGTCACCATCTATCACCATATGAAGTTATTAAAATATTATTGACTATATTCCCAGTGCTGTGCATTATATCCCCATGACTTATTTATTTTATAACTGGAAGTTTGTACCTCTTGATCCCATCATCTATTTCCTTCAACATTCCCTACCCACTGCTTCCTGCCCCAAGAAGACTTTTTCAGGTCTAATTTTTTCCTGTCTTTAAAGTTAAGCTTGACTGTAGATTTAATGCTTAACCTATCACTTTGTATAAATTTATCCTGGAGATTATATATGAGTGCTACGTATGGGAAAAGAGAGGGAGAGAAAGAATAGAGCTAGAGGGAATGAGAGAGCTAGAGGGTGAGAGTGAAAGAAGGAATAGGAATTCCTTGGTTAAAAAAAAGACAAATTAAGGCAGACCCTATTTTTGCCTAGCTGTTTTTTGATCTACTACAGCTTTTTGTAGACAGTGATTGGAATAAGAGCATACATGTGCATTGGCTTATTTGTGAAGATGGCTACCTCAAATTCCTTCTATCCCTGTACACATACACCTCTCCTTCCAACTAGAGGTTGAATTTGTTTTCTGCTGCCCTTAAATCTGAGCTGGCCTCACCAGTGGCCCCGCCAGTGGCTTTGACCAGTAAATGGTAACAGTGGTGTTGGTTGCATTCTGGGCATATATCTGAGCTTCTGTTTTTTCACTGTCTTAGAAGCCAGGCATCATGTAAAGAATTTTAACTGTCTGGCTGGGAAAAGTTCATGGGGAGATAGAGAATGGCCTTGGAGGATGAGAAATCATAAAAGAAAGGAGAGAGACCTAGTCAATTCCCACTCATTCTCAGTGCCCAATTGAGCGCCAGGTTTGTGCATGAAGCATTTTGGATCCTCCAACCGCAAGTGAGCTGACCCTGCTAACATCACCTGGAGCAGAGACTAGCTACCCCTAGTGCAACTGATCCAAACCTATACAAAGGCAGAGTTGTCAGCCGTTTCACTGTTGTTCTAAACCATAAAGTATTGGGATAATTTGTTATGCACTACTGAACTAGCTGAAATGCTATATGCACTAGATTGGGCTAATGAAAAGAAGGGCTTCTAAGGCACAGGGCCAAGGGTATGATCCTTCCTCCCCTTGTTTTTTTTTTCCTTCCTGAAATATGACAGTTACAGAGGCAGCAGCTACCATATGACAACAAGGTGATGAGAGTCAGGATGAAGCCTTTTATGCTAAGTATACAAGAAGAAAGATGGAAAGCTTGCTGATGGCATTTTTGAATGACTATCACTGGCTTACATCTGCCTATCTCTAGAATTCTTGTAGAGGAATAATCGCTGTGTGTTTAAATGTTAAAGATATCTGTTAGGTTTGTTGTCCCTTCCAGCCAAATGTAATTTAAACCAACTTAGAAATCAAGAAAGGCCTATTTACCTATTATCTATCTATCTATGTATCTATCCATCTATCATCTATCTCTTTATCTAGCCATCTATCCTGTATCAAAATGAATAAGTGAACAAAAATGGGATGTAATACATCAAAATCCACTTTCACTTTTTATGATTAGTGGTGCATTACCTTAATCACAAATAACTTCACTGAGTTTTGCTTTCTTCAGTTATAAATAAGGGTAAGCAGTGTGGTTACTATGCGGTGTTGTTGGGAGGTAGAGAAAATATATGTCAGTTCTTAGATTTGTGTTCATAACTGTAAGAATGAATAGATGCTAGCTTATAATTGTTTTATAAAGTTTTCATTTTCATTTGTCTGCTTCTTCCATTTTCTACAATAATTGATCTTATAATCAGAAAACAGAAGAGCAAATAATTTTGCTGAAAAATCTCTAGATGGTACTTATAATTGTTAGATGTTATGGAAAAACCTGAACAAACTTTTTGGCCAACCCAATACAATATTGTATACTGTATAAGGTAACACCACTTTACCTGCCTCCTGAGAAACCTATACAGGTTTCTGCAGGTCAAGAAGCAACAGTTAGAACCAGACCTGGAACAAAAGACTGGTTCCAAATTGGGAAAGGAATATGTCAGGGCTGTATATTGTCACCCTGCTTATTTAACTTATATGCAGAGAACATCATGCAAAATGCCAGGGTAGATGAAGCACAAGCTGGCATCAAGTTTGCTGGGAGAAACATTAATAACCTCAGATATATAGATGACACCACCCTTAGGTCAGAAAGTGAAGAACTAAAGAGCCTCTTGATGAAAGTGAAAGAGGAGAGTGAAAAAGTTGGCTTAAAACTCAAAATTCAGAAAATGAAGATCATGGCATCCGATCCCATCACTTCATGGCAAATAGATGGGAAAACAATGGAAACAGTGAGAGATTTTATTTTGGGGGTTCCAAAATCACTGCAGATGGTGACTGCAGCCATGAAATTAAAAGACTCTTGCTCCTTGAAAGTAAAGCTATGACCAGCCTAGACAGCATAATAAAAAGCAAAGACATAAGAAAACAAGATGGTGGAGGAGTAGGTGGACATGGAATACATCTCTTTCAACGGATACCTCAGGAACACACCTTCAGACACAGAAGTGCATGCAGAACACCAGCTGAGAGCGGGTAGGAGCACCTGACCAGCGGAAAAGAATATATAGAACCAAGCAAAACTGGGTCGGGTGAAGCCACTAGAGGGAAAAGCAGGAGTGTTGGTAGGACTGGACCTGCCCCCAGGGGTGGTGGAGCTGAAGCAGGGGCCGATCCCCACAGCGGGGCAACTGTCTGAGTCAGAGGAGAAGCATTTAAGGCTGAGGGTGAAAGAGCTTCCCTGTGACAGTCTTAGTGGAATGAGAATGAGACAGTCCTTACCACAGCCATACATACCGCAGACAGGGACACAGGTCCCCTGGAAGGTGCAGCGGCTGGAGCTGGAGTTCAGGGATTGTGGGGCAATCCCAGGGCGAGGGTTGCTGTTGACTGTGGAGAAACGGATACAGGTGATGTGAGGGAGGAGACTGGTGGGAATGCCAGGGGAGGGAAGCCAGGCAGCCATGGAAGCAAGGTGATACTGCTGAGTCACGCAAAGGGGGTGGAGCCATCGGCATAGCCTCTCTTTCCCCGCAGGCCAGAATCTGCAGCTGAACAAAAGAGAGACTAGCCCATCAAATGCCAACACACTGAACTACAGAATAGGACCCCACCCAGGGTGCCCCTTTAAATGCCTGACATGCAGATCTACAGAATAGGACCCCAGCCAGGGGGACCCCTCTATGTGCCTGATGCACCGAACAGCAGAGGACTCCAGGCCAGGAAGCCCTCTAAGTGCCTGAACGGGTGGAGCTACAGAGAAAGATTGGCCTAAGAGGCCTTCTGATCGCCAGCTACAAGAGGCTTGAAAAAAGACTGATAGGACCATAACTCCTGTGGTGGAGGCAGACCGTGTGCTGCAAACTTGGTGCCTCCAGGGTCCCCGCAAGCCAAGCAGCTGCGCCACCATCACGCTCAACTCTCACTGGGGCAGAGCAGCCACAGGAAAAAAATTCTTGCATCTATGCATACAGGGTTGCTTCGGTAGTGTCTGACTCTTTGCAACCTTGCAGGCTTCTCTGTCAGGGAGGGGGTTCTCCAGGCAAGAATACTGGAGCATATTGGCCAGCACTGGCTGCCATACCCTTCTAGAGCACTATATTTCCTGCTGCCCTAGCCGCCAACTCCCCTGAGAACCTGGTGCTGCCAGAACCTCTGAGACCCAAGCAGCTGCACCACCTTCACACTTGGCCCTCACAGGGGCAAACCCAAGTCCTCCAGGGAAGACTCAGGAGCAAAGCCCAGTGAACAACCCACACACAGAGGTGGAAATAAAACCACAACTGAAATCCAAGGGCAGTGTGACTAAGAAGACCCAAAAACTTCCTACCAGCTGTACAAGCTGAAGATTAAATCCACATGATCAACTAGGCAGATTCTGTATCTATGGAATATATAAAAGGTCATTGAGAGCTCCCACAAAAGAAAATGCAGTAGTTCTGATAGCTGTGGACGTTGGAGGCAAGAACACACAGGAGTAGGACCAGATTAGAATATGAGCTGCCCCCACAGCAGGTCCAGAGACCAGGAAAGTGTTGGAGGGCATCCTAGGGAGGTGAGGTGGACTGTGACTCCCAGCGAGGGAAAGGACTCTGACACCAGTGACTCAAGATAAACATTTATTATTCTTATGTTTTGACTTGTTCTATAGGTTCTTTTGCATCCCCCCCCCCGCCACCCCGCCATTGTAGTTGTTAATTTTATTGGCACTCAGTTCAGTCGCTCAGTCAGGTCCAACTCTCTGTGACCCCATGGACTGCAGCACACCAGGCCTCCCTGTCCATCACCAACTCCTGGAGTTCACTCAAACTCACGTCCATCGGGTCAGTGATGCCATCCAACCATCTCATCCTCTGATGGCCCCTTCTCCTCCCGCCTTCAATCTTTCCCAGCATCAGGATCTTCTCAAATGAGTCAGTTCTTTGCATCAGGTGGCCAAAGTATTGGAGTTTCAGCTTCAGCATCAAGCCTTCCAATGAATATTCAGGACTGATCTCCTTTAGCATGGACTGGTTGGATCTCCTTGCAGTCCAAGGGAAGCTCAAGAGTCTTCTCCAACACCACAGTTCAAAAGCTTCCATTCTTCAGCTCTCAGCTTTCCTTATAGTCCAACTCTAACATCCATACATGACTACTGGAAAAACCATAGCTTTGATTAGACAGATCTTTTTTGGAAAAGTAGTGTCTCTGCATCTTAATATTCTGTCTAGGTTGGTCATAATTTTTCTTCCACAGAGCAAGTGTCTTTTAATTTCATGGCTGCAGTCACCATCAGCAGTGATTTTGGAGCCCCCCCCCCCAATAGTCTGTCACTGTTTCCTCTGTTTTCCCATCTATTTGCCATGAAGGGATGATACCTGAAGCCATGATCTTAGTTTTCTGAATGTTGAGTTTTAAGCCAATTTTTTCACTCTGCTCTTTTACTTTCATCAAGAGGCTCTTTAGTTCTTCTTCACTTTCTACCATAAGGGTAGTGTCATCTGCATATCTGAGTTATTAACATTTTTTCCAGGAAACCTTGATTCCAGCTTGTGCTTCATTCAGCCCGGCATTTTGCATGATGTTCTCTGCACATAAGTTAAATAAGCAGGGTGACAATACACAGCCTTGACGTACTCCTTTCTCGATTTGGAACCAGTCTGTTGTTCCATGTCCAGTTCTAACTGTTGCTTCTTGACCTGCATATAGATTTCACAGGAGGCAGGTAAGGTGGTCTGGTATGCCCATCTCTTGAAGAATTTTTCAGTTTGTTGTAATCCACATAGTTAAAGGCTTTGGCACAGTCAATAAAACAGAGTTAGGCATTTTTCTGATACTCTCTTGCTTTTTTGATGATCCATTGGGTGTTGGCAATTTGACCTCTGGTTCCTCTGCCTTTTCTAAAACCAGCTTGAATATCTGGAAGTTCACAGTTCACATATTGCTGAAGCTTGGCTTGGAGAATTTTGAGCATTACTTTGCTAGCATGTGAGATGAGTGCAGTTGTGAGGTAGTTTGATCATTCTTTGGCATTGCCTTTCTTTGAGATTGGAATAAAAATGGACCTTTTCCAGTCCTGTGGCCACTGCTGAGTTTTCCAAATTTGCTGGCATATTGAGCGCAGCACTTTCACAGCATCATCTTTCAGGATTTGAAATAGCTCAACTGAAATGCCATCACCTCCACTAGCTTTGTTTATAGTGATGCTTCCTAAGGCCCACTATGAAACCTAATTAAGCTTTTGAGTTTTTTTTTTCTCAGTCACATTTTTTATTGTTACTGTAAACCTCTACCTCTAAGTTGGGCTTTTGCAGGCCTATGGAGGTTTGGTTTTTTTTTCCTTAAAAATTTTTTAAAAGCCATTATTATTTTTCTACATTTATTCCTTTGATTGCCTCTCCTACTGTTCCTTTATCCTTGCAGTTAATCTATAATGTATATAGAAATCTTCTTCATCTACCTCAATTTGACTTTGCATACCTATTCTTTTTCTTTCCTTTCCTCTCAACATATTTATTAATTTTACTTTCATTGTTTTATTCCCCAATTGGCACCTTACTTTAGTTTTGTTTTCCAGTTTGTGCTTTAGTTAGTTTTGTTGTGGTAGATATAATTTTTGGTTTCTTTCATCCACCAGATCAATCTACTGTACTTTTATTTTTGTTGGACTGCTTTGATTTTGCTTTTGGGTGTATATGTATATGTGTATATTCAGTCATACTTTTTATTATTATAAACCTCTGTGTCTATGTTGGGCTCTTGCAGTTCTGTGGAGTTTTCCTTTGTTTTCTTTCTTTTTCTCTCCTCAAAAAATAAATTTAATGTTTAATTTTAAAAAACTGATTATATTTTCTATGTTTATTCCTTTATTTGCTCTTCCTACTGTTCATTTCCCCTTACAGTTAATCTCTAATGCATATAAATCTTCTTCATCTACCTTTATTTAATTTTGCATATCTATTCTTTCTTTCCTTTCCTCTCAACATATTTGTTGGTTTTGTTTTCATTGCTTTATTCCCCACTTGGCACCTGGGTCTAGTTTTGTTTTCCAGTTTGTGCTTTAGTCAGTTTTGTTTTTAACTGGTAAATATAATTTTTGATTTCCTTTGTTCCCTGGGTCAATCTACTGCACTTTATTTTTGTTGGACTGTTTGTCTTTGCTCATGGGTGTATATGTATATGTGTATATTCCATTATTTTAGTTATTATTTGCCTGATTTTGTAGTTGCCATTTGTCTGGGGTTTATCTTTGGTTTTTCATTTTTGGATATTCATTTTAATCTCACTTAATGCCATAACAAACCATTTGTGGAATGTTTGTTCCTGACCAGGGATCAAGCTCTGAGCCTTTGGGGTGGGAGCACTGACTCCAAGACCCTAGATCACCAGAGAACTAACCCTAGGTTGTGTCAAATAGTGAGAACTCACACAAAGGAAACCACTTGAATACAAGACCTGGCATCACCCAACCACCACTAGCACCTGTGCAGGACACCTCATCTAAACAACAAACAAAACAAAAATACAAACCCAATTTTCAGCAGACAGAATTACCACCTCACTCAGCCTTGCCCATCAGAGGAAAAACAAGCAAACAAAAACTCAGCACAAATCCCACCCTATATGAAGCTTACCCAAACCACCGGCTAACATTAGGAGGGCAGAAACAAAAAGGAAGAAAGAATTCAACCTTGAAGACTGGGAAAAGGAGACGTCAAACAGTAAGTTTAAAAAAAATGAAAAGGCAGAGAAATACTACACAAATGAAGGAACAAACTAGACACCCAGAAATCCAAATAAATGAAGAGGAAATAGGTAAAGTGCCTGAAAAAGAATTCAGAATAATGATAGTAAAGATGATCAAAAACCTTGAAAGCAAAATGAAGAAAATTTAAGAATCAATTAACAAAGACCTAGGAGAATTAAAGAATAAACCTACAGAGACAAACAACAGAATTACTAAAATTAAAAATACTCTGGAAGGAATCAATAGCAGAATATCTGAAGCAGAAGAACAAATCAGTAAGCTGGAAGATAAAATGGTGGAAATAGCTTCTGAAGAGCAGAATAAAGTAAAAAGAATGAAAAGAACTGAGGATAGTCTCAGAGACCTCTAGGACAATATCAAATACATCAATATTTGAATTATAGGGGTCCCAGAAGAAGAGAAAAAGAAAGGGTATGAGAAAATTTTTGAAGAGATTATAGTTGAAAATTTTCCCAACATGGAAAAGGAAATAGCCAATCAAGTGCAAGAGGCACAAAGAGTCTCATACAGGATAAACCCAAGGAGAAACAAGCTAAGACACATAATAATCAAACTAACAAAGACTAAATGCAAAGAAAGCATAATAAAAGCAGCAAAGGAGAAGCAACAAGTAACATACAACCAAATCCCATGAGCTCAACAGCTGATCTTTCAGCAGAAACTCTGCAGGCCAGAAATGAATGGCAGGATATATTTTAAGTACTGAAAGGGAGAAATCTACAATCAAGATTAATATACCCAGCAAGGATCTCATTCAAAATTAATGTAGAAATGAAAAGCGTTTCAGAAAAGCAAAACTTAAGAGAATTCAGTACCAGAAAATAATCTTTACAACAAATGTTAAAGGGACTTATATAGTCAAGAAATACAAAAGAAGAAAAAAGATCTACAAAATCAAACTCAAACAATTAAGAAAATGGCAGTAGGAACATACATATCAATAATTACTTTAAATGTAAGTGGATTAACTGCTCCAACTAAAAGACTCAGACTGGTTGAATGGATAAAAAAACAAGACCCATATATATGCTGTCTACATGAAACCCACTTTAGACCTCAAGACACATATAGACTGAAAGTGAGAGGATGGAAAAATATATTATGTGCAAATGGGAAGCAAAAGAAATCTGGAGTAGCAATCCTGATATCAGACAAAATAGATCTTAAAATAAAGAAGATTACAAGTGATAAGGAAGGACACTACATGATAATCAAGTGATCAATCCAAGAGGAAGACAAAGCAATTGTAAATATCTATGCACCCAACATAGGAGCACCTCAATACATAAGACAAACACAGACACAAAAGGAGAAATTGACAGTAACACAATAATAGTAGGGGACTTTAAAACCCCACCCGAACCAATGGACAGATAATAAAAACAAAATTAATAAGGAAACACAAATTTTAAATGATACATTAGATGAAATGGATCTCATTGATATCTTCAGGACATTCCATCCAAATGCAGAAGACTACACCTTTTTCTCAAGTGCACATGGAACATTCTCCAGGAGAGACCACCTAACTTCTGTAAATTTAAGAAAATTCAAATCATGTCAAATATCTTCTTCAACCACAATGCTATAAGACTGATATCAGTTAGCAGAAAACAAATGTAAGAAACACAAACACATGGAGATTAAACAATACATTTCTAAATAACCAATAGGACAGGTTACTGAAGAAATCAAAAGGGAAATAAAAAAATTTCTAGAAACAAATGACAATGAAAACAAGACATCTCAAAACCTATGGGATGCAGCAAAAGCAGTTCTAGGAGGAAAGTTTGTAGCAATACAATCCTACCTCAAGAAACAAGAAAAACATCGAATAGACAACCCAACTTTACACCTAAAGCAACTGGAAAAAGAAGAACCAAAAAAGCCCCAAAATTAGTAGAAGGAAAGACATAAAGATCTGAGGAGAAATAAATGAAAAACAAATGAATGAAACAATAGTAAAGATTAATAAAACTAAAAGCTGATTCTCTGAGAAGATAAACAAAATTGACAAATCTTTAGCCAGACTCATCAAGAAAAAAAGAGAGAAGATTCAAATAAAAAAAATTAGAAATGAAAAAGGAGAGGTTACAGCAGACAGTGCAGAAATACAAAGGAATATAAGATACCATGATGAACAACTACATGGGAGTAAAATGGATAACCTGGAAGAAATGGCAGATTCTTAGAAATGTTCACTCTTCCAAGACTGAATGAGGAAGAAATAGAAATTATGAGCAACCCAATTACAAGGACTGAAATTGAAGTTGTGATAAAAAAAAAAAAACTCCCCCAAAACAAAAGCCCAGGACCAGATGGCTTCACAGGAGAATTCTATGAAACATTTAGAAAAGAGCTAATGCCCATCCTATAAAACTCTTTCAAAAGATTGCAGAGGAAGGACCACTTCCAAACTCATTCTACAAGGCCACCATCACCCTGATATCAATCCAGACAAAGACAACACAAAAAAGAAAATTATGGGTTAATATCACTGATGAGCATGGATGCAAAAAGCCTCAACAAAATTTTAGCAAACAGAATTCAGCAACACATCAAAAAGCTCATACCCTATGATCAAGTTGGGTTTATTTCAGGGATGAAGGATTCTTCAATATACACAGATCAATCAAGGTGATATACCATATTAACAAACTGAAAGATAAAAACCTTATGGTCATCTCAATAGATGCAGAAAAAGCCTTTGACATAATTCAGCACCCATTTATGATTAAAATTCTTTAAAAAATGGGCATAGAAGGAACCTANAAGAATTTATTTACAGGGTCCACCTCATGCGAAGAGTTGACTCATTGGAAAAGACTCTGACACTGGGAGGGATGGGGGGCAGGAGGAGAAGGGGATGACTGAGGATGAGATGGCTGGATGGCATCACAGACTCGATGGACGGGAGTCTGAGTGAACTCCCGGAGTTGGTGATGGACAGGGAGGCCTGGCGTGCTGTTATTCGTGGGGTCACAAAGAGTTGGACATGACTGAGCAACTGAACTGAACTGAACTGAATGGAGAAATGGACATAGAGAATAGATTTATGGACACGGGAGAGGGGAGGAGAGGGTGAGATATATGGAGAGAGTAACATGGAAACTTACATTACCATATGTAAACTAAATGGCCAATGGGAATTTGCTATGGCTCAGGAAACTCAAAGAGGGCCTCTGTATCAACCTAGAGGGGTGGGATGAGGAGGCAGATGGGAGGAAGGTTGAAAAGGGAAGGGCTATATCTATACACATGGTTGATTCATGTTGAGGTTTGACAGAAAACAGCAAAATTCTGTAAAGCAATTACCTTCAATAAAAAAAATTAAAAAAATAAGCAGAGATATTACTTTGCTGACAAAGGTCTTCTAGACAAAGCTATGGTTTTTCCAATAGTCATGTATGGATGTTAGAGTTGGGTTATAAAGAAAGCTGATCGCTGAAGAATTGGTGCTTTTTAACTGTGGTGGTGGAGAAGACTCTTGAGAGTCCCTTGGACTGCAAGGAGATCCGAAAGGAAATCAGTCCTGAATGTTTATTGGAAGGCCTGATGTTGAAGCTGAAACTCCAATACTTTGGCCACGTGATGAGAAGAACTGACTCACTGGAAAAGACCCTGTTGCTGGGGAAGATTGAAGGCAGGAAGAGAAGGGGACGACAGAGGATGAGATGTTTGGATGACATCACCGACTCAACGGGCATGAGTTTGAGCAGTCTCCAGGAGTTGGTGATAGACAGGGAAGCCTGGTGTGCTGCAGTCCATGGGGGCACAAATAGTCAGACATGACTGAGCGACTGAACTGAACTGAACTGAATACAGTATTGAATTCCAAAGCAAATATAAAATTCCATTGAAAAGTGGTTGAGTTTCAAAGTTTTGCAGCTTGGAAATACTTATTAATTACCTGAAATATTCATTGGTATTATTTAAATATTTTAATATTAAATTGCAAAATGAATCTTTACATTATGCTCTTCTATATGTTCTCGACTAAATGTGTATAGTTTAAAATTATCACAATACCCCACCCGAGTAAAACTGCAGTGTTTCTAGATGGTTTTTCAGAAAACATCTAGTTGAACTTGCCTAAGATTTTTCTGAGCATATGGCAAAGAGCAGGGAGCTAACAGTTTCTGT
The DNA here is from genome assembly GCA_006410875.1 of Neotragus pygmaeus. Lineage (NCBI taxonomy): Eukaryota > Metazoa > Chordata > Mammalia > Artiodactyla > Bovidae > Neotragus > Neotragus pygmaeus. The sequence goes on along the minus strand of SJYV01037222.1, from coordinate 473,624 downwards.
TACTTATACTCACTGGATTTTTCTGGGTTGATATATTTCTGGAACTTTAATATTACCCAAAATAAAGTAGAGAAAACAGCACAAGGAATATGATTATTTCTGACTGGTGCTTAATCCCCTGTTGATGGAAATCTGGCAGTTGTAACATAGCAACAGAATCTGACGGCTTTGAATTTTAAGTTATTTTATAACTTAAAGGTGGATGTTTCAGTTTCTCTTCTGCTAATAACTGGGTGCCTATAATTATCACATTGTCCTGGTTTTTTAATGTGCAAAATTGGGTTATAATGTTGACCGTTTCTTTGTGTTTCTCTTTTTCAGAGTATTACTGTTTTCCAAATTTTTTACCGTGGAGTATCACTATGCATATATCTGGATAAAATAAAAATATATAACTAAGAAAATCACCACAAAGGGAATATTGAAATGAGAGAATAAAAATGAAACTGGGAGTAATAAAATGTTTGCCAAGAGATACTGGGTGCTTGTTGGATATGGGCCATGATTTTGACTCCATGTTCTCTAGCAGCCAACGAAAAAGCAATGGCTTACATAATTTACAGGGTCAATAAGATAAAGCTGATCATACCAATAGCCACACCAAAAAAAACCCCAAAAAACAAAAAAACCCAGTTGCACAAGAAGCCCTATGCTCCCAGGAACTTCTCCACAGTAAATGCATTAAGACTTTCATAGGGTAATTTCTTATACAAGTCTTCAAAATAGGACAATGAGAGCGCACCAAAATGTAATTTTGTATGATCAGTCTAAATGGGACTGTAACACTAAAATTCAGGCACCAACTTTCTTATGGAAGCACCTAGAGAGACATGGACGGATTACACAACTTTTACACAGTCTTTAATCAACCATGTTTCTTTCAAATGAGTCTTTGTTAAGAACTGGATTGCCTTTACAACACACTGCCAGTTACATTTCAAGTTTATTGCCACTTAAGTTTCAGTGGAGCTGGCAAGGAGAAATGACATTCTCTTGTTCAAGCTGAGTTCAGAAAGGATTGTGAGAGAACAGAGAGCCACCCTACCTATACATGCGGATGGGCTGAGGAGTCATCTGTGGGCAGGACCAGCACTCTGGACCAGGACTCTGGGCAGGACTCATGAATCATGGAATGATATTGTTTAACAGAATAGAAAAAAAAATTAAAGTGAAATGATAAGTGAAGAAACAGACATTTAAATAGGTGAAGTCTAGAACAAAAAAAATAGAAATAAGATTTAATTTTAAGGTAAAAAAATTTTTAAAGACAAATATAATTTTTAAAATATGAAAAAAACAATTAAGAAAATGAAAGTTGAAAATAAATAGATGTCAAAGAAGCTAGGTCTAAACAGTAAAAAGTTAAGAAAGACTTAATTAAGACTAAAAGTGGTTTTTAAGACTATAAAATGAAGTTACATTACATTTATTAAAAATTGTAGGAATAAGTTTTTAAGTTAAAAAATAAGCAGAAAATCTAAAATACAAAAATAAAATCAGGAGTAAACATCATACAAGTTATTAATGCTAAGTTTTAAGTCAATATTGAGGTGATGAACCAAAGAAGTCATTTTTAGTTCAGGCAGAAAACTCAGCCACGCTGCAGGCAGGCTGGCAGGAGGAGTCCTTTGAGAGGAGGGTTGGAGGTAACCTTAAGTCCCTGGAAGGTGTGTCCTTCCTGAAAGAGCAGAGCTATGCAAATTCTTTAGCCTACATTTTAGCTTGGAGCCTCACTCTTGTTAGGAACATTCAGAATTATGAACAAAACTGTGATAAACATTTGTGTATCTATACCTTTAACATACATTTTTACTTCTTAGGAAAAGTACTGAAGGTTTAGTTGATTAAAGTATGTACACATTAACAATTTTTAAAAATAAGACATAGTGTCAATTTTTCCTCCTGTGGTTGATAGCAATTTACAAACTAGCAGTGCATAAAACATTTTCACTTCCCCCTTGGCTAACCCTGGCAATATACGCTGTTTTCTTTGGTAATCTGATAGTTGAAAAATACCTTGTTTTAAATGGTATTTCTTTGTTATGGAGATTGAGCCAATTCTCATGAAAGGAAAATTTATTTATTCAGAACTTTTCCTTCATCTTTCCTCTGTCTGCTAATCTTGACATAAATATTAGAAAGCTTCTTGCAAGGTAGATAACTGGCAAATAACTTTGGAATAATCAATACATGCAAAACATATTTGTTCATATTCCTTTTGCTAACAGGTCTTTCTCAAACTTCCTGATCAATAGTTAGTTCTCAAATCTGGCTTGATTCCTAAGGAAATTAAAATAATGATTAATTAGTGACAATAGCTGTTTGAATTTCCAATGTTTGTTGGTAACATAAAACACATTGCTCTTAGGAGCATCTAGCGAGTTTAATTATAATAAAAAATGAGGGATTTCTCTGGCAGTCCAGTGGCTAATACTCCTTGTTTCCAATGCAGGGGGCCCAAGTTTGACAGACAGTAAAGAATCTTCCTGCAATGCAGGAGACTTAGGTTCGATCCCGGGGTCAGGAAGATCCCTCAGAGAAAGGAATGGCAATCACTCCAGTATTCTTGCCTGGAGAATTCCATGGACAGAGGAACCTGGCAGATTATAGTCCATGGGGCCGCAAAGAGCTGGACATGACTGAGCGATTAACACCTTCGCTTTCACAGGGAACTAGATACCACATGTTGCAACAAGAGTTCACATGCCACAACTAAAAAAGATCCCATGTGCTGCAATCAGGACCTGGTGCAGCTAAATAAACTTAAAAAAATTAGAGAGGCTACAAACTAAACTCAAACTGCTCTATTGAATAACCAAGAATAGTTGTTTTTTTTAATAATTGAGCTGTATTATCAATTTTGTTTTTCTTTTTGGTATTATCAGAACTTAAAAATTAAAACAAAGTGACAAAATTGATATTTAAATTGCAGGTAATATATCATGCAATTCAAATTTTATTTTCTGAACATAATTTAGGAATCTACACATTTATATTCTTGTCTACTGCATATTGAGTTTTCTTTGTTTGGCTTTGAAATGTTTTCTTACCACCCATTTAGAAGATATTGAGTATTCAGAAGATAGGGGCAATAGCTTTTAAATTCTAAGATCAGTGAATGAGAAAATATTAAAAATATTTACATCCCTAAAAAAACAGTTGCAATATTGAAAAAGGAAGACAGATGTTCTCACATTTTAAAATTAGATTTCAGATTGCAATATATATAACTACAGGAAAAGTTTTAAATTTCTTAGAGAAAATAGTAATTACAAAACAGTCAAAGTTTCTAAGTAGCTTATATGCTGGTGGCAATTGTTCAAAATGCATAAAATTGTTTGAAAGCCCTAAAAAATTTCAAGATTAAAATTTCATTAGATACTATTTTAGGGTTTTTTGCCTTTGCTTTTAACAGAATTTGTTAAGAATAATTTTCAGAAAGCAAAGAGTCATTATAGTGTAAATCTAAGACTTTAATTTTAGAAAGAATGTTTGACTAGTCGAGCATAAAAAACACTCCTAGCATCAGGTGCCTGAAATAATTAGTTACGTGTTTAAAAAAAAGTTTTAAAAATCATTGCTAATGTGGTAATAAATGAAGAAAAACCATCAGAGAGCAGAAGTGACAAGAAAACACAAATCCAGAGAATAAATGAGCACTGAAGTCACTGTCTAGAGAGACCCTAACAATTGGCAACAGCCCAGGGCCTGGATAGTACAGTCCCAGGCACCCGGGGAGTCTGGAGGCAAAGCAGGGGTCAAGAAGGCTGTCAGAGAAGGCTGAGTCAGAGATAACTTCAAAAATTTGATACCCCACTTCCCAGAGGACAATACCTTTAGTGACTGAACTTGAGGAGAAACCGCCCTTCAGAGGAAGATGTTGAGAGAATTTGCCTATCTAGCCTGTGTATTGTGATTTTTACTATTTTATGATACTTTAATATTTTGGGGTCTTGCTTATCTGGGAGAGACTGCCCTTCCCAGGGCTCCCTAATTTCTAGAGTCAGGGAACAACTAGCTGAGAGCATGCCTGTCATATGCAAACCAAATGATCCTGAGTCCATATCCTCAGCCACTTCCTTTACCTAACTCTCACACACCAAGCTAAGATTCCTTTTGCCCTACATCACCCCAAGACCATGGATATTCATGCTACTGTGTGACTGCGGGGGACTGCCCGTGAAGGGTTAAGTTTTGGGAGCTGCTCAGCGATATTGCTGAGCCCCTAGGCATTGCCCTAAGCTCTCTGTCCCGCCTCCCTGAAGAATGTGTTTACGACCTTGTGTCTCCAAGATGTCTGGTCACTATGTTCTGGTCACAGGTGCTTATCGCACTTCAAGGCCTTATGTTCTGTATACAATGATGAAGGTCTGGTGAGTGATTATCTAGGTCAAAATAACCTAGCAGATGTCATAAATCATCTATGTTATCCTATATATACTGAATACCTAATAAAGTCGGTATCAGACAATAAGGTCTGATCCTCTCAACCCCATCTTTCTGTCATCTTATTTTTTCTAAGCGGGCGTTCTCCTTCGCGTCCTCCTTACGGGGGTTGCTCCTTGACTGTGCTGGCCGTGGCAGTGACTTAAAATCCAAGCCAATAATTAGGCCAAAGTGATTCTGGACTGGTAGTGACCCCAAGAGCCCAGCCAAAGAACACGCAAATATTTTGGGGGGAAGAACTTACAGTACGTTTTTCAAATATTTCTCTGAGTTTCAAAGAATATCATTTCTTAATAAAATGCCATTCAAAACATGAAGAAATAAGCCATAAGTACGGTTAGCAGAAACAGAATGTTATGAACNCCCAGCCAAAGAACACGCAAATATTTTGGGGGGAAGAACTTACAGTACGTTTTTCAAATATTTCTCTGAGTTTCAAAGAATATCATTTCTTAATAAAATGCCATTCAAAACATGAAGAAATAAGCCATAAGTACGGTTAGCAGAAACAGAATGTTATGAACCATACTCGCAAAGCCTGCAGATATTGAAATGTCAGGGAGCGTGTGATTTCCTTGGTTCTGTCTCGCCACAGCAAAGATTTGAAATGGTGGATCTGTGTTAGAGCTCGGTTACAGCTCCGTTTTATTTGGCAGGCAAAGGATAGTACACACTCGAGGCGTGAGGGCAGGCTGACCCCAAAGCAGAGGCTTCAATCTATCTTGGCTTCTTCCTTTTATATGTTTGTCTCCTCCCCTGCCTTGAGCCTGCCCTGTACAAATTGGGCTAGCCAAGAAGGGGGTGTGTTTGTTTCACCTGAAATTCTCACTCTAGTCCATGGACTTTCTTTTGTTGCAATTTTACAGGCTTTTCTCCTTCTTTGTGTTATAGCCACCACCATTTTGGACTCCTTTTTCCTATTCTAACTACCTAATAGTAATAATCAGAAAAATATAAATAAATGAGTATTTTTTAATTCCTTAAAGAAAAAGAATGAATCAAAAATATAAACAAAGATCAAATTACTGTCAATAAAGAACAAAACAGAAGCTCTAAAAATTAAAATTAGATTTAAAAACCTGATTGATGGGTAAAATACTACACCACACAGTTGAAAAAAGAATCACTAAATGACAAAGAAATTACCTGGGGTGCAGCAGAGAAAGAGAAGGAAATGAAAATATGTTTAAGAGAGAAAAGAGGGAAGTGTTCCCACATGCTCCTAATGATAGTTCTAGAATAATAAAATATAAAGATGGTGTAAAGAAACTATTTGAAGAGATAATTATAATTTCAGATACACCAATATCAAATTCAGGAAAACCAATGAATTCCAAAGAGGTAAATAAAGCCAAGAGAAGTTTGCTTCATTACCTCTTGTGGTTGGGGATTCTATCCTAGACTGTACTTCTCTTAGGGAGTGCTGGTAAAATAATTCTGTGTCTAGCCTACACCCTAGTAATTGTGGGAAACAGGTATCTTTGGCACACCACACAGTGGGAGTACAGGCTACATTCCCGTGCAGTTGTCTCTCCTCATCTTGTCTCTTGTTCCTCTCTTCCCTTACCAGTCTTAAGTCGAGAAAACCAAGTATCCTGCTGGTTCAGTAGCTTAGAAAATTTCACAAGGTGGATGATTGTGGCAGAGTCACATTGAATTAATTCTCAGAGCCACACAGTATTATGAGAGACAGTGCAGGGAGAGCTCGCAAAAGAGCACCTCTCTGAGAAAACGCTGAGTACATACGTATTGAGTCTTCCTCTTGGACAAGGGAGTCATATAGTAAGGCTCTGAAGACAAGGAAGTTTGTTCTGCACACAGAACACCCGCTGAGGCTGATGTATCAGTCAAGATACCTGTCTTAAGAGCATGAGAAAGAACACGTAAGGAAAGAGTAAGACACAACAGTCTCCAGAAAACAGGGCCTTGAGAAAGAAGCATTTATATCCCCACAGATGATCAGCAGCCATAATTTAGGGGAAAGAGTGAAGGTTCTGGCATCCTCAACACTGTAGGATGGGACAAAATAAATGAAATACTCCTCCTCATCGATTGGAGGAGTATGGAAAACTGCTTCATCACCTCTGATTCCTTTCAAAGAAGACTTCTAGTCTTCTTTCTTTATATATAGTGTAGAGGAAGTAGGGAAGTGGAGGGTTGGGGTGCTGGATGGTTCCAGCTGAGCTGAAATAGTGCATCTCAGCCAGCCTCCCTTCAAAGTGGTTGGCTCTGCAGCTGATAGTTTTTTGATTTTAGAATTTGATATTACTTGACACAATGTAGATTTGGACACTTATTCTGGGAAAATAGGAAAATATACTTGCCTCACTTGGTGTTATACTGTGAACCCTAAGGCATTACTTCTGAGACAGTAATAAAGTTTTCCAGTGGTGGTTGACCAACACCATGTTATAACATCATAGCTTATCATTGACAAACGTTGCCTTTTCCATAAATATGATTGTAAACATCATCTACAATCATTTAGTTCTCTGAACTCCGGGAGTTGGTGATGGACAGGGAGGCCTGGCGTGCTGTGATTCACGGGGTCGCAAAGAGTCAGACACGACTGAGCGACTGAACTGAACTATATTAAAAATTAATGTTTGTAGTAAAACAATACACATTTTAAAATATGGACAACAGTAGTTGCTAACTTCAAACTATAAATAGCATTAGAAATACACAGGGAAGGTAAAGTCTGTATAGGTAAATATAGATAAGAAAGCCATGTGGTTTGCTGAATTGTTCAGAATGAACAGTATATAGAGTTACTTAACCTGAGAAACTTTTAGGGTATTAATTTTCTTTATAAATTCAATTTCATTCTTCCAAGAGACTTATTCTGAGTCCTAAACTATGTACCACTTCGGAAAAAATTCATTTTCTATTCTCATTTCTATTTTCTCTATTCTTAATCAAATTAGTATAGTACACAATAGTAAAAAATTTGGCTATGTAAAACATTTTAATCTAGTCTACAAATTAGTATAAGAAAAAGGCAAGTTCTTTCTACTTACAATATTCAGCCAAGGTATAATTAAATAAAAAGTTGATTCAAGACCTTGCCTTCTCACCTGATGTTCAAAGATCAATTGAGTTTGTTTTTATTTACTATTTATTTCTTGATAAATTCTTAACGATTTTATACTAACTATTATATTCAGACTTTGGTCCTTCAAGAAAAACTCAAATCCCTGTCACATCTAACCTCTTTCAAAGCCATTATACTTCTTCAGGGGGGAAAAAGATTAAGAAGTCCTAACTCATAGGTATGGCAATAGTCTTACCCATTGATAAGCTTCTCAGTAATTAAAAAGTAAAGAATAAGTGTGATGAATGAAGTTTGATTTTGATGTGATGCTCAGTATATATCTATAAATGAATTTAGCACACTTGTAGTTAATATAATTAGGAAAAATGACAGCTCTTGGAAACTTAGCTAAGCTGAGTCTTGCCTTCTGATGCAACATTAAGCTCTCTCAGGAGACTTGATCACACACATCTGCATTATATGAATGACTGCTGGCTAAATGAAATTTGGCAATGATTAGTCTTTCCCTATCATTTCCATAGTCAGTTAAAGAACAATATTTTTCATAAATCCACAGACACACTTCAAGGAAAAAGAAATATCTTTTAAAAATTTCATTTTATGGAAGAAATATATCTTTAGGATATACTATAAGAACTTCATTTGGAAATGTCTTCTAATTATTCAAAACAAACATATATGAAATGGTTCCCTTATTTACTGATTTTTTATAGTAATTAACTGGCTAAGATACATAAGAAAAAAATAGGTCTTCTGACCTCTTTCCCAAGCTACCAATTTAAAAGTCCTATCATTATAGAAAAGAACTAACTTTAAAGTTCCTTAAGATGCATTCTTCAGTCTTGAATATATTAGAGGAAAGGGCAGGACATTTTATTGACAAGAACTATTGTTTCTGATTGTCTCTTTTTGAGAAATTCTGCTGCATATGATTTGTTTCAACATGCTAAGAAAAACACTGTTATAAAGTTTCTCTTTTGTAATCCATGTTTGCCCTTTTAACATTTTCATAATTTTGAATAAGCTAAAATATTATGCTTCACTATGTTATTTGTGAACATACCTTTTAATGTTCGATATGCATTAATGAAGCAAGCAGACACTTCTTCGGTCCTTTGGTGTCACTTCTTGCTTCTTGTAGTCACATGGAATAGTCTAATGTATGATTTAATATAAATATTATTGTTTCTGATATTATTTGCCTCTANTTCCCTCTCCTCTTTCATTTTCATCAAGAGGCTTTTTAGTTCCTCTTCACTTTCTGCCATAAGGGTGGTGTCATCTGCGTATCTGAGGTTATTGATATTTCTCCTGGCAATCTTGATTCTAGCTTGTGCTTCTTCCAGCCCAGCGTTTCTCATGATGTACTCTGCATATAAGTTTGGGGCCCTACAGATAAGCTATACTTTTCTTTACTACAACCCAGTGTCAGAAGGTTGGCTTTGCTGCACTTATGATGAGTGGACCCAAGTCCAGGTTTAGCAACATTAAGAACTGCAGTTTGGGAGACACAGAATCTGGTAACCTGAGGGAGGGCAACTGGTGCAGTCACTATAGTCAGTAATGAAAATGACGACTGATCTCTGCTCTAGAAGCTTCATGGTTGCTTCTGGATAACAATGAAGAAATATAGGAAGTGAAAATGTATCAGTTTTGCTAACAAGGGTGGGTTCCTGTTTGAAACATGATTTGCTGGGAGAGACAGAGGAGATCTCCATAGGCTGACAGGATTTGAGAGAAGGTCACAGAAACCACTAGCTGATAGGTTGAAAGGACTGAAAGACATTTGCTGCCCAAGGCCTGGGAGGTAGGATTGAAACAGACGGTCTAAATGGTGCTTTTGGATTTTACTCTCTCTTCCAGGCAAGGGAGAGCTTCCCAGATGGCTCAGCGGTAAAGAATCCACCTGCCAATGCAGGAGATGCAGGGTTGATCCCTGAGTCAGGAAGATTCTCTGGAAATGGCAGGCCACTCCAGTACTCTTGCCTAAAAAATCCCATGGATGGAGGAGCCTGGAAGGCTACAATCCATGGGGCTGCAAACAGTCAGGCATGACTTAGCGACTAATCAATAGCAACTGGCTGGTAGCTCTACACATGTATCCCTTTATGCCAGGAAACTTCAGGATGGGATGGATTCAAATACCTTTTGGACATAGACATCTATGTACCTAGTTCTAGGGCAGGAAAAGGTGTGGGACTCAGAGATGGATAATAAAAGTACCAAGAATGTAACATGTGGAGCCATGGTTCTATGTGAAAGGACAGGAAGAAACAGTCCAGCCACAGTCCAGGTGCTGGGACGTGCAGAAGCACGGAGTCCAAGGAAAAAAGGAGCGAAGAGCCTCTCCACGTATCCTCCTCACCTACACAGTCACTGCAAACTCCTCCCTGCAGGGAGAGCACAGCTTCGTGACACCTGTGACTGTGACCTTTGAAATGCTAAGTTAACTCTTACAGCTCTGAACAAAAATTGAAGAAGAGAAAAACAAATATAATAAAAAGACTATATTTTATTTTTACACATACATGGGCAGCTTCCCAGGAAAATGAAGACCCAAAGAAGCAATTAGAGCTTATGGCTTGGGTTGGACAAAGGATAGTAACTGTGAAGACGTGACAAGGCCAAGGGGTGTGGGCTAGTGCAGTGATTTCTGGAAATGTGACGAGGAAGATGAGGGTTAGTTTAACAAGCTCATTGGTACAGATTTCTCTCAGGCTTAATTTCCCATCTCTGGTGATAAGAAAGTCTTTTTTCCTCCTGATACAGAGAAGGTGGCTTTCACCTGCGATTTTTGTCTCCTTTCCAGAAGAAAAAAGGAAGATCAAAGTGTCCTGCTTGATCTGCTGCTTTTAAAGTGGCTTTAAGCTAAAATAGCTAACATTCCAATGAGGCCTGTTTTGGGACGACCTGGTCTGAATGGCTACATTTTGTTGCTGTTAAGTCTGAATGAGTAGTAGATAATGTGGGTGTTATATGCGATAATCCCCTACCTTCTAGGTGCTAGAGAGGATTGATTTTTCCAATCAGGAAAACCTTAAAATAGAGGGATGTTAGTGGGACACATATTAGAGACAAAATGAGTCTAGGACTAATGAGTTTTGCCATCATTTTTGCTGAAAAGGAGCCTCTGGAATTTCTGGTGGTGGTGACACAGGAATATAGTTTCAGATAATTAAGTAAAATCCAAGTTTTGCTTTATTTTTTTAGCCTTGGTTATAAAAACATTCTTTCCCACAGTTGTTTAGAATTTAGATGTTCCATTGAAATTACTTCCCAGTCATTCACAACTCTTAAGGTTAAGAGACTTTAATTCTTAAAGTATTGTTTCCAGAGAAATTAATATGTCATGTTGAAAATTGTTTTTGGATGTTTATTCTGAAAGATAAATTTTATTTCTATTTGGTTCATTAGATAAGGTACTACAGGTTTTCCTCGTGGCTCAGACGGTAAAGAATCTGCCCTGCAGTGTGGGAGACCAGGGTTCAATCCCTGGGTTAGGAAGATCCCCTGGAAAAGGGAATGGCAACCCACTCTAGTATTCTTGCTTGGAGAATTCCATGGACAGAGGAGCCTGGTGGGTACGGTTCATGGGGCGGCAGAGTCAGAAACCACTAGGTGACTAACACTTTCACTTTCTCCACTAACAAGTGGGGAAAGCTAAAGGATTAACAGCTAAAGGATTTCTGCAAAGAGTGAATATATAGATATTTTTAATGAGCATTTTTTATTTTCTTACACCTTTTCAGTTGTTAAGATTGATTTTATTCAAAGTTGCATAACCCAATTGAAAAAGAATAGTATAGGATCGTAGAAAGTTTGAGAGGGGAAGGAAATTTCTAATCATAGATATAAAATGGAAAGGTAAGTAAATGTGTTCAAGTTTGCCTAATTCCCAAGGACAACACTGGCTGTCATTTGTTTCATATTGTCATATCTAATCAGTGAATCAATGGACTTCACAGAGATGCTGCTGCTGATGCTAAGTCACTTCAGTCGTGTCCAACTCTGTGCGACCTCATAGACAGCAGCCCCCCAGGCTCCGCCGTCCCTGGGATTCTCCAGGCAAGAACACTGGAGTGGGTTGCCATTTCCTTCTCCAATGCATGAAAGGGAAAAGTGAAAATGAGGTCACTCAGTCGTGTCCAACTCTTGGCAACCCCATGGACTGCAGCCTACCAGGCTCCTTTGTCCATGGGATTTTCCAGGCAAGAGTACTACAATCAATAAAATACTTAAGAAAAACTTACCTTTAAAGAAGCACAATTCTTCTTCTGCCAAACTGGAGAGTTTCTTAAGATACCCAAGGATATAGTCCATTTTGCTTCATAATTCTATGAAGAAACAAAGGTTTATTCACCATTTATATTTTCTCTTTTATGGCTTGCTACAAAGATTATTCATAATTTAAGTCTCCACTTCTCCTTTCCGAAAACTCTCATTTAAACTGCTGTGTTCTGTTATTTTCAAAGTAGCATCACAATAATTATGTTCTACCCTGTTAGATAATAAAGATAAAATTTACTCTCAACTTTTTGTGATTTTTTTGGTTTTTGTTGTACCATTCTGTTTCTGTAACTATGCATGATCAAGTTAGTTTTCTCTAATGCTAGATAGACACTTTTGCATTTACATCATTGCTATTATTGTGAGGAATGGTATTAGGGATGATTAATTCTGTTTTTCAACAGTGAAATTCCTATACAACAATGGAAGTGGAAACCCAAGCAAAAGTAGTCGATGTGTTTTTTTGGTAATTATTTTGTCAATTCACTCAAAAAAATAGATCTGTATCGAATGGTGACTAGGAGCCAGGCATTGTTTTACATACTGGCCATACAGATGGAGAGTAGACATCAACTACTTTTCTACAGAAGCTTATAATCTAGTGGGAGGAGTTAAGAGAAGAAATAAAATATGTGAGTAAAGTATGAAATATATTGGAGGGTGATAAGTCTATGCTGAAAGAGCAAGTCAGGGAAGAATGGAGGAGAGGAGGGTGTTTGTTTATTTGACTGATGGCTGTGTCTCCCAGAAGAACAGACGTACACTATCTGAAGACGGGGACTCTTCCCTATCTTGCTTGCCACCATATCCCAGTGTGTCCCATTAGATGTGGCACTTACCAAGTATTGAGTAAATGGATGGATACACCCGGCGTTAAATAATTCCTCCCCCTATCCTGATCTACTCTTTCTCTTTCACACTACTTTTTGTAGAATGTAATTGACTTATTACTTATGTTTATTATTTATTATCTGTGTTGCTGGGCTAGACAGTCACCTGCACAAGCAATAAGAATTTTTATCCATTTTGTTCACTGATGAATCTCAAGCACCAAGACTATTGCCTAACAAGCAGGCAGTAGGATTTAATAAAAAACTTGTTGCATGAATGAATTTTAGTGATTTCACTAAAAGGAAACAATGAAGTTGTTAACTTCTGACACAAGAATTCTGTTTGCTACTTTTAGCAAGCCAGTTTATTCCTGCCAATAACACACAATCTGATGGCTACTGACAAATTCACAATGTACGTACCCAAGAATCCTAGGAATAAAATGCTTAAGAAACTAATCGTGATGCCAAATTCATGTACCTTGGGATATCAAATGCCACAATGTACTATCTACTCATTCAACTATCAAAGGGACAGCTTCTCTTCTATTATTAAGATTTTTAAAAGGGAAAAGTGAGAGAAAAGTATGTAAATGAAACATGACTTGACAGTCCTGGTGTGGATTCTTCCAATGATTGAAACTTAACACAGAGTTTTGTTTTTTCCTTTGAATAAAATGATTTTGATCCTTTCCTGTACAAGACACATGAGCCACATCCACAATTTATTTTCTGACAAAGCTAGGGGGATACTTATATTTTAATCCAGGAGTTTTCTTTGTTATCTTAATAAAAGGATCAGAGGTTTTAAAGAGTTGCCAGTTACACTGGAAAAGCCACAGGCAGCTCTAGAAATACAACCTGAGAATCAGAGTTCAGGAAAATGATACCTGCAAATAAATGCCCCATATGAACATGGTTTTAATGCTTACGGCGCAGAAGTCAAGTGCACAATATTTTTCTCCCTGGATATCTTGAAACACCTAGTGATTTGTTGAAGCATTTTGGAAACATTTCTGTTCATTACTTATGCATGACTATTATATTAGATTTCAGTTTCTTAAGGGGAAGACATAGACTTCTAAATCACAGCCTGCCCAGAGTCACATGTGGGGGATGTGTACTCTCTTAAAAATAGTGAACTTGTGGAATCCAGAAAAATGGTAGAGATGATAAAGAACAAATATATGGATACCAAGGGGGAAAGGGCAGAGTAGGAGGAACTGGGGGGCTGGGATTGACATGCAAATACTATTGATACTATGTTAAAATAGATAACTAATGAGAACATCCTGTATAGCACAGGGAATTCTATTTAGTGCACTGTGGTGACCTGAACCAACAGGAAATCCAAAAGGGAGGGGATATACGTCTATGTGTGGATGCCTCACTTTGCTGTACAGTAGAAACTACCACATCTTAAAGCAACTACATTCCAGTAAAAATTAGTTAAAAAAAAGAGTGAACATCCTTGAAATCATTTCCAGTTAGAAAACTGTGGGTTTTCTAACTGTGGGTTATTCCCATTCAGAAAGTTATGGTCATTTATAGAGAATTTAAAATCCCACCATATTACATAATACCCACTGGGCTCAAATGTGAGCAATTTTTATGATCCTAATTTGCCTCTTTGCTCCTTTATGTTTTGCTCAGGACTTCTAGAAGATTCTATGCTTACACTAAAAATTTCCAAAGTGTGTTTCACACTTTGTCTAGTCCTATGTAAGCTGCTATAGACAAGGGTTTTATTGTGAAGTAAATTAGAAAACATTATATAAAAATTGCCTTCTGTTAGAGGTTTACAAGGCAAGCTAGGATTTTAAAAACTGTAAGAAAGTCTGCATAAATTGACCCCTTTAACCTTGTTTAACATCACATTTCCAAAACTTTTTTCTCAGAACTCTTTTTTAATGTAATAATAACTCCATCTTTGATGTTACAAGATACCATCTATTTTAAGACAACTCATTAATTTATGTGCCACTAAGAAAGGAAAACACTCACAGGATGCCTTTGATTTTTAAGACTCATTTAAATATATAGCTGACAAAGCACAAACTCAAGAAATAGCAGTTTATTCTACAAAATGAAATGGAAACATATATTCTAGTAATGAAAAATTAAAAAATTTAAAAGTTGTATTATTGTCCATTTTAGTAATTTTGGTAAGTCTATCAATTCTTTTATAGATTTCCATACGCTGTCAGAGGCTGTCCTTTGAATTGTGATATAAACACATTTAATACCACCTTGAGAGTCCCTTGGACTGCAAGGAGATCCAACCAGTCCATCCTAAAGGAAATCAGTCCTGAATATTCATTGAAAGGACTGATGCTGAAGCTGAAACTCTGATACTTTGGCCACTTGATGCAAAGAACTGACTCATTTGAAAAGACCCCGATGCTGGGAAAGATTGACAGCAGAAGAAGGGGACAACAGAGGATGAGATGGTTGGATGGCATCATCGACTCAATGGATGTGAGTTTGGGTGAACTCCGGGAGTTGGTGATGGACATGGAGGCCTGGCGTGCTGCAGTCCATGGGATCGCAAAGAGCTGGACACTACTGAGTGACTAAACTGAACTGACCATACCAACTCAGGGGCTTTCCAGGCAGCTCAGTGGTAAAGAATCTGCCTGCCAATGCAGGAGTTGCAAGAGGCACAGGTTCGATCCCTGGGTCGGGAAGATCCCATGGAGAAGGAATGGCAAGAAACTTTAGTATTCTTGCCTGGGAAACTCCATGGACAGAAGAGCCTGGCGGGCTACAGCCTATGGGGTCTCAAAGAGTCAGACATGCCTTAGTGACATTAAAACGACAATATCACCTCATACATTTCTTTTTTTTTTAATTGATTTTTTATTGGAGTACGATTGTTTTACAAAGTTATGTTAGTTTCTGCTGTACAGCAAAGTAAATTAATTAAACATATATCTGTTCTTTTTTAGAACTTTTTCCCCATATAGGTCATTACAAAGTATTGAGCAGAGTTCCCTCTGCTCACTGTTCCTCACTGGTTATTTTATACATAGTAGTGTATATATGTCAATCCCAATCTTCCAATTTACCCTTCCCCTAGCTCTTTCCTCCTTGGCAACCCTAAGTTTTTTTCCCTACATCTGTGATTCTATTTCTGTTTTGTAAGAAGTTCATTTGTACCATGCTTTGAGATTCCGTTTGTAAGCAACATGATGTGATCTATTTGTCTTTCTCTGTCTAATGCACTTCACTCAGCAGGACAATCTCTAGGTTTGTCCATGTTATTGCAAATGGCATTATTTCTTTTTTTTTATGGCTGAGTAAAATTCCATTGTTACCTCAAGAAACAAACAAAAAATTTGCTTACATTTCTTTAATCACAGTTGTAATATCACACATCATGGTTCTAACTCTAGATTTTTCAAGTGTAAACACTTTGAGACTTACAGGCAATATTAGGAGAGGGCACCTTAAAGATAACTCCAGGGCTGACGGGACCAGATCCACTTGTCCTCACTGATCACTCACGATAAACTTCACTACCGATTGTGCTCCTTTAATCCGCCTCATGATGTCTGCATGTGTGAGTTTCAAACTAGATGTTTAACTGCTCTAGGTAGGATCCATTTTTTCACTTCTTTGTATCTTCCCACCACCTTCACTTGGTGTAAGAGTAAGGTCATTATAAATCGTACTTATTAACAAGAGAATACTCTTCTCCATGCAGTAGCCAGGTGTAATCACCGCCTATTTGCAAATTCCATTTTATGTTACTATGTTTGTTAGCAAATCATACTTTCATTTGCCTATTTGTAAAGACTTTTGCTTATTAAAATGACTAATGTAATTCTATAGAGACATTAAATCAGAAAAGCCACACAATTTTCTGGTGCTAAAAAATATGTCATTTTAATAATTAAGATACATAAATAAAGTGTTTATGATAGAAACAATAAAGTTGTCTCTCAATTCTATACAAACACTGAATTTCCAAGCAATTTGTAAGGAATATATTCATCTTCTTACATTCACAATAATGATTGAACAATGATGTTTATCACTTTTAAATTTTTATATTCTACAAATTCACACACTATTAATTTATAGTATTACAGTGCTTGATAATCTTGACAATATGAAATAAAATTCTTTAATGGTATATAGAAAATAAAATAAAATAATTAAAATTCATTTGTATAACTTTTTATGAAAACAAAATAATTAATACTTTTCTGTAAAAATAAATTATGTACTTTGTGTTGAAACATCATTCTATTAAAGTGTTTAGAAAATAGTTACATTCACGTTTTGGCAGTGTGCTGAAACATTCTTATTTGCCATTCCCTCATGCATGATAAAATGAGGTGCAAGCTGTTCACATGTGAGAAAAACAGCTTGTTTTCACTGGAAAGGAAATGATGTATGAAATAGAATTCATAAAAAACCCAAGTGTCCTGTGATAGAAATACAAAAATTCACTAAGAAAAAAGCATTTTTCAAGGCCTTTGAGGTGATGCAACTTTTGACTAGACTTATCAAAGGTGGTTTTTAATCATGCTACCCTGTAACTTCCATTAAATTAGCATGTCCATCAGTTGCTGGTTAAAGTTCAATGTTATAATTTAAAACATAGTGTTTGGTCAACTGACAGAAGCACGGCAGTTGAACTCATCACTGACCACCTTTCATAAAGGAGAAACAGAAACAAACATCTCCATTCTGCTTTAAGCGTGGCTCCCAAGAGTAGCACCTTTAGCACCTGTCTCTTATACACATCTCATAGACTTCACCTCTCTGCTATAATGCTTTGTAGAAAGAATTGAGTTTCTTGCTGAAGATTCCATGCTGAAGATTCCAAATATCAATAGTTACCTGTTTTGTATCAAAGTGCTGAATTCAGAAAGACCTGCTTCTCCTGGGGAGCTCTCATCCTGAGTTGTTCTGATACTGGGTACAAGGATGATTAATTGTGGAAATATTACAGCCTCTAAACTGGTGANATCAAAGTGCTGAATTCAGAAAGACCTGCTCCTCCTGGGGAGCTCTCATCCTGAGTTGTTCTGATACTGGGTACAAGGATGATTAACTGTGGAAATATTACAGCCTCTAAACTGGTGAGCAGAGTGAATGGCCTACAACGAAGCGCACGAAGGTGTCCAGTACAGTTACAGCCTCAAAGATAGGCTGGGGTCTGAGGCATGCAGACTGCTTCCTACAATTCTGGTTCTAAGACCATGAGCCTTAAAGGTAAGACTTCACTCCTAACTCCGTACCTGGATTTCTCAACATATGTTCAATATCAACGGCATGTGAACAACCTAAGGATACAAGGTGATATTTCCAGCACCAGGAGTGTCTGAAATTCTTTAGGGGCTTGAGAAAATCCACATATGCATACATCTTTACATTACTGCCTTGCTAATATTTGAAACCCAACAAATTCTAATGTGAATCCTATCTTCTGCCCACCCTCCCAATATTCTTTTTTCCTAAGCTATCCCTCACTCTCCTCAGCAGCAGCACCTTGCTCTTACTCTTGTGCTCCTGTCCATCAGACCTGCTGATGGCTAAAACTTCTACGGCATTAGATGAGACCCCCACCTACAGCGACAAAGTCTCTGACTGGGTATTTCCTCCTTCAGACTCAGATATCGCCCAACACCTCCCCACCTCTGGCAGGTCCAGTGACTTCTCTCTTCTTTCTGAGCATCTCTTACTTCTTTAGGATCATCTCCGACTGAATCTACAGGGCCTTCCATTCTAGAACACTAGTTGACATACACCAAGCCTACTAACTCACTGATTTATACCTTGGTTGATTCTCTTTCCTAAGTCTCAGTAATATCTTCCCTTTTCAAAACTCAATTCTTTCTACAAAGCATTATAGCAAAGAGGTGAAGTCCATGGGCAGCTGTTCGAGTAAGACCGACCTGAGTGTAAATCCAAGATCTACTCTGTGTGTGTGTGTGTGTGTGTGTGTGTGTGTGCACACACTGAAGGTGGGATGAGGCAGCCAGAGAGAAATAGAGATGGAAACAGAGAGGGACAATGAGTGACAGAGGCAGAGAAATGTCTATTTCCCTAGCACAACACTGGGCTACCAGTAGCTGCCACCTCCTTGTGCATTGCTGAGAATTAAATGACCCAATACATATAAAAAGAGCTTAATCTAGTCCCTAGCATACCATAAGCAATTAAGAATTATTAGCTACTACCATTAATCACATCTAGCTTAACAAGCCTCTATCTTGAAACACTCTTTCATGCTCAGGTCAAGGGTTATAAGCCACTTACTGAAATTATTATCTCTCTTAGTTATGAATTAATTATGGCTGTCTCTCACCAAGTTGTCAGCAACTGGAGAGGAGAAATACAATTTCTCTGTTTCCAAGATCAGTGCTTTAAAAGTGTAGTCTGTCTGTGAACTGCTTGGTACGGAGGTCCACAGTGACAGGGCTTCAAAAGTCGAGAGAGCTTTCAGAAGCTACTTCAGTTCAGTTCAATCACTCAGTCATGTCTGACTCTTTGTGACCCACGGACTGCAGCACGCCAGGCTTCCCTATCTATAAACAACTCCTGGAGCCTGCTCAAGCTCACATCCATCAAGTTGGTGATGTCATCCAACCATCTCATTCTCTGTCATCCCCTTCTCCTGCCTTCAATCTTTCCCAGCATCAGGGTCTTTTCCAATGAGTCAGTTCTTTGCATCAGGTGGCCAAACTATTGGGAGTTTCAGCTTCAGCAACAGTCCTTTCAATGAACACCCAACACTAATCTCCTTTAGGATTGACTGGTTGGATCTCCTTGCAGTCCAAAGACTCTCAAGAGTCTTCTCCATCACCATAGTTCAAAAGCACCAGTTCTTTGGAACTCAGTTTTCTTTATGGTGCAACTCTTACATCCATAGAAGACTACTGGAAAAACCATAGCTTTGGCTAGACAGACCTTTGTTGGCAAAGTAATGTCTCTGTTTTTAATATGCTGTCTAGATTGGTCATAGCTTCTCTGTCATAGCCCATTGGAACAAGACCCAGTTTCCCCCACAGTCAGTCTTCCATCAGGAAGCTTCCATAAGACTCTTATCCTTATTAATCAGAGGGTGGACGGAAGCTACCTACAGTACTTTACCTCTATTTCACAGGAAACAGAATGGATTAAATTACTAAAAAACAAAAATAGAGCTTTACTGAAGATTTGAGTTGCACTGTCCTAGACTATGTAAATCCCACAGACAGAGCTACAGTAGATGCTCACTGAATACTCACTAGGTTCTGAGTGAAGGAAAATTATTTAAAATAGTGCTTTACTTAGAATCTCTGTTGTTGCTCAAGTTAGCAGCAGACACAGATAAACAATGAGTCAGACTTCTGAAATCAAGACTTGAGATTTAAACTTAGGTTAATTTATTGGGTCCTGAATTTCAGAACCTAATAAAAATTAATTTAAAAACATCTTCAACCATGTGTAAGACACACTATCACACCACTACCTGAAGAATTAAAGAGGAATTATGAACTCTGATTTTAATATTTGTAATATCAAACATACTCCCTGCAGTGCCAATCCTAATATTAACAGGCACCACTCCTTCCATGAGGGAAAGTGAGCTAAGAAGGCAAAAAGGGATAAAACGGATTATTTCTGGTCTCATTTGTAGCCATTTAGCTATTTGCCCCTCAGTTGCTGGGTTTTTCTGGAGACATCTTTAACCCTTTCCCTTCCTCCAACTTGGGTTCAAATCACCCAAGCTTGAGATACATGTGGATCTAAGGAATGAGTTGCTGCTGCTGCTGCTGCTGCTGCGTCGCTTCAGTCGTGTCCGACTCTGTGTGACCCCATAGACGGCAGCCCACCAGGCTCCCCCATCCCTGGGATTCTCCAGGCAAGAACACTGGAGTGGGTTGTCATTTCCTTCTCCAATGCATCAAAGTGAAAAGTGAAAGTGAAGTCACTCAGTCGTGTCCAACTCTTCGCGACCCCATGGACTGCAGCCTTCCAGGCTCCTCTGCCCATGGGGTTTTCCAGGCAAGAGTACTGGAGTGGGGTGCCATCGCCTTCTCCAGGAATGAGTTGAGGGAGATGTTATACTAACATATGACACTAATGGACATTGGGCAATTTATTATAGAACTTTCCATTGACTAATTTGGAGGGGAAAAAAAAATCCCTCATTATCAGCTCTTTAAGTCTTTGGCTTCAGATACCAAAATATCTTTCAGTTCTCTGAAAGAGCTAAAACATTTTTTTGTTTAACTTAGGAAAGTTAGCCTTTCCAACAGAATTCATTTAATACATTATGTAGTCAGCCCATAGACTACGCTAGGCAGAGTGTCTATAATCAAATTTTGCCTTGCTGCTATTTCTCCCAGAGAAATTTCCTATGAGGGATTTTCAGCTATTTCCTTTATCTACAGGATCCCTGATTAGTTCAGAATACAGACAAGAAAAATGTGAGAAAAGAAATGGTAAAGCAGAGAACAGTTGTGCTATTCCATATGTATACTCTTTACCACATATTTCTGTAAGATGTACCTTGATCCTGGGATTGAGCACCTATTGTAGAGTGGAAACTATAATCAGTATTAGTGATAAAATGATAGAGGAAGGAAGCATATTTCCTTTCTTCAAAAACTCCAAACTGTAGCAGGATACAATAGAACAAGATAGATTGACAACTTTTTAGGAAAAATGTGATATAAGGGGGCAGTTATAAAATTTCCTCTGGGAATGCCTGAAAATTTTACCCTGACATCCATCCCCCACCCTTCATTAACAGATTTCCCATGTTGAGACTATGGACATGTCTACCCAGCTACATACTCTACTTCCCGGCTTCCCCTGCAATTGACTGTGGCTGTATAAAAAAGTTTCATCCAAGGGGATGTAAAAAGAAGTAAAGGTTGCCACTCTGGAAAGGAATGCACACATGCCCTTCTTGTCTGGACCTCTTTCCTCCTTCCTCCTCACTAAACACAAGAACAACCCATACATGAAAACACATGTTGACTACACCTGAGTCGTTCACCAGACTGGAATCACTCACTTCTGTCCAGCTATATAAAGGACAGAGAGCTTATCTTGTTTAAGCTATCTCTTTACGGGGTCTTTGTTACAGCAGTTTAATATATACCTTAACTAATATAAAGCCTGGGTCAACTTTCTGGGTCTATTTAGTGTAAAAGATAATAGAGCATGCAGAAGCTTGCAGTGAAAGAAGAGATGGAAATATGAGATAGGAAGTGGGCCATTATGGTTCCGAAAGCTATGTAAGATTTTCGACTTCATCTTAAGATCAGTGTGCAACATTATTACTCATGTCCCTTAGAAAGAACTCTCCAGTTGAATTTTGGAATACGGGGGGAACTCTAGGACAGATAAGTAAAAATAAGTGAGCACTAAAGATGCTTGGTACTTAGAATTTTTGAAAATGGAAAAATAAGTTGGTGGGTTAAGAGAGAACATGGAAAACATTGATCACTAACATTTTTTTTTATTCAACCAATTTTTACCAGACTAAACTACACTAAACTCTGTGTTTGATGTTAGAAGTGTAACTGAAATCAAGACTAGACACAGTCCCTGAGAGCAAAGGCTACACTTTTGCTACCAGAATAGTTCTCTTCCATGCACAGCCCATCTGATCCTTGAAAACACTAGACTGCATGGCTTATAACCATCACCATTTACAGATTAGAAGGACAAATCTCAGAGGATTTTTAAGTACCCTGAACCAAATTTGGCTTGCTTGTTGCTAAAGCCCATACTTTCACAAACTAAAATCATGCAACTCTCCATGGAATAATATGAGGCAAAGTAGGAACTAGGTAATTCCTATTTTCCAACAGTATATGATGAAGCAACCCAAAGGCATGTGCCTTATGAAAGGAAAAGAATTAAAGTAAATGATCCATTCAGTTCAGTTCAGTTCAGTCGNCGTGCTGCAGTCCATGGGATCGCAAAGAGCTGGACACTACTGAGTGACTAAACTGAACTGACCATACCAACTCAGGGGCTTTCCAGGCAGCTCAGTGGTAAAGAATCTGCCTGCCAATGCAGGAGTTGCAAGAGGCACAGGTTCGATCCCTGGGTCGGGAAGATCCCATGGAGAAGGAATGGCAAGAAACTTTAGTATTCTTGCCTGGGAAACTCCATGGACAGAAGAGCCTGGCGGGCTACAGCCTATGGGGTCTCAAAGAGTCAGACATGCCTTAGTGACATTAAAACGACAATATCACCTCATACATTTCTTTTTTTTTTAATTGATTTTTTATTGGAGTACGATTGTTTTACAAAGTTATGTTAGTTTCTGCTGTACAGCAAAGTAAATTAATTAAACATATATCTGTTCTTTTTTAGAACTTTTTCCCCATATAGGTCATTACAAAGTATTGAGCAGAGTTCCCTCTGCTCACTGTTCCTCACTGGTTATTTTATACATAGTAGTGTATATATGTCAATCCCAATCTTCCAATTTACCCTTCCCCTCACTCTTTCCTCCTTGGCAACCCTAAGTTTTTTTCCCTACATCTGTGATTCTATTTCTGTTTTGTAAGAAGTTCATTTGTACCATGCTTTGAGATTCCGTTTGTAAGCAACATGATGTGATCTATTTGTCTTTCTCTGTCTAATGCACTTCACTCAGCAGGACAATCTNTCCCTGCACCGCCTCGATTGTCACCCCGAGTATGGACCCACACTGCAGTCACACGTGTTTCAACCCTGTGGGAAAGACTCGAAGGAAAGCCACAGACCCCTGTGTCAACTCGACGGGAAGCCTGACCCTGCTGCCACACCTCGGGAGGGAATCAGACGTGCACTTCTCCACTCGAGACGAGGCCTGACACCCTGTGTAGCCTAAAGAGAAACAACACGATCCATCTCAGTACACGAGATGAAACCTCAGGCTCCAGACGAGGACTTACAAGCTGGTCTTGATTGAGCAGGAATCACGAGAGGCCCTTCATAATTCGCGTGGAGACTGGCCTTTCCTAAGGCCACAGGGGCGGGTCCCTGAGCTCCCCATCGTAACTCTAGAGGAACCTGCTGCAACTCGAGAAAAACCAGGAGATTCTCCCCTCAAGGCGAGATGAGGCCCTTGACCACTGTGGCGTCCCTGTGAAGTCACCCCTTGAATCTTGAACCTCGAAGGGGTCCTTCATATCCTTGCAGCAACTGAAGAAATACCCTGACATACCCTACTCCACTAGAGAAGCACACCGAGGGTCCTGCCACAACTCAAGAGGAGACCCGTTTCCCCGTCCTCCGTTCGAGATGAGGGTTCCGAGATGAGGGTTCCATTCCCTGCTTCATTGGGGGAAGGATTCCCTGCGTTCCCATCACATATGAAGAGGAGACGCTCTTCACAGGAGAGCCCAGCGGAACTCCAGTTGTCATGCCACCATTCCAAAAGACCCAGAGATTTCTCAGCCCAATTCAGATGAACCTAATTGTCCTGCACTGCCTTGAGTGTCACCCCGAGTATGGACTCATGCAACGGTGGCCCATGTTTCAGCCCTGTCGGAAAGCCTCGAGAGAAAGCCACAGACCCCTGTGTCAACTCAGTGGGAAACCTCATCCTGCTGCTAAAGAACAGGAGGAAAGCGGCCGTGCACGTCTCTACTCAAGACTTGACTCCACTGTGGGGCCTCCAAAGGAGCCCCACAATCCAAGAAAGCACTGGAGAAGAAACCTCAGGTTTGACCTCGGCTCCAGATGAGGACTTAGGAGCTGGCCCCAACTGTGCAGGAATCTCAAGAGGCCCTTAGTAACTCACGTGGAGACTGGCCTTTCCTGAGTCCACAGGGGCGGTTCCCTGAGGTACCCATCATATCTCGAGAGGAATCGGCCGCAACTCGAGGAAAACCAGGAGGTTCTCCCCTCCAGGCGAGTTGAGGCCCTTGTCCGCTGCAGTGTCTCGGGGGGAGTCACCCCTTCCCTCTTGAACCTCGAAGGGGTCCTTCACACCTGCACAGCGATGCTCAAGAAGTACCTCAATATGCCATTCTCCACTCAAGAGGAACACCGAGCGTCTTGCCAGAACTCAAGGGGAGCCGTGTTTTCCCGTCCTCTGCTGGAGATGAGGGTTCCTTTCACTGCTTCCTCGGGAAAGGATTCCCGGCTTCCCGATGAATCTCAAGAGGAGGCGCACTCAACAGGAAAGACAAGAGGAACTCCAGGTGTCGAGCCACCATTCCAAAAGACGCCCAAGTGTCTCACTCCACTCCAGAGGACCCTGATATCCCTGCACTGCCTCGACTGTCACCCCGCATGTGGACTCACACTACAGTTGCACGTGTTTCAGCCCTGTTGGAAAGCCGTGAGGGAAAGCCACAGACCCCTGTGTCTACTCGACGAGAAGACTGACCATGCTGCTACAGATCGGGAGGAAATCAGACATGCACGTTTCCACTCAAGACGTGGTCTGATTCCCCTGAGGAGCCTCCAGAAGAACCCCATGATCCATGTCAGTGCTGGAGAGGAAACCTCAGGTTCCCACCTCGGCTCCAAAGGAGGACTTAGGAGCTATTCCTGACTGGGCAGTAATCCNGCTGGTTCACCTAGAAACTGGTGAAAAATTTGGCACTGATTTAAATTTAACCAGAGAAGAAAAATCTGACAAAGATCCAACAAAAATCCAACGGATCCAACAAAGATCCATCTAGTCAAAGCTGTGGTTTTTCCAGTAGTCATGTATGGATGAATGTGAGAGTTGGGACTATAAAGAAAGCTGAGCGTTGAAGAATGGATGCTTTTGAACTGTGGAGTTGGAAAAGACTCTTGAGCTTCCCTTGGACAGCAAAGAGATCCAACCAGTCCATCCTAAAGGAAATCAGTCCTGAATATTGATTGGAAGGCCTGATGCTGAAGCTGAAACTCCAATACTTTGGCCACCTGATGCAAAGAACTGACTCATTTGAAAAGACCCTGATGCTGGGCAAGATTGAAGGCAGGAGGAGAAGGGGACGACAGAGGATGAGATGGCTGGATGGCATCACCGACTCGATGGCCATGAGTTTGAGTAGGCACCGGGAGTTGGTGATGGACCGGGAAGCCTGGCGTGCTGCAGTCCATGGGGTCAACAAAGAGTCGGACACAGCTAAGTGACTGAACTGAACTGAAGACAGGAAAATAACTCGTACTTATCCATGAGAAATCCCTGAATGGCAGTTTGGAAACGAGTGCTCTTTCTGCTGTTTCTTCTTCGTCTTACTTTTCTTCTGCTTTTTCTCAGCCTTCTTTTTGCTTGGCTTCTGTTTCTTGCTTTCCTCTTTATACCACGGCCCCCAGACTCCTCCGTTGAGCCGAGGGTTACTTCTGGGGTCTTTGGGGGGGTACCTGACAGGCACTGCGGTTTTGTTGAACTGGGAGAGCCTCCGGAGGAGCTGCTTTACGATCCCAGGATACCTGTTGGAAAGGTCCACTCTCTCATAGGGGTCGGCTGTAATGTTGAACAGCCACACGCTTTTGCCCGTTGACAAGGTAATTCGCTCACTGTGCCACCGGTTCGGCCCCAGGTTGCTGAACGACTGAGGGGGCACCCAGTCGCTGTATCCCGGGTTCCCTGTGAGCAGCTTCCAGTGCTGCACCCTGATAGCAGACTGAATGGCAGTGTTCCAGATCCCGTAGCCTGCAGCCCAAGAGCCGTTTTTCGCCTTGGTATAAATGGGATCAATGTTGTGCAAGATGTCTACACGGGGAGAACGAAGGCCTTCGCTTATGGTCTCCCAGACATCATAGCCATCCAGCTGAATGTTCTCATCAATCTGCCCTTCAGCCAGTGAAATCAGAGTGGGGTACCAGTCAGTGATGTGCACAAGCTCCTTACACACGGTGCCCTTGTTTTTCAGGAGTGGGCTGTGCACAAAGCCAACAGCCCGGATCCCCCCTTCCCAGTAGGTTCCTTTGCTACCTCTCAGGGGCCAGTTGCTTCCTCCCGCTGTGGGCTGACCACCATTATCTGAAGAGTATATGATAATGCTGTTGTTGTAGAAACCGTACATCTTTAGAGCCAGGGTCACGTTATTAATTGCTTCGTCTAAGCAGGAAAGCATGGCAGCATACCTGCGTCTGTTTATGTTGACAATGGATCTGTAGTGTTCAAAATACCTTCCAGGGGCTTGCAGTGGGGAGTGCACAGCTTGGTAGGCAATGTATAAAAATATAGGCTTTCTGGGGTCATGTGAGGCTAAGATCTGTTGCACTCTCTGAGTGTACATCTGTGTGGAGTATATGCCGTTGTCGTAGTCCCAGGCAGCCTTGTCATTTTCGTACAAGTCATAGCCACACATCCCAGGGCTGTCACATTTGTAGTGTGTATAGTAATCGCCACTTCCCAAGAGGGAACCAAAAAAGGTATCAAATCCTCTCTTGGTGGGCATACATTCTTTTCTATAAAAACCCAAGTGCCATTTTCCAACCATGTGTGTTGAATACCCAACCTCCTTCAGCTTCTGAGGTAGGGTTGCATTGTCCAGAGGTAAGCAGTTGGGCTGGGTAGGTCTTATGATAGAATGTTGAAGTCCGGTGTGTATCTGATACCTAACAAAAGAGTAAAAAATGTGTCAGTGCAGGATAAAAGAGAGATTCCACAGAAAACAATGATTCTTCTATTAAATAATGTTTCTATGAAGATAAATGCTACCCCAAATAAAATATGATCAATTCAGTATTGCTCCTGTTGACCCAAAATCCCTGCCATAATTAGCTACACATTTAACATCTGAAATGCATTTTCACTTTAAATCAGTATTTTTGAAACTAAGATTCCATTACTTATTTCAGTCTTTTTAAAGTTCTTAGAATTAATTTGAATAAACTTCCATCATTCGATTAATTATATGATGCACCAAACTAACATGATCAAGGAAAGAATACAAATTTCAGTGTTTGTAACCAAGCAGGATTCTGTGGATCCTGCCATACAGTTGTGCTCATTTCACATGCTAGTAAGGCAATGCTCAAAATTTTTCAAACTAGGCTTCAGCAGTACATGAATGGAGAACTTCTAGATGTACAAGGTGGATTTAGAAAAGGCAGAGGAACCAGAGATTAAATTGCCAACATCCTTTGGATCATAGAAAAAGCAAGAGAATTTCAGAAAAAAATCTGATTCATTGACTACACTAAAGCCTTTGATTGTGTGCATCAGAACAAACTGTGGAAAATTCTTAAAGAGATGAGAATACCAGACCATCTTACCTGTCTCTTAAGAAACCTGTGTGCAGATCAAGAAGCNGAGAATTTCAGAAAAAAATCTGATTCATTGACTACACTAAAGCCTTTGATTGTGTGCATCAGAACAAACTGTGGAAAATTCTTAAAGAGATGAGAATACCAGACCATCTGACCTGTCTCTTAAGAAACCTGTGTGCAGATCAAGAAGCAACAATTAGACATGGACATAGAACAACGGACTGGTTCAAAATTGTGAAAGTAGTATGACAAGGCTTGCTACCCTGCTTATGTAACTTATGTGCAGAGTGCCTCATGCAAAATGCCGGGCTGGATGAATTACAAGCTGGAATCAAGACTACAGAGAGAAATATCAACAATCTCGGATATACAAATCATACTATTCTAATGGCAGAAGGCAAAGAGGCACTAAGAACCTTTGATGAGGGTGAAAGAAGAAAGCAAAAAAGCTGGCTTAAAACACAACATTCAAGAATCTAAGATCATGGCATCTGGTTCCATAACTTCATGGTTAATAGATGGGGAAGGAATGGAAACAGTTATAGACTTTATTTTCTTGGGCTCCAAAATCACTGTGGACAGTGCCTGCAGCCATGAAACTAAAAGATGCTTGCTCCTTGAAAGGAAAGCTATGACAAACCCGGACAGCATATTAAAAAGCAGACATCATTTTTCCAACAAAGGTCCATATAGTCAAGGCTATGGTTTTTCTAGTAGTCATGTATGAATGTGAGAGCTGGATCATCAAGAAGGCTGAGTGCCAAAGAACTGATGCATTCCAATTGTGGTGCTGGAGAAGACTCTTGAGATTGCCTTGGATAGCAAAGAGATCAGACCAGTCATTCCTAAAGGAAATCAACCCTGAATGTCACTGGAAAGATTGATGCTGAAACTGGAGCTCCAATACTTTGGCCACCTGATGTGAAGAGGCCATTCGCTGGAAAAGGCCCTGATATGCTGTCAGACACGACTTAGTGACTCAAAAATAACAACAATGAGGATTCTATGAGGCTTTCTCAGGACAGACCATGCTCCCGCTCCCCACCACTCCCACACTTCCATGTCCTCTCCTGCTTCTTAGTTGTAGGAAAACTATACCCTTCTAGGCCTTCCCCAAATTCCAAAGAATATATTTAATCAAAGAAGTGAGAAAATGCAGAAACAAAGGAAAACATTCAAGTATGAAAAAATAATAATAACTTAGCCATTAAACAAAGTTAAAGAACTTCAGTTTCTCCTCAGTGGCCATAAATAATATTCTGAGCTTTATCTTTTAGCTATTTTGTAAATTCTGGAATCCCCCACCAGGTGGAAGAAGTTAACTATATGCTGTTGACCACAGGCACAAAGAACCCAGAGCAGTTGGAATCAGAAGGTTGAAGATGTTGATTCCTGATTACATCACCATAAACCAATCAGAAGAATATTCATCTTGGAATTTGAGTCTTTTGAGCATTAGTTGCCTGGACTCCTTGCTTGGGGCCCTGCAATAAACACTTTTTCCTTCACCACAACCCAGTATCAGTAGATTGGCTTTACTGAACCCAGGTGAGGGGACTCAAGTTTGGTTTGGTAATATGCTGTTGTTGTTACTGTTGTTTTTGGTCTAAAGACCTCATTAATGCTGCTGCTGCTGCTGCTAAGTCGCTTCAGTCGTGTCCGACTCTGTGTGACCCCCATGGACGGCCGCCCACCAGGCTCCCCCGTCCCTGGGATTCTCTAGGCAAGAACACTGGACTGGGTTGCCATTTCGTTCTCTAATGCATGAAAGTGAAAAGTGGAAGTGAAGTCGCTCAGTCGTGTCTGACTCTTAGCGACCCCATGGACTGCAGCCCACCAGGCTCCTCCGTCCATGGGATTTTCCAGGCAAGAGTACTGGAGTGGGGTGCCATTGCCTTCTCCGAAAGACCTCACATTAGCTCCTAAATAATTTTTCTGAATAATTTATTTCAAGCTGATTTGAAAGTACTAAAAATACATACAAAAATTATATAAATATCTCCTGTTTGATTGTCAAAACCTGTTAAATCTCTGTAGGGAAAAACAGAAATCTCTGAATCACAATATATTGTTGTTGAAAAGCCATTTTAGACAGTGTTTTAGCTAGTGCAAAGGAAAGACTACTTTTTTCTAAGAACAGTAGGAAATGAATCCTTTCATATGTTTCCCACTGTCTCTTTTTAAGAAAATTACATTCACTTACAATTTAGTATAAGAAATTAAGGTAACCTTTCTATACNGCCATTTTAGACAGTGTTTTAGCTAGTGCAAAGGAAAGACTACATTTTTTCTAAGAACAGTAGGAAATGAATCCTTTCATATGTTTCCCACTGTCTCTTTTTAAGAAAATTACATTCACTTACAATTTAGTATAAGAAATTAAGGTAACCTTTCTATACATTAAAATTAAATATATGTTGATTTCTGGCATTGTTCTCTTCCCAAGGATATTTGCCAAGGGCTTTTATCCTCCCCAGAGAATGGTTATTATCACATGAGTGTATGAATTTTCAGTTGGGTCAAGGTATGCCCACTAGTTCATGCCATCTTAAAAATGATTAATTCTACAGTTTATTATATAAGTTCAAAACAATTTTTGAATAGGAAATATAGACATTCTGAGAAAATGAAGTTTGTAAAAAGGGTTAGTGTAAAAATCAAAATATTCCTGGAATCAAATTACAAAGAGTTATATTGAGATAAAAATAATTAAAAAAAATCAATTGAATAAAGTCCAACATGTTATATATGCCTTGGATTGACTAGTTTATTCTTAAATGTTCAAATGATAGTATAATGCAACTGTGAGTTCTTTCAAAGTGTCAATTGCAGTAACAGGCTGAAGGTTTACAGAAGCTGTAGTAATGTCCAGGCAGTATTCATAGGGGCCCCATCTACTCTGCTTATCATTTAGCTGTTGAAGTTCACAATGAATACAGTAATGAACTCCAAAGAAACAAGGTTTTAATAAATATAATTTAGTCCTAAATTCACAAAGTATTATTGCTCTTGAGAGTTTCTGATCCAGTTCAATATCTAAATCAGTAACTTCTAAACCCACTCATTTTTGTATAAGCACATGACAAATTGATAACACCTATCTATGTAAACATTGAGGATATTTTAAAAGGAGAAATCTGTATATTGTGAGACTGTGGGGAAGGATTCGTGGCCATGGGTTACCAACTGTCTTATGTAGAAATGTAGTTGGCCAGAGTATCTATTCAATTCATTGAAAACCTAACCACCTGAAGTCTTTCTAATTAAAACTGGGCACTTTTGCACATAGTACTAAGGGCAAAGAGAACTGAGGCTTTTGAAAAGTGTAAAATACAGAAACTATTCACACACACAAAAAAGAGTAGGAAAGAGGTGTGCTGCTTTCAGAAGATGGTACAGTGTTGGCAGACACAGAAGAGAGTACAGAACTATTAATCAACTGTGTGGCCTCTGTCTTCTCCAGTGTAGAATGGTTTTCATACTGGAAAATTTAGAATCAACAATATAAAGGCTTGACAGCAGCTCCTAACAGAAGAGAGCTTTCAGGGAAGCTCCTGCTTAAATGAGTTCAAGACTCTGGGATCAAATAGATGTTTGATGCAGCATTAGAGGCAGAGGTTAAGGGTATGTTTTGTCTTGGGAGTCATAGAAATCAGGGTTTGAATTTGTTCCACTCCTTATTAGCTGTGTGACTTTGAGCAGTACGTAAGCCCCCTGATCCTTCATTTCTTTATCTGTAAAACAGGGATAATAATGTACACTAGATTGCTGTAGCCCTGAAAGAGAGCACAGATTCTGATAGGGAGAGTGCATTCAAAAAGTGATAGGTTTTACTATTGTTATCCCAGAGTTCTGAGTCATGTTACTAACATATGTCTTTCAAGTTTTATAACTGACAGACCTTTCGCATGCTTTTTGCGTTTAGTCCTCGTTACAACAGTGAGAAGTAGGATGATTTACATTCATTTTATAGATGGGAGAATAGAGATTCAGAGATATCCCCCCACCTCCTCCAACCAGCTTCACCAGGCTGTGATATGGGCTTCTGAACAACACAGGCTAAACTGGAACCTTTCCTGTCTCCTCAAGAGTTAAGTCCAGCACTTCTTAAAAAATCAAGGAGCAGAGGAAAGATACTGTCAGTCTTGAGAAGTTAATCTAACTTTCTAATTAAAGATAGGAAGAATTTATAAACCAAATAAAGAGGCTTATGCTGATTCTAGAAAAATTTGAGAACGTATTTTTAAGTAGATAATTTTTGAGCATTTTTCTTTTAAAGAAAATTAGATAGAGTCAAAAAGAAAAGTCCTGCCAAGTTAGCTTCATTTTCTTTCTAAAAAGGAGGAGAATTAAGAAAACAGCTTAGGGAAATGATTTTGCTGTTGTTGAGTCGCTAAATTGTGTCTGACTCTTTTGCAACTCCCTAGACTGAAGCCCACCAGGCTCCTCTGTCCATGGGATTTC
Organism: Neotragus pygmaeus; assembly: GCA_006410875.1. Taxonomy (NCBI): domain Eukaryota; kingdom Metazoa; phylum Chordata; class Mammalia; order Artiodactyla; family Bovidae; genus Neotragus; species Neotragus pygmaeus. The sequence continues at coordinate 441,371 of SJYV01037222.1, read as the reverse complement.
CCAGGCAAGAATACTGGAGTGGGTTGCCTTTTCCTTCTCCAGGGGACCTTCCCGACCAAGGATCAAACCTGTGTCTCCTGCTTGGCAGGTGAATTCTTTACCACTGAACCACCCAGGAAGCCCCAGGAAAATGATAGGCATTTGAAAAATCTGCCCTTGATTTTTTCTTTATAAAATAATGAAAAATCAACTGGATGACAGCTCTGCATACTCACAATACGAATGATCTTACTCTTTCATATCAGTTAATTGCAAAGAGAAAATTTTCATTAACATGATCTTCTCTGATTTCTAGAGAATAGGCAGGGGGGATTCATTTATTAATTCCATTTAACAACAACAACAATAAAAGAACACTGAAACTCAGAGTAATTTAGGGGCTTTGTTTTATAGCTGTAAGTTTTGAGTTATGTACTAGAATCCAGACTTTGGGCTTTGAAAACTTTCTAGTGTATACTTACAGCGACAGTTAGACCCATGTAAAGTACCTCAGATATGCAGATGACACTACCCTTATGGTAGAAAGTGAAGAGGAACAAAAAAGCCTCTTGATGAAAGTGAAAGAGGAGAGTGAAAAAGTTGCCTTAAAGCTCAACATTCAGAAAACGAAGATCATGGCATCTGGTCCCAACACTTCATGGGAAATAGATGGGAAAACAGTGGAAACAGTGTCAGGCTTTATATTTGGGGGCTCCAAAATCACTGTAGATGGTGATCGCAGCCATGAAATTAACAGACACTTACTCCTTGGAAGAAAAGTTATGATCAACCTAGATAGTATATTGAAAAGCAGAGACATTATTTTGCTAACAAAGGTCCATCTAGTCAAGGCTATGGTTTTTCCTGTGGTCAGCTATGTCTGCTTTATTGACTATGCCAAAGCCTTTTACTGTGTGGATCACAATCAACTGTGGAAAATTCTGAAAGAGATGGGAATACCAG
>SJYV01037222.1:409702-436217 GCA_006410875.1 Neotragus pygmaeus | reverse complement strand
AAAAAAAAAAAAAAAAATCTAGGAAGGAAAAGAAACAAACACCAAAAAAATCTACCAAAGATACTATAAAAGACACACCTGAACTGGAAAAGAAGTACTAAATGACACTTAAGGTTCCTTCTAGAAAAATCCATGGGTCAAGGACTACAGCTTAGTGTTTCCATAAAGAATTCTATATAAGCTCAAAGCAGCTTTACAACCATGTTTATATTATGTACAGACAACTGACAAAGAACTTTCAACAATGTATCAATATATATTTAACTTCTTTTGAACACTATAAAGTTAGATTAAAAGATTAGGTTTTTCACATAATGTGTTCTGAATACACACAGTAATCATATTTGCTAAAAAATAAATTAATTTTGAAATTTAGTGGACTTTTTTTGTCTCCATCTGGCTACCATGTGAAGAAAATTTCATATGAACAATAGTAAAGCTAGAGTGGATGCCAAATCTCCTTAAGTCTACAACCACCATTCTCACTTTCCACCAACTTAAAAGAAAAGAGCTAAGTGGACCTTTCAGCATGGCATTAGAACACATGAAGAGTTTTGTAATTTTTTAAGATGTTAATTTATATTATTGAGTGCTGGCAGTGGCAGTAATTTTTGAATTCTTTTTTAAAAAATGTCTAATTTTAAAATAATAATTCAATATTATTATTTTAATCCAGTGACACATTAATTTAACCTTATAAATACAACGATGAAAAAAATGAATTCTAATAGTTTCACGCAGATTCTAAAGTCCAGGATGGTTATAGGGTACAAAAGCAGCCAATAGTGCAGTAAGAAATTGAAGGGAAGGAGACAAGTACAAATGATCACAGTTTACGAATCAAATGTCACACAGATATGTATGTTAGAAATATATAACTTATTTTCCATATTCTGAAAGGTGTTCCTTTATTACTTCCTTCCAAGTGGCATCCTTTTTTTTTTGTTATAACTATTTATAGGAGTTAATTTCATTGTTTAGGTGGAGGGGGCTGTCTCTTATACACATCTTATTCAAGANATGTATGTTAGAAATATATAACTTATTTTCCATATTCTGAAAGGTGTTCCTTTATTACTTCCTTCCAAGTGGCATCCTTTTTTTTTTGTTATAACTATTTATAGGAGTTAATTTCATTGTTTAGGTGGAGGGGGAGGGTGGGGGAGGGGTGTCACACCAAGTCTGTGCCTTGTTTTTCATCGCATGAACAAACATCCACTTGTTTATGAGATGAAAACGCAGCATAGTTTAGATGAATTACTTATTTACCACTCTTCTACCCACAGTGAGTCAGACACTGCTAGTTTTGGGGATGACCAAGTTGAATAAGATGGGTCCTGCTCGCAAGGAACTGAGTCTACATAAGATACAGATAACAATGATCACGACTGGAGTAAAAGCTACAACAAAGACAGCCACAGCATTCTCTGGGTGCTCACAGCAGGGTCAGGGAATGCTCCTGGCGGGGACCATGTTAGATGTGAGTGTAATCACAGGAGTATCTGGGTGAAGTTGGGAAAAGGACAGAAATTTAAAATGCAACAACATGGACAAAAGCAGTTTCACAGAGGAACACGACTCTGAGATGACTCTTGACGGAGGAGGAGCCATCCAGGTAAAGGGCTGAAAGGAAGGCAAAGAGAGAGTTTCGGCAGGAGAAGCATGACGTTCAAATACAAAAAGGGAGAGAGAGTTTGGCCCTCTCAGAACACAGATTCAGACAAATAGGCAGGAGGTGAGAGTATATAGACAAGTAGGTTCCGAATTTCAGAGAGTGGTTCCACAGCCTCCAGCTCTGCTAAGGCTTTTGTACTTAATGGAGTGCTCACAGGAACCCAGAGAAATGTTTTTGAAAAGAGTATAACATGAGTTTTGCATTATAAAAAGCACTCTGGTTGTAGTGTGAAGAATGTATTGGGATGGAACAGGACTTAAGCAAGGGGATTTGTGCTAATCTAAGAGATAAATGTTGATAGTCAAAACGAAGATGGGTAACAGAAAGAATGAGAGAAGAAGATTAGAGATTATAAAGTGGGAATTTTAATAGGGTTACAGGCCATATGAGAGAAGCATGGGAGAGATAGAAATGTTGAGAATAAGTCCAGGATGTCTGGCCAAGGTGGCTGAGGGAAAAGAAGCTTCTTGCACCAAGAAATCCTGGAAGAGGAGCAGGAATGAGTGGGAAGATGGTGAATTCTGCTCTGCATCACGTTGGAGGCACGTGTAAGATACCCTCTGGGAGTTTACAGGATGAAACAACAAAGATTTGAGACTCATTAGCATATAGGTCAGAGAAGGCAATGGCACCCCACTCCAGTACTCTTGCCTGGAAAATCCCATGGACGGAGAAGCCTGGTAGGCTGCAGTCCATGGGGTCGCTAGGAGTGGGACACGACTGAGCGACTTCACTTTCACTCTTCACTTTCATGCATTGGAGAAGGAAATGGCAACCCACTCCAGTGTTCTTGCCAGGAGAATCCCAGGGATGGGGGAACCTGGTGGGCTGCCGTCTATGNCATGGACGGAGAAGCCTGGTAGGCTGCAGTCCATGGGGTCGCTAGGAGTGGGACACGACTGAGCGACTTCACTTTCACTCTTCACTTTCATGCATTGGAGAAGGAAATGGCAACCCACTCCAGTGTTCTTGCCTGGAGAATCCCAGGGATGGGGGAACCTGGTGGGCTGCCGTCTATGGGGTCGTACAGAGTCGGACACGACTGAAGTGACTTAGCAGCAGCAGCAGCAGCAGCAGCATATAGGTCGTACATGAATTCACCACAGCCCATGACACCATCTAAAGACAGAATAGACACTGAGAGCCAAGGAAACGCCAACATTTAGAATTAAAGCAAGGAGCACCAGGGAAAGTCTGAGATGAAACAGCTACTGTGTGAAATAGAGTAGTAGAGGGGAGTTAGAGTCACCTGTTTAACAGAGCCATAGCATTCCACACTGTGAGAGAGCCAAAGAAGGTGAGAACTGAGCAGGGTCACTGGATTTCACGAGCATGTGTGACCTGTTAAATGATATTTTAGTAGAATGGTGTGGGAAGAAGGCCAGACTTTTGTAAGCTGAGATACGACTGGAAAAGTGAAAATGTCTAGATGGTGAGCACAGACCACTTCAAGACTATAAATGAAAAAGAAAAAAGAAAAGAACATGTGTGGCTCAAAGCACTGACGTGGGTAAGTGCATATGATGTACTGCTGAGTGAGTGCAAGAGCATCTGCCTACAGAATATCTTAGCTGCATTATTGTCTCTTTATAATAAAAAGTATTTAAGTTCCATGAGGGCAGGGACTATTCATTGCTGTATCTGCATACCTAAAATAATACTTGGTTCATAATAGGATCTCAGTAAGTATTTTTTTTGAATGAACGAATGAATAAATGTAAGTGTGTATGTATTCACTGACAGAGAGAAAGAAAAAGTAAACATACACACCAAACCCTCAGACATGATTATTTCCAGAGGGCAATAATTGTGGGAGAAGAAGAAGCTGTCACTTTCTGTTACATAAATTTATATATAGATGAAATCCAGATGAATCGGTCTCAAAATAACTAGCTTATTCTACTAGGACTAATTATTAATATGGGACTAATTTTACCAAAGCATTAGTTAGCCTTGGTAAATAAAAAAAGAAATCTAAATGCCAGTTGAATGGAAACACTCATTCATTTTATCAAGGAATTTTCTTCTCAGTAAGGACATCTGCTTGGGAGATTACTTTTAGAACAGAAGAAAGAGGATGGTATGTGCTAAATGAATTCTGTGCTCATAGCGACCCCACAGACTATAGCCCACCAGGCTCCTCTGTCCATGAGATTTCCCAAGCAAGAATACTGGAGTGAGTTGCCATTTCCTTCTGCAGAGAATCTTCCAGACCCAGGGATTGAACCCGCTCTACTGCATTGGCAGGCAGATTCTTTACAACTACACCACCAGTGTCTCCTTTTACTAAACAAGGAAAAGGATAACTTATCACGTAATTTAAAAAACTCATGCCTGTGAATGGTCTTTGCTGGTCATCAGAGCCTGCTGTTTATCCTTGGAAGGCAATTGCCACACTGATTACAGTTTTCCTGGTCTCCTAAAACACATGGCTGCAAGTCACACAGCAAGTGGTTTCCTTCTGAAAACATTCTTTTCACTCTCATCTATAGCATGTGTAAATTCTTGTTAGTTTCCATAAAAAAATAAGCTTCGTCCCTAACTAAAGAGACTTTGCCATGACCCCTTTTTCCTGTATTATCTTTTGGATGTATTCCTTTTAAAGAAATACTGGACTTTCTATACTTCATTATTTTTTTTTTAAAGTTTAAAACATAAATTAAAGACTATCAAACATCTAACTAAATGAACATTCGCTTATATAGTTAGTTGATTCTTTATCTTCAAAATTATTTACAGAGTAAAATTTAACCGGGAACTCCAGAGTAAATTTAAAATAATTTAACTTACAGAGACTTTTTTAAGGACACATGTATTCCACAAAGAAAAGTGTACCCATGCTGTCAAAATAAAATTTCTATTTTTATTGCTATTTTCACTACTACCATCGAGTATTATTAAATCAATGTAGAAAAATGTGATTTATTTCCTCTGTTCTAAACAGAAAATGTGCTTAGTGGTGTAGAACAGAGAGTAGCTTAAATATTAAACCACATTTCATGTTACCAGTTTTGCCCTAGAGACAGGATGTTTAAAGAAAATATCTTTAGCTAATATTTTGCTGAAATTTTTCAATGCAAAATACAGCTTCCTTGTAAAAAGTCTTTTAAATATTTTTTGAAAATATGAATACACTTTTCTCTGTATTTATCAGTTCATTATTTAGTTAATTCCCTTGAAAACAGGACTGCCATATTTTCAAATGTTGGTAAAGTCCAACATTTTCTTTATGGTTCTGACTTTGGAAAAAAAAAATTAGAACTTGATATTTCTGTTCACCAAGTGTCTCCTGTAGAAATCGGACCAACAAAACTGTGGTAACATTCTTGCCTCTTTGAGCAGGATCACCTCCTCCCATCCATGGTTTGGAATTCTCTTTCAAATAACTAAGTGTCTTTGCACCTGAAATTAGCCACACAGTGTTGGTTGGATGGCATCACCTACTCCATGGACATGGGTTTGGGTGGACTCCAGAAGTTGGTGATGGACAGGGAGGTGTGGCGTGCTGCGGATCATGGGGTCACAAAGAGTCAGATACGACTGAGCGACTGAACCGAACTGAGGTTAAAGTACTTCATGACAAACTCATCAGTGTTTTAGCTGCAAGCCATGGCTTGCAGTGGCTCAGTAGAGAAAATGATGGCAGTCTTTAGGAAAATTCACAAATTCAGTTTAATGAGAACGATGTTTATTAAGAATTTGCAACATTCCAGGCACTGAACAGTGCAGAGGACAGATAGTGAGAACTTATGATAAATAACTCTATGGGGCATTTGTGATACACTAAATATCAAAAGTAGAAAATGATTTTTATGTTTTAGGGAAGCTTAGAAAAGATATACTCGATAATTCCTCGAGGCAGTTGGTTTATGCACTTTCAATAAATTAGCATTATTTGTAAAGGAAGCTTGTAATTCTGTTGTAAAGCAGTTGCAACTGAAGGTAAAGACAATTACTGAGTAAAAATTCTATTAATTGATATGACTAAATTCTCAAGGCTAGAGCCATGCATTTTCATGTAGCCATCATTAGAAATAGAACAGACACCAACTGACATGTATTAAAAACATGTATTGAATATTTTCTTTCCTAGAAGATAAATTTATGGACTTCTAATCTATCTGTGGCTTTGCCCTTTTATTGGTGCCTTTTCTAACAGTGACGACTATTGATTCTGTCCCAAATACAGATATTGAACTATTTTAAATAGCTTAGGATTTATTATTAAAGTAGCAGTATTAACAAGCAATTAGTGCTGGCAGATAAAAAAGTGGAATTGATATTTTATATTCTGAGGTTTTGAACTTTGTAAGTAGTTAAATGAAAGAAATTTAGCAAATTTAAACAGACTCCCTTGCCCTAATCATTCTTATATATCATCTTTCTTCTACCCCATGTATAAGAATAAGGTTACAACTGACTTAATTATATTTATATAAGAATTCCTTTGATTTAGTTTTTTTGTGTGTGTAGAAAAATACCCAGAGTATTTGCTAAATTATTCTTAAGAATTCCTAGTATCCTTGAAAAACTTCATGGTAATAATAACTCTAAAAATTGGAGATGAAAAAGAAAAATAAACATGCCCTGAAGACCCCCTACACATGTTTTTGTTTTGTTTTTCTTTTTTGGTTAAGGTTATAGAAAATAAAATACAGAAAACATACAGTAAATTGTAAAATGTTACACAAGTGTTGGGCTTCCCAGGTGGTTCAGTGGTAAAAAATTTGCCTGCAATGCAAGGAGAGGTGGGTTCAATCCCTGGGTTGGGAAGATCCCTTGGAGTAGGAAATGGCAACCCATTTCAGTATTCTTGTCTGGGAAATCCCATGGACAGAGGAGCCTGGTGGGCTCATCCATGGGGTTGAAAAGAGTTGAACACAACTGAGAACAGGCATACACATGTTAGTTATAACTACTGTTGTATCTTCTCTTGTCTATACATTTCCTGTCCACGAACTCCTTAACTCCACTTCCTTCTCCCACTGCTCTGTTGTGTGCAAATGATGAAACCAAGCAAAGCCAAAGATAACGTCAGCATTTGGGACAAGAGAATTACTGTCTTGCCCACCGTCTTTCTTCCTGACAGTCAGATTGGAAATTTCAATTGTCAAACTGAAGTTTACCCCATGTGGTTGCTTATTTTCAACCTTGCTTGACTGAATTTGTCGATTCCTTTAAATGTCTATAGGGGAATGCAAAGAAATAATTCACATTGATCTACAGGGAAACCTATGTGCCAATTACTCAGTTTTACTTTTACAAAATAAATGTTCTGAATAGAGACAGTTTTGTAAGAAGAAGGATTTGTTGTTGTTCAGTTGCTCAGTTGTGTCTGACTCTTTGTGACCCCATGGACTGCAAAAAGCCAGGCTTCCCTGTCCATCACCATCTCCCAGAGCCTGCTCAAACTCATGTCCATTGAGTCAGTGATGCCATCCAGCCATCTCATCCTCTCATCCCCTTCTCCCGCTTTCAATCTTTCCCAGCATCAGGGTCTTTTCCAGTGAGTCAGCTCTTCGCATCAGGTGGCCAAAGTATTGGCACTTCAGCTTCAGCATCAGTCCTTCCAATGAATATTCAGGATTGAGTGGTTGGATCTCCTTGCAGTCCAAGGAACTCTCAAGAGTCTTCTCCAACACCACAGTTCAAAAGTGTCAGTTCTTCAGTGCTCAGCATTCTTTACTGTCCAACTTTCACATTCATGTATGATTACTGGAAAAACCATAGCTTTGACTAGACAGACTTTTGTCTGCAAAGTAATGTCTCTGCTTTTCAATATGCTGTCTGGGTTTGTCATAGCTTTTCTTCCAAGGAGGAGGTGTCTTTTAATTTCATGGCTGCAGTCACCATCCACAGTGATTTTGGAGCCCAAGAAAATAAAGTCTCACTCTTTCTATTCCCACCCCCCCGCTTTATTTGTTTTATGAATGTTGACTTTTAAGCCAGCTTTTTCACTCTTTCACCTTCATCAAGAGGCTCTTTAGTTCCTTTTTGCTTTCTGCTATAATGACGGTATCATCTGCATAACTGAGGTTATTGATATTTCTCACTCTATTATGTTATTAGAATGTTCAATATGCTTATCAATAACTGTGATTCTATTACTTTCCCTTGTCATTAAAGGTTATTTTACTTTAAATTTACTATCCTGTAAAACAGAGCTGAGGATTAAAATGGCAAATTCACTGCAGAGAATCTCTACTCACCAGTTTCCTCATTTCCATTTTTATGCCTCAGTTTACTCAGTTGCTTCAGTAACCTGAAAATGAGGTTAATATTAGCACATTTCTCATTGAGTTATTATGAGGATTAAAAAAGCTAGTATATGCAAAGTGCTTGGAGAAGGAAATGGCAACCCACTCCAGCATTCTTGCCTGGGAAACCCCATGGACAGAGGAGCCTGGCAGGCTACAGTCCTTGAGATCACAAGAGTTGGACACAACTTAGTGACTAAACAACCCCCATCCCCACCCCCACCATGCAAAGCGCTTTAAACTGTGTCTAGCACAGAGAAACACAACCCCCTCCCAAAAAAAATCAAAGAGTTCCATGGGGTTACTAGAGTTTTGACAGACTTCACATGTTTCCCAACCTTTGATTGTTGTGTGGTCTCCAATAATTACCACTTGTCAAATTTTGGTGTAGTAATCAAGAAGAGTATCAAAAGGACCTAAAAATATGATTTGAATACATCTCCCTTTNAAGAATTGATGCTTTTGAACTGTGGTGTTGGAGAAGACTCTTGAGAGTCCCTTGGACTGCAAGGAGATCCAACCAGTCCATTCTGAAGGAGATCAGCCCTGGGATTTCTTTGGAAGGAATGATGCTGAAGCTGAAACTCTAGTACTTTGGCCACCTCATGTGAAGAGTTGACTCACTGGAAAAGACTCTGATGCTGGGAGGGATTGGGGGCAGGAGGAGAAGGGGACGACCGAGGATGAGATGGCTGGATGGCATCACGGACTCGATGGACATGAGTCTGAGTGAACTCCAAGAGATGGTGATGAACAGGGAGGCCTGGCATGCTGCAATTCATGGGCTCACAAAGAGTCGGACACGACTGAGCAACTGAACTGAACTGAACTGAACTGATACTCTACAGACCAATGCTGTTTGTTGTGTATTGCATATAGAAGTGCTGAGTGAACTATGTGATGATTAAGTAATTTTTGTGTCAACTTGGCTAGGCCAGGGTACCTTGATATTTGGTCACCAACATTCTAGATGTTTCTGTGAAAATATTTTTAGACGAGAGTAACACTTAAATCAGCAGATTGAGTGAAACAGATTATCCTCCAAAAAGTGGGTAGGCATACTCCAAGCACTTGAAGGCCTTAATAGAAAAAGACTGAAGTCTTCTGAAGAAGGGGGAATTCTCCCAGTATAGTGCCTTCATACTCAGCTGCAGGGTTTATAGCCTGGTGGCTTATCCTGAAGATTTTTGGATGTGCCAACTTTCAAAATCATATGAGCCAATTATGTAAAATAAATCTCTCTGCAGCTATTTTTATTGAAAGTAATTAAGTTAAGCTAAACGAAAATTCAGTTTCTCATTTATAGCCACATTTTCAAGGTTTCAATAGTCGCACGTGGCCAGTGGCTGCTGCTGCTGCTAAGTTGCTACCATACTGAATAACAAAGATATTGAACATTTTTATCATTGAATACAAGTTCCATTGGAACACATTTCTTTAGCATGAAAGTACCTAGATATACATTTTGAGGGCTTATTACCAATGTGAACTTTGTGCATTTAGTTTCCTCTTATGTAATATAATAGTAGTAGAATTTATCACCTAGGGTTGTTTTGGGAAATAAGTTTTATAATTTATGTAAAGTACTTATTTTTTGTAAACATTCAGTAATTCTTAGATTTTACTGTTAGTAATATTACCATAGTCCCTAATTCTAAAATACTCATTTTTCATTACTTATTTCAAAATTAAGTATTTTATAATTAACTTACATATTTAACATGACTTTATTTAATATATTGGGTTCTCTACTATTAATGGCATCTTATAATCAATAAAATATGAAATATCTTTCCAGAGCAATGTATGCATTTGAAATCTGCATATCAAAGTGGTATAAAATTCTAAAAGCATCATAAGATGTAAATTAGGCAGGAATACTGAGATGAAGAGCTTGGAACAAAGATAATTTTTTAAATTTTATAACAATCAAACTTCAAATTTATATATCTTCATATTATGAAAGATTTTCAGCAAATATTTACTTTTCTGTTTAAAGATAGGCGACCCAGAGTTCTCTAGTTTTCTTCAGTTTTATAGTTAACTTCCTCTTTCTCCTCCCTCCCTCCCTCCATCTCTTTCTTCCCAAACAATGTGCTGCTTAAACAAAGGTGAATAAGACCTAGTGGCTCATCTCAAGGAGTTTACAGCCAAACAATAAAAGATAAGGTAAACATCCAGGTAATTTCAATTCAGCCAGTTAAGTGCTTAAAATAGGGGTGATGGCAGTGTGATACGGAAACTCAAAAGTTGGCATTTCAAGAACGTTCAAAGAAATATTCCCTGGGGAAATATTTAAGCTGGGTCTTGAATACAGAACACGAAAGTGAAGAGGGTAGGAATAAACCTTCCCAGCAGAGGCTTAATGACGTGAACTGGCACAATGGTGGAATTTTAAGTAGCTCAATCTGGTAGGCAAGAGCCAGGGTTGAGGATGGTGGGGAGGGTTTCGAGTGGTAAAAGACAGGTAAAACTAGCTAACTGGGGTGTCTGATGATAGTGAAGAAGGAATTCATAGGGCCTGGACTCCGTCTTAGGCACATTTATGCTGATCGTGCTCGGCCACCTTTCCAATGGACTCTGTGTTTAGTGCCTATGAAAACAACAACAGAAGGATAAGACCCCTTCAGACAGGGGAACCTTGAAGATCATATCTAGGTTACTCATCGCCTAAGAGAAAACATACACTAATCTCCCCTTCCTGCAGACAGGCCATACATTTTTCTGTATCAATCAGAGTGTAACCTTGGGTTTATTGATTATTGGCTAATTGTTAGACTGTTTGAGCACATGAGCACATAGCCTGTGAATGATGGGGTTATTGGGATTGTATTTTCCTTGGTTTATGTCAGTCTCAAGGAATCTGGAATGGTGGGTTCAGACACGTACACATAGGGTATAAAAGATTCTCACAAATGCTGGTTGGGGTCCTTGGCTAAGAGGAGACTCTGCCTTGGGCCCGCTGGTGTAATAAACTGCTCTCCACTACCTGCATTGTCCTTCTGAGTGAGTGTTTCCTGGAACTCGTGGCTACAATAGGACTTTGCCAATAGAACTCTATCGTCTTCAAGATATGTTAGCTTTCGAGTGACAGCATGAGAAAATTTCTCCACTGAGGAATGGGGAAACATAAAGTTTCAAAATATTGGAAGTGGGGGGCACAGGCATAAAGCCCAGGAGCTGTCCTCAAAGGGCAGGACTGGGCAATGAGGTGTACCAGCGGGGCACTGGAGCCCCACTGCAAGGGAGTGTTTAGTCGCTCAGGCGTGTCCAACTCTTTGTGACCCCATGGACTGTAGCCCCCCGGCTCCCCTGTCCATGGAATTCTCCAGGCAAGAATACTGGAGTGGGTTGCTCTTCTCTTCTCCCAGGGATCTTCCTGACCCAGGGATGGAACCCAGGTCTTCTGCATTGCAGGCAGATTCTTTACCACCTGAGCTACCAGGGAAGCCCCACTATAAGGGAGGGAAGTACTGAAATAAAAGGTTGGAACACTGGAAGCCAGCTCCACATACCCCACTTTTGACAATGTCTGGACAATCAGAGGATGTTCCACAGAGTGAGGAACAGCTACACTGCACACAGTGCAACAACGTGGACTGCTCTGAAGCGGGGAGTGAGAGCAGCATCTCACAGAGTCAGAAGAAAGAAAAAGACGTACCTGTCAGAATTAAAGTAAAAAATTAGCCAGGTTAGGGAAGAGTTTTGGTATCTATAAAAGTCATTTGATGGAGACACTCATTGACATCTGACACATTGACACAGTTACCAATGACATTGACACCTATATAAAAAGGACGGTGTAACTCAGAATGAGGACCATTGGCCTGCAAGTCACCCAGAAAAAGAGGTGAGACGGGCAGTCTTTATTCTTGTGTCTCCAAGGCTGCTCTGCTACTTAAGTGCCTTGGATGTTCAGCTCTTCTATTTTCAGGTTAACTGTGTTAAGTTTATCTCCACAGCAAAGATGTAAGCACTTGGTCAGTGGTTTCCAAGCTACTGTGTCCACCATGGGAGAGGTACAAGGTATAAAGAAAAGGTTAGAGATACTGTGTATATTTTAAAATTCTTAACAAAATTTCTGATTTGGGAGGTATTATTTCTTATAATACATATTAAATAGTATTTGTGTAATACATGATTAAATATATATGCATATGTTGGGGGAACCTGCTAATCTTTTAATTCCAAGTTGTTTGCAATCAAAAAATAAAACTTGAAAGCCATAAAACATTAGAATTATAAGCATGTCCACCAGTCCTAGGCTCACTAACCATTTTCTGCTTATAATTTGGCTTCCATTCAAGCAGAGAATGAATGCAGTGGTTATGTCAACACAATAGCATTCTATACCATATGAAAATTTGCATTTTAGGATAATAAATAATTACTTGGTCTATACACTTATGATGCCAGCTACTGTAGGAAAAAGATCCGTTTTCAATGCAGTGGTTGAAAACTCAAATACTACACTCTGAACTATGAAAACTTGAGTTAAATATCAACCAGTTAAGTACCAATAATTAAATACTGCTTTTTAGTGTGATTTTTCAATATGGTTCACACATGTTTCTGAGATGGAGCCAATAGAAGTATAAATAAATACACATACAAGTAAAGACTGTCAGTGGCTTAGCTTCCTTTGTTTTGGCCCCAATTCACTATTTTGAACAAGAGTGAAAATAAGAGTGAAGTTTTCCTATTCTTTAACAACTTTACTCTCCCCTGGAACCTAGCATGATTCAAAATTAAATGGAAGGAAAGAGCAAAAGCAATTAATGAGATAACCAAAGCTACAAAGGGTAAAGAAGAAGAACAATTGAGCATCTTTTCCCACCTGCTTAGAAGAGAGGAAAGCCACTTAAATAGAGGACAGGCATACTCCTCTCTACTCCATTCCTCATTTTGTTACTGCGTGCATGCTAAGTCGCTTCAGTCATGACCGACTCTGCAACACCATGGATTGTAGACTGCCAGGCTCCTCTGTCCATGGGACTCTCCGGGCAGGAATGCTGGAGAGGGTTGCCATGCCCTCCTCCAGGGGATCTTCCCGCCCCAAGGATGGAACTCACGTCTCTTATGTCTCCTGCACTGGCAGGCAGGTTCTTTACCACTAAGTGCCATCTGGAAAGCCCTATTTTGTTACTAAATTTATTTAAATAAATGTTAACAAACCAGCTATTTGCCCCTGGTTATGGTTCAAAATAATTCTTGGATTACTTTAGGATGGGAGAAGCTAATATCTTTCTCCTCTGAGGAAGTTTTACACGTAAGCAAGAACTCATGTCAAGGTGTTCAGAATATCTGCAAGAAAAAAGTAATAACTGTAAGAACAAATAAATAAAAATTAGAACTGAATTGAAGAACAGGAAACATCTTGATCTAGGAGAAACTAAAATGCAATTGAAATGCTGAATCAAAGTAAACTGAAAGGTAAACAAAGGGACAATGAAATTATTAATCCCAACCAGAAAAGAATGATGAGAATTAATAACAAACCAACAAAGAAACCAAAACAGGAACTGAACATCACAGCCTCAAAAGTGGCAACAAGGGGAATCCACTAGAAGGCCAGAAGGGAAAGATGCAAGAAATGAGAGAAAAAGAAAATAGCTCAGAGACTTCAACAATTTGCTATTATTTAGATTGCTAGCGATTACCTAACAACTTACTCATTCTTAAGCAGGAGATTTAAGAGTATAAATGTGTTTTTAAATAATTAAAACTGATGCATAGGCCGAGAAATTCGTTTACTCAGCATACTCAGTCCCCATCATAACTACAATAAAGTAAAATATTCACAGTGAAGCTTAGACTCTGGGAAGCTGAAGGGAAATAATGGGGAGAGGATACTATCTATAAATTGTGTTATGTGAAAAATCCAGATTTTCCCAAGAAGTTAATGACAAAACATATATGAACTCCTGGAACCACAATATCAGCCTAATTCTGGCAAAACTCATAAAAATCATCCCCTAAACAAGCTTTTTCTTTTATAAGGTAAGAAACATCATAGACTATTTTATTGAATATCATCAACTTGTAAATGGTCAAAGCAGAGTTTTGTAGCAAAAATTAAGGCTCTCTATTCACATTCTACCTTTCTACTCATGAACATCAAGATTACAATCTCATGTGTCAAGGATGTTTGCTTGCTGATAGTATATTCTTAGCTCTGCAGACCCCTGGCAAGACCCTTCCCCACAACACTGACAGGTGCCCACCATGCTCTGGCTCAACTCCACTCCTATTTGGTCTTTTATCCTTATTTAAGTCACAAGCCAGGTGAAACCTGAGTTTCCTCACATCACTGTCTCCAATTTCATGAAGGCTCTGTATATTCATTCCTCCCTTTACTCCCATTTTCAACTTCTCCCCAACACCATGTGTCCTCTGGAGTGGGCATAAGTGAAGTTAATTTAATCTTCAATCTTTTCTTTTTTAAATTTATTATTATTTTTTAATATCAAAAATCATTTATATGGAAATTAGAACTATTTAAAGTGTTTGTACAAATTTGCAAATAACAAAATACACGAGCTCCCAATCCTGAATCCCCTTCCCACCTCCCATCCCACAACGTCTCTCTGGATCATCCCCGTGCACCAGCCCCAAGCATCCTGCATCGAACATAGACCGGTGCCTCGTTTTTCTTGAATGTGATCTTTATCTTCTTTCTGCCACTGACAACTGGCTCACCTCTGACAGTACTCCATTCCCTGGAGATCCCTCCAGTGGCAGCCCTTCTTTCTTCCATCTGCTCTTAACACAGGCTGAAAGCAGGGTAAATGCCCTGCTTGCACTTCATTGCTACTTCCAAACAATTCTCCTCCCCATAAACCCGAACACTGAATCCCCTGTTATCAGACTGGATAAGATACCAAACTTCAGTTTTTCTTCTCCTTCAGGTTTACAGATTTTTGGCTCTTGGTTTACTGCAAAATACTCTTCAACTCAATTTCAATATCCACATGAACGATTCTCCAATGTCCTGAACTCAGTTCCTTTGCATCCTCTATTCTCATGATCTTGTTCCTGCAGCTACCAACTCCTGAGATCNTCTTGAATGTGATCTTTATCTTCTTTCTGCCACTGACAACTGGCTCACCTCTGACAGTACTCCATTCCCTGGAGATCCCTCCAGTGGCAGCCCTTCTTTCTTCCATCTGCTCTTAACACAGGCTGAAAGCAGGGTAAATGCCCTGCTTGCACTTCATTGCTACTTCCAAACAATTCTCCTCCCCATAAACCCGAACACTGAATCCCCTGTTATCAGACTGGATAAGATACCAAACTTCAGTTTTTCTTCTCCTTCAGGTTTACAGATTTTTGGCTCTTGGTTTACTGCAAAATACTCTTCAACTCAATTTCAATATCCACATGAACGATTCTCCAATGTCCTGAACTCAGTTCCTTTGCATCCTCTATTCTCATGATCTTGTTCCTGCAGCTACCAACTCCTGAGATCATGTTTTAAATCATATCATTACCATTCATGGGAACCCCATGCAAGTCACAATTTCAAGCACTTCATGCTCTAAGCACTGAATTAGTTTTTTCCAGCTCATTCCTTCTAGCACTTTTCTTTTAAAAATTCTGTGCTCACTGAGCCCAGCAATTCATTCATTCTACTACCTTTTCACTAACCTTATACCATTGCCTAGTATGAATCCCATGTGAAGTCCTTGTAATACCTTTTTGTACATGTGTGAAACTCTTCTTTCCTTCTAACTTTATCACATTCTTTTAGTGAACTTCAATTCTAAATCTAAATCCAATTTTTTGCCTAAGCCATTTCCTGGGGGAAAAAAAAAAGGAAAAAACTAAAATGATGTGTGCTAGTCTCACTTTGAAATTATTATTATGAATTGCAAGTGGGGCCTTAGTGATAGCCATCAATTCTACTTTATTTTCCATGTTCATCACCTCTCTCAATTCCCTAGATAAAATATTTACACTCCTCCTCTCAATTCTCTAACAGCTCCCCCTTCAGCCTCACTCTCAGCTCGTAAAGTTACTTCTTGATTCACAAGAGGAAGCAGAACCACTCAGGTTCTATTCTAACTTCCACAGAGTACTCATCCCAATCTACCAGCTCCTTGCTTCTGTGCTCATATACTGTGTGTTCCTTCCTCATTCTCGGATAAAGCCAGTCCTCCACCTGGCACATTAGATCTCATGACCTCTGTCATCTACCCGGGAACATCTTTTCAGAAATTCTGCCACCCTATCTTTAGCATCAGCAACTTACATAACACTGTTGCTGTTATTTATTCCATGTTACAAAATGTCTTTTATTGACACTACTTCCCTTTCCAGGTACTGCCCCTTGAAATATTTGTTGACACTTATTTCCACCTAGTTTTCTCCCATTCTCTCTTGATCATATTTCTAGTAGGTTTTTCTACCCACTACTCCACTAAAAGATCACCACTGACCTCCATGTTGTTAAGTTCAATGATCAATAACCAGCCCTCCTCTCTCTTGATTCCATGAGTAACTTTCAGCAAGTTGATCAGTTGCTTCTCCTTTACATTCTTTGTTCTCTTGGCTTTCAGAACGCTCTCTCTTGGTTTTCCTCCCAATTCACTGGCTGCTTCCTTTTAGTATCGTTTTGACTCCCTCCATCTACTATTCTTAACTCTGGAGTGCTCAGGTTCACCTTTGGATCCCATATAATCTTATGGCTTTCAATGTCTTTCATTTATTTCTTCAGATATATAATCCCTTTTCCAAACCCCAGCTTCTTGTATTTAATTGCTTACATGATAACTCCACTTTAATATCTAAGACTTGCCTCATACATAACAAAGGTCAAATAAAACTTTTTATTTACTTCCCTCCTCAAAAGTCACAGATTCAAAACAATAAACATAAATTCAAAACAATAAACAATTTAAAATTGTATATTCTAAACTGTGGAGTTTCTCTTTTGCTCAACTGGAATATGAACTGATGATCTAAGAAAGCAAGAGCTAACAAAACCAGTTTTCTGATGTAAACCTGATCCAGGGCTCTCTAGGTAGCTCCAGTACTTTGGTCACCTGGTGCAAAGAGCCAACTCACTGGAAAAGACCCTGATGTTGGGAAAGATTGAGAGCATGAAGAGAAGGGGGTGACACAGAATGAGATGGTTGGATGGTATCATTGATTCAGTGGACACGAATTTGATCAAGCTCCGGGAGACAGTGGACAGAGGAGCCTGGTGTGTTGCAGTCCATTGGGTCATAAAGAGTCGGACATGACTTAGCAACTGAACAACAACAAAATCAAATAATTAGGGAATGTGTTGTCGATTACATCCTCACCATAATTCACAATGTAAATAAATAAAAAATATGATGCTTTAAGCTAGAAAACACATAATGATCATATGGGTAATAATTTTGACTTAGTCTGACCTTCTCCTTATTCATGTACACATATTGATCAATTTCTGTGGGTAAGGTACAACTTTAGATGCATGATGAATGCCAAGATATATAAGTAATAAAGGCCTAAGTAAGGAGAATAAGACATAAACAGAAATACATGTAAGACAGAAAATTATTTGTCTGCCCTGAAGAGGAGGAACTAATTTTGCTTGGACAAACAGAAAGGATGTCACATGGTTTATAATTTACTAGAGAGTAGAGTCTGAGTTTCTGAACTCAACATTCACAAAATGAAGATCATGGGACCTGGTCCCATNCTCTTCTTTTCACGGCTATTTCTAGGGCTTCCCCAGACAGCCCCATTTTGCTTTTTTGCATTTCTTTTCCATGGGGATGGTCTTGATACCTGTCTCCTGTACAATGTCACGAACCTCATTCCATAGTTCATCAGGCACTCTATCTATCAGATCTAGGCCCTTAAATCTCCACAAATTTGTTTTTGACCCAAAGGTATAAAAGTTTCTTGCTCTGGTTACTTCCAATCTCCGTTCTCTCGTGAGGGGTCCCATGTACATGTAAACATTCAGTAAATTTTGTGCTTTTCTCCTGTTCATCTGCCTTACATCCATTCTTAGGCCCAGCCAGAGACCCAAAAAGGGTAGATTTTTTTCTTCTCTATAGAAGAAATATGCTTGTGAATTATTTATGACTTCACTCTACTATCTTATCTACAGGAGTCTGAGTGGGGAATTACTTGATGAAATGTATATTCTTTCATACAGTTCAGTAAACTCAAATGGTTCCTATTTACCAAGAAATTTGAACCAGGAAAAAAATGGAAAATGATTACTCTTTACTTCGGAATCTTCTTTACAATTAATAGTTGTAGATTTGAACCTTCCCTGTTCCTGGAACCTTAAAACTATGCAAAAATGCCATATTTTGTAATATCTGCACAGCTTAACTTATTTTAAAATGAACCATGTAAGCGTTTTATGCCCTGATACTAGTTGCAAGCATGCTGAACTCTAGGGTTTTTTCCAAGCATATTGTTAATGTTATCATTATAGCCTTGAATTTTACTGTGCTTTACTGAGTTTATCTATTGATGTCTAGGCAATCATATTTTAGAACCAAATTCCAAAGCTTATTCTGGGAAACATAGCAATTCTATTGGTATGAATTATACAGCCCTGCACAGGAGAAGGAGATGTGTATAGGCCCGTGCTGTTCCGCATCTTTCAGGCTTCTTGGATATCTTCATTTCTGTATGTCTTCATTTGGCTTTGCTCTTAATTTTTCTGTTATGTCTTTATTGCAACAGATGTTCAATGAGTTTCTTGAAGTCCATCTTTAAGAAACGTGCAATCTCATCTATGGCACTATTTTTTTTCCTGGCTGGAAGTGAAGCTATGGCAAAAACCAGAAATCATCTTTCCTATATGTTTGACTTTCATCAAAGGAGGAGGAAAAAGGCATGTGGATGAAAGTTAAGGAAGCACACACTAGAATCTGCCATTTCTCAACAAAGTTCATAATCTGCACACAGTGAACTAGGACGGGTATTCAAAGGCCCTCTCTCATTGGACTAACATTTACTGATGCCCCCTCCATGTCCAACTTAAAAACAGACAAGAATGATGTTAAGAGCCGAGTGTTAGTGAGGTTTGATTTCAGGCTGTCCCTGTGCTAAGGGTGTTACTTTCCTTCTTCCTATATATTTCTCATAATGACCCCGTGGGTTATATACACTAGTGTTATTTTATATTTATTTATTGCCATGCTGCATAGCATGTGGAATCTTATTACCCCAACCAATGATTCAACCCATGCTCTCTGCAGTGGAAGCACAGAATCTTAACCACTGGACTGTCAGGAAGTCCACTGGTGTCATTTTACATATGAAAAAATGAAGGCATAAAGAGTTGAAGCCAATGGTCTCATGACTAATAAAGCACTTTTGAAATGTGTAGAGTTACCTTACCCCATATATAACAAATTAGTTCCTCGTGCCTCCCCCCACCTCTGCAAAGAAGATGAAGATCATTGTTATTATGGCTCAAAACCTCTTCTTCACTTCACTTGATTTTTAAAGGCTCTCTGGAGCAAAATTAGAAGATNGCAGCACTGTTTATAATAGCCAGGACATGGAAACAACCTAGATGTCCATCAACAGATGAATGGATAAGCAAGCTGTGGCATATATACACAATGGAGTACTACTCTGCCATTAAAAAGAATAAATTTGAATCAGTTCTAATGAGATGGATGAAACTGGAGCCTATTATACAGAGTGAAGTAAGCCAGAAAGAAAAACACCAATACAGCATACTGACACATATATACGGAATTTAGAATGATAGTAAGGACGACCCTGTATGTGTGACAACAAAAGGACACAGACATAGACAATGGACTTTTGGCCTCAGAGGGAGTAGGAGAGGGCGGGATGATCTGGGAGAATGGCACTGAAGCATATATACTGTTATGTAAGAAACGAATCACCAGTCTCTATTTGATACAGGATGCAGGATGCTTGGGGCTGGTGTACGGGGATGATCCAGAGAGACGTTGGGGGGTGGGAGGTGGGAGGGAGACTCGGGATTGGGAGCTTGTGTGTACCTGTGGTGGATTCATGTCGATGTATGGCAAACCCAATAGAGTATTGTAAAGTTAAATTTAAAAATAAATAAATAAATTAATTAAAAAAAGAAAAAAAAGAGAAAAAAAAAAAAACAACACAATAATGGGACATATTGTGGGGTTTTGCTTTGTGACGTGGTTTTCAATTTACAGTATGTCTGGGAGATTTTCCCATGAAGGCTCGATGTATTCTTTTTTTAACTTTTCTTTTTTAAAAAAATAATTTTACTTTATTTTACTTAACGATGTATTCTTTTAATGATTGCACAGTATTCCGTATCATGCTTTATTTAATCTGTTCCACTTAGGAAGTAGACACAATTTTTTTCACTGGTAGAAAAAATGCTCCCATGAACAATCTTGTAAATCTTTTTGTGTTTATACGTAAATTTTTTTTCTAGAACTGAGTTTTTCTGTTTATTTATTTATTCCCTAAATAAAATATTATATATATAGTATATGTATATATATATATTCAACAAGGACCTAATGTACAGGACAGGAAACTCTACTCAATATTCTGAAATAACCTATACGGGAAAAGAATCTGAAAAATAATTAATATATGTTTATGTATAACTGAATCACTTTGCTGTATATCTGAAGCTAACAACACTGTAAATCAATGATATGCCAATACACAAAGATAAAAAATATATGTACAATTTAACAGGTGCCATTCAATAGCTTTTGAAAAAGATTTTACCAATTTACATTCCCTCTAATAGGACAGCCTAGAGACCAAGTCTCCAGCCTTTTCAATGATTTTATAGACACTTAATTTCTTTCCACTTAAAATTGCTGAAGTGGTTTTTATTTCCCTGTAACAGAATCCTGCCTATTATTCCATGCTATGATCATAGGACTCCTCTGCTTAAACCACTTCTGTGAGAAAAAAAAAAAAAAAAGAAAGAAAACAAACCCATCGAAAAATGAGCAGAAGATCTAAATAGACATTTTTCCAAAGAAAATGGACAGATGGCCAACAGGCACATGAAGAAATGCTCTT
Source organism: Neotragus pygmaeus (assembly GCA_006410875.1). Taxonomy (NCBI): domain Eukaryota; kingdom Metazoa; phylum Chordata; class Mammalia; order Artiodactyla; family Bovidae; genus Neotragus; species Neotragus pygmaeus. Next base: position 415,259 of record SJYV01037222.1, on the reverse strand, counting down.
GGGAAAGATTATTAGAGAAATGCAAATCAAAACTACAATGATGTATCACCTCAATCTGGTCAGAATGACCATCATCAAGAAGTTTACATATAACAAATGCTGTGGTGTGGAGGAAAGGAAACCTTCCTATACTGTTGGTATGTGAATTGGTACAGCCACTAGGGAGAACAGTATGGACTCATCAGAAAACTAAAAATAGAGAGAACCTTTGAGATTCCCTTGGACTGCAAGGAGGTCAACCCAGTCCATCCTAAAGGAAATCAATTCTGAATATTCATTGGAAGAACTGATGCTGAAGCTGAAGCTCCAATACTTTGGCCACCTGATGCAAAGAGCCGACTCATTACAAAAGACCCTGACGCTGGGAAGATTGAAGGCAGGAGCAGAAGGGGATGACAGAGGATGAGATGGTTGGATGGCATCACTGTCTCAATGGACATGAGTTTGAGCAAGCTCCAAGAGTTGGTGAAGTACAGGGAATCCTGGAGCACTACTGTCCATGAGGTCACAAGAGCCAGACAGGACTGAGAGACTGAACAGCAACAACAGTGTATGATGCAGTAATCCAACTTCCGGGCACATATCTGGAGAAAACTAATTCAAAAAATACAGGCATTCCAGTGTTCATTGCAACACTATTTCTAATAGCCAAGACATGGAAACAACTTAAATTTCCATCGACAGATGAATGGATAAAGAAGATGTGGTACTCAGATACAATGCAGTATTACTCAGCCATAAGAAAGAATGAAATAATGCCATTTGCAGCAACACAGATTGACCTAGAGATTATCACACTAAGTGAAGTAAGCCAGACAAAGACAAATCTCATATGATGTCACCTATACCTGGTATCTAAAAAGAATAGGATACAAGTAAACTTATTTACAAAGCAAAAAGAGACTCACAGACATAGAAAACAAACTGCAGTTACCATAGAGAGAAGGAGAGGGGAGGGATAAATTAGGAGTTTGGGATTAACATATGCACACTACTATATTTCAGTTCAGTTCAGTTCAGTTCAGTCTCTCAGTCATGTCCGACTCTTTGCGACCCCATGAACCACAGCACGCCAGGCTTCCCTGTCCATCACCAACTCTCAGAGTCCACCCAAACCCATGTCCACTGAGTCGATGATGCCATCCAACCATCTCATCCTCTCTCGTCCCCTTCTCCTCCTGCCCTCAATCTTACCCAACATCAGGGTCTTTTCAAATGAGTCAGCTCTTCGCATCAGGTGGCCAAAGTACTGGAGTTTCAGCCTCAACATCAGTCNGATGCTGAAGCTGAAACTCCAGTACTTTGGTCACCTCATGTGAAGAGTTGACTCATTGGAAAAGACTCTGATGCTGGGAGGGATTGGGGGCAGGAGGAGAAGGGGACGACAGAGGATGAGATGGCTGGATGGCATCACGGACTCGATGGCCATGAGTTTGAGTGAACTCCGGGAGATGGTGATGAACAGGGAGGCCTGGCGTGCTGCAATTCATGGGGTCGCAAAGAGTCGGACACGACTGAGCAACTGAACTGAACTGAACTGAACTGGAGGAAAAAAAAAAGTTAAGGGGAACTTTGTTTCCTAGGTTTTTCCTGGGAATGGAGTCTGACGCTGTAAATGCCAGGACTCTAGAGGTCCACAGAAATGCATGCTACACAGATGCAAACTTCATGGTTTCTAAGGAAATAAAAAGAAGTTCTAATAAAATGTACTGAATCGTAAGATGGGGTTGTCTGAAAGGAGAAACCTACTTCTGAAAGAACAGCTTCTCTATTTCCCTCCCTTCAAAGCAATTTCAGCTGTCCAGCGCTGTCCTGTAGGAAATCCACTGCATAGAAGAAAGGGGCTTCCTCTTCTACACCCTCGTTTCTTTTATGCTCCCCCTAAACCTGCCTCCCCCTGCATCTCAGCCTTACTTTACCGCCAGCTGGTGAAGGGAAAGCTCTTCCTAGCACAGCAGATGTACGAAGTACCAGCCAGATGAGCCCTGGACCCAGCAGTTGGCTTGGTTTGGTGATAGGAAACAGCTCAAGAGAAACATAGAAATGGGGCACTGAATCATCCTGCAACAGCTGTGAGAAAATCTTGAATCAAAGAGGAAAAATAGAGGGAGCAGAGGTAGGAGGGAATAAAAGGAAGAGAAAGAGAGCAAGGGCGGTGGGGGAGAGAAAGAGATTGACTTTATTTCAAAGGGCCTGCAAATTCTGGAATTACATATATTCTCCTTGTTTCTGTAACATGAATATCAAAATACTGTTCACCAGCTCCTTGGGCTTATGCTAAAGTGTCTGTGTTCTCTTTATTTTTATAGTCACTAAATACAAAGGCTTGCATATTAAGAGGCTATGCTTTTCTGATTATACTGTAACTAGGCACAGAAACAGGAATTGTTTTCTCTGGAGTCTGTTGTGAGACAGCATTCTATTCTTAAAGAAATGTGCATACAATTGAAACACTGGCATACTGGCTTGGCCAGGGTACTATGTAATTCTGTTTACAGCACTTTCTCATCCAACTGCACAAATCTGGGAGCACGAATTGGGGAGTAAAAGAAACTAAATCAAGGTTTCCATGTTTAAAGAAACAAATATAAAAGAGGGAAAGGAATCAGAATCACAGAAGTTAAAAGTTATACAGGAAAGGCATGTAAAAGCCCCAAGAGTAAAGTTGTAAAGAGTCATACCTGTTTCCTAGTCTGTCTGTTCTAGAAAGCCTCCAGAGATGGGAATTTCAGTTGCTCACGACAGCTCATTTTATTTCTGAGGAGTCTGCTAATAGAAGGTTCTTATTTGGACTGATCCAGGCTCTCCTTGTCTGGAATCTTAATAAATGCAGACTCTCTTCTACATTACAGTTCTTCAAATATGTGAAGACAGTTGCCATGTTGCAGAGCTGCGTCAGCTCTTCCAGCCAATCCTCACGCTCAGCAGTTGCCAGATCTCCGTGGCACGCAGTCCAGCTCGTCGGTGTCCTTCCGTAAATCGGGCACTGTGAAGTGAACGTAACGCTCCAGATGTGGTCTCAACAGTACAAAGTTCAGCAGGACTATTACCTTCTTTGATGTGCAGTCTACACGTTTGTGAGAAGTCACATCAATTTACTGGCAGTTCACATGGCTGGCACATGATGAGTTCACAGGCAGCTAAAACCTTAAGTTACTTTTCTCATGTTTGATTTTTTTTTTTTAACTTTCTGTAGATATTTATTCTACTTCATGTAACAAAGCTATGAAGTTCCATGTTTAAATGTACAGTGATATAACACTGTAGTGATAGTATTTTTCTTAAGCCAGACTTCCTGCATCTCGTAGAAGAACAGTTTAATCGGTGAATCTACACAGAGAATTTCCCATTTCCTGATTTTTTTTTAATCTCATTCTTCTTGCCACTTGATGACCCAGAAGATACTTGATTCTGTTGTCCAGTATGTTAGCTAGTCCATCCCTGTCAATTTTGGAAAATATGTGTCTTCACCTGCTTCATGTGTTAAAAACTTTGAGGGGATAGCATTAACTCAGAGCAAAGGCTTATAAAATGTTATTGGAGACCTGCCCTCAGATTAACTTTGATTGATTTCACAGCTCACTTTGAATGGCTCACTCAACGTTTTACTTATCATTAAGTCTATTTTTTATTTAAAAGTATTGGCTTTTCCATAAATTTTGTTGAAACTGAGATGTATACCTGTAACTTCCCTGATGTTGGCATTCGCAAAGAAAATTAAATGAGAGGGATGTAGTCTCAATAAATGTGAGATAGATTCTAATGATTGAATCTTACTCAATAACAATTAACTGCCTAGTCAAGCAGAATTTCTAATCAGGGCACCATAATTAATTAAGCAGTCTTGCTCCTAAAATCCAGACTTTTCTCTTTTTGACACTGGGATGCTGCTGCTAAGTCACTTCAGTCATGACTCTGTGCGACCCCATAGACAGCAGCTCACCAGGCTCCCCCGTCCCTGGGACTCTCCAGGGAAGAACACTGGAGTGGGTTGCCATTTCCTTCTCCAATGCATGAAAGTGAAAAGTGAAAGGGAAGTCGCTCAGTCGTGTCTGACCCTTAGCATGGACTGCAGCCTACCAGGTTCCTCCATCCATGGGATTTTCCAGGCAAGAGTACTGGAGTGGGGTGCCATTGTCTTCTCCCATCGGGATGCTACATACCTTCAATTTCTGATGCATTTACTTCTCAGTTCTCAATGGAATGGCTGCTTTCCAATTTTTTCACACATATGTTACTGTTCAAAATATGGCGGGTAATTTAATCCACTGTGGAGTCTCAATTCAACCAGCTGCTCTTACAGTTTCTTAATCCAGGTAACCAAGTGCCTCAGTACAAGGATAAACCCTTGGATGAGGTAGTGCTGAAAGCTGTCACTAGAGGGCAATAGAGGGCTGAGAAATAGGGAGTGTACTGGGTGACGGCTGGCAGGAGCAAGATACCTATGGGCTGAAGGCCAGTCCTCTGTAGGAGAAGCCAATCCTCTAGGCTTATCTAAAAATTCCAGTTTATATACACGGTTCACATAACTGGGGTACAACTGGGATGACCAAGATGGATCTGCCAGTCAGCACTCTGATGGAGGACACAGCAAGGACATAGATTTTTAGGAAGTATGATATCAACATCAGAAATATCCTCAACAACTGGAGTCTTGGTGTTATGGCTGAGGTCTGTATTCAAAGCGAAGATAAAAAATGGCACAGAGTCAGCAATGATACATACAATTTACTGAGTGTTTACTATATATGTCTAGCAATAAAGCAACACCATCTCCCATTCTTGGAACCACCTTTGGAAAGTAACAACATCCTTATTTCATAAAAAGGAAATTATGTGGCAAATTGGGATCTGAAAAGAGGTCTGTGGAGCACCAAATCATGTATTCTCAATGCTGAAAGACTATAGGGCATCCTGACTCAATAATTAGAACTCTGGGAAGAGAGCATGGCAAAAACCTGTGAAAATTGACTTCAAGGTCCTAGCCTTCTCTCTTAGAACCTGTGAAAAGATAACACATTTATCTTGGGCTTCTATTTGCTAGTAATCATAATCATATTTCATTAATTCTTTACAGTATGAAACTCATTGTGCTTTTTTTAAGAAGGATATAAACAAAATACATTCTATTTTCTTTAAAGTCTTAAGGTAAATGTATACTTTGTAAATAAATCATTTTTTTTTCAGTTCTATGGATTTAATACAAACTTTGTGCAATAAATATTCTCACTAACAGTTTGAATTTCAAATAGGATCTGCACCTTTTGACCCCAGATATTGGCCACAAAATTTAGCACCAGATCAATTTAGTGAAAATGCATACTAATGAATTAATGGAGGAAATATTTAAAGAGGAAAAAAGGGTTTATAATCTTAGTATCTGTAAAGCAAACAACAAAAAAAACCCCACCACGATTAGTGGTAGCATAGAAAAGGATTTTAAAGCTGCTGAGTGTTAAATTCCTTGGAAGAAAAGTTATGACCAACCTAGATTGCATATTCAAAAGCAGAGACATTACTTTGCCGACTAAGGTCCGTCTAGTCAAGGCTATGGTTT
>SJYV01037222.1:361119-409662 GCA_006410875.1 Neotragus pygmaeus | reverse complement strand
CTTACTCCTTGGAAGAAAAGTTATGACCAACCTAGATAGTATATTCAAAAGCAGAGACATTACTTTGCCGACTAAGGTCCGTCTAGTCAAGGCTATGGTTTTTCCAGTGGTCATGTATGGATGTGAGAGTTGGACTGTGAAGAAGGCTGAGTGCCGAAGAATTGATGCTTTTGAACTGTGGTGTTGGAGAAGACTCTTGAGAGTCCCTTGGACTGCAAGGAGATCCAACCAGTCCATTCTGATGGAGATCAGCCCTGGGATTTCTCTGGAAGGAATCATGCTAAAGCTGAAACTCCAGTACTTTGGCCACCTCATGTGAAGAGTTGACTCATTGGAAAAGACTCTGATGCTGGGGCAGGAGGAGAAGAGGATGACAGAGGATGAGATGGCTGGATGGCATCACTGACTCGATGGATGTGAGTCTGAATGAACTCCAGGAGTTGGTGATGGACAGGGAGGCCTGGCATGCTGCAATTCATGGGGTTGCAGAGAGTCGAACACGACTGAGCGACTGAACTGAACTGAATAATTAGTGATATTGAGCATCTTTTCACGTGCTTGTTGGCTATTTGTATGTTTTTTTTTTGAGAAATGTCTGCTTAGGTCTTTCACCCATTTTTCTACTAGATTCTTTGTTATTTTGATATTGAACTGCATGAGCTGTTTGTATATTTTGTAGATTAATCTTTTGTCAGTTGCTTTTTTTTTTCTTTGCAAATATTTTGTCCCTTTCTGAGGGTTGTCTTTTCATTTTATTTATGGTTTCCTTTGTTCTGCAAAAGGTTTTAAGTTTAATTCATTCACACTTGTTTATTTTTGTTTTTATTTGCATTACTCTAGGAGGTGTGTCAAAAAGATTTTATACTTACAGAAAATCTCACTTTGAATGAGCCACATTTCCAGTGAACAGTATAGCTAATGATCCCACATCAGAAAGCTCAAAACCTAAAACATTTAAGTATTTCCAGAAAGATAAACTATTTTTCTTTTAAGCTATCACTTGCCTACTTATTTTCACTGCATAGGCAGGACAATGAATGTATAGGGTTTAATTTTAATTTTATACAATTTTATCAAGTTGCTTTGTCTATACAATTCAGTATCTTTAGAACTTGTTTTGCTAAGAGGTGACCTTGGGAAAGTAGGAAGAAAATGGAAAGAAGAAGGTCAAATTCCTTTTCACAGCCATTTCTGAAAAAAGTATAAATTTATAAGCCCATCCAAGAAAGTCACCAAGAGGTTTAAGAATGTTCATATATACTATTTGACATAAAATTACATCCAGGAGTCAACCATCGGGAAACATTTGGAAATGCAAACTGAGATTGAAGCATCAAGATTTTCATTATCCTTTTGTTATATAAATTAGTAACTGGAAATAATTTAGGGTCTAGCATTACTGGACAGTTAACCTATGGTATATATTTCTAATGAAGAATTGTGTTGCCACTAAAATTTTTGCATGGGAAGATTTTTGATGTGGCAAATTATCTGATATATGGCTAAGCAAAAAGCATAGGAAACAAAATTGCATATTCAATATTAATCTATATGAAAGGTACAATGAAAAGTTGAAAAGTATAACAGTATCTCAATAGTAGAATTTTGAGTGACTCATATATTTTTTCTTCTGTTTTGATGAGTTTTACAACTTTTCTCACAAGGAATGTATTCTAGGTCTATAAACAGGCAAAAAGAAACCTGGATAATATTTAACCTTGTTCACAACCTTAATATTTAACCTTTCTCATAACTGNAATATCAATAACCTCAGATATGCAGATGACACCATCCTTATGGCAGAAAGTGAAGAGGAACTAAATAGCCTCTTGATGAAAGTGAAAGAGGAGAGTGAAAGTGTTGGCTTAAAGCTCAACATTCACAAAACAAAGATCATGGCATCTGGTCCCATGTCTTCATGGAAAATAGATGGGGAAACAGTGAAAACACTGTCAGACTTTATTTTTTGGGGCCCCCAAATCACTGCAGAGGGTGACTGGAGCCATGAAATTAGAAGACACTTACTCCTTGGAAGAAAGGTTATGACCAACCTACATAGCATATTGAAAAGCAAAGACATTACTTTGCCAGCATGATCCATATAGTCAAGACTATGGCTTTTCCTGTGGTCATGTATGGATGTGAGAGTTGGACTGTGAAGAAAGCTGAACATGGAAGAATTAATGCTTTTGAATTGTGGTGTTGGAGAAGACTCTTGAGAATCTCTTGAACTGCAAGGAGATCCAACCAGTCCATTCTGAAGGAGATCAGCCCTGGGATTTCTTTGGAAGGAATGATGCTAAAGCTGAAACTCTAGTACTTTGGCCACCTCATGCGAAGAGTTGACTCATTGGAAAAGACTCTGATGCTGGGAGGGATTGGGGGCAGGAGGAGAAGGGGACGACAGAGGATGAGATGGCTGGATGGCATCACGGACTCGATGGACGCGAGTCTGAGTGAACTCTGAGAGATGGTGATGAACAGGGAAGCCTGGCGTGCTGCAATTCATGGGGTCGCAGATAGTGGACATGACTGAGCGAGTGAACTGAACTGAACTGAACTGAAAATTAGTGTGGTTTTTCATAACTTTACTGTTTTGAGTTTCTAATGACTTTCTCAACAGAGAAGTAATTAAAATAATAAAACAAAAATCTATTTTAGATTTTCTGAAAGGATGTCTTCTGGTCTCCTAGAGTCACTGACATCTCATTAGATAGCTGAATATATCCATTACATATCTGAATACATGGAAGTTTGTTAACAGTGGGGTCTCCTTTCGCTTCCTAGCACATAAAAAATATTCCTTGCAATCAAGAAAGGTTTTTCCTTGATATTAATATGTGTTTCCATAATAGCTTTCTCTGATTTTAAAGAAATACTATCTGCAACTGGTATGAAATAGAACAAAATTTCAAGTTCATGTAATACAAATCTGTAATTCATATTATTTGTGTATTTTCATCCTTAATGAGGATACAGATTTCAAATACCTATAAAAGAAAAAAAAATAAAATGTTTATTTCAAATTTTGCTCCAAATAAAGTACTTAGAAACATCTGTTTCAAAAAACTGAAATATCTTCATCACATTGAAAGTTAAACATAGGCTGTAATTTAGAAATCCATATCTATCTCTTTTAATTTGTACCACACTAATTGTTCCAAGAACAAAGACTTCCAGTTACTGTAGGCATTTTCTGATGTACAGGTACTACTGATAGGTGCGAATTTATCTCACAGCAGTGAGAGAGATGAAGGCAGCTCACACTGGGCAGCCTAAGAAGGCAATGGCACCCCCTCCAGTACTCTTGCCTGGAAAACCCCATGGACGGAGGAGCCTGGTGGGCTGCAGTCCATGGAGTCGCTGAGAGTTGGACACAACTCAATGACTTCACTTTCACCTTTCACTTCCATGCATTGGAGAAGGAAATGGCAANCAGTACTCTTGCCTGGAAAACCCCATGGACGGAGGAGCCTGGTGGGCTGCAGTCCATGGAGTCGCTGAGAGTTGGACACAACTCAATGACTTCACTTTCACCTTTCACTTCCATGCATTGGAGAAGGAAATGGCAACCACTCCAGTGTTCTTGCCTGGAAAATCCCATGGACGGAGGAGCCTGGTGGGCTGCAGTCCATGGGGTCGTGAAGAGTTAAGACACTACTGAGCGACTTGCACTTTCACTTTCCTGCACTGGAAAAGGCAATGGCAACCCACTCCAGTGTTCCTGCCTGGAGAATCCCAGGGGCGGGGGAGCCTCGTGGGCTGCCGTCTATGGGGTCGCACAGAGTCGGACACGACTGAAGCGACTTAGCAGCAGCAGCAGCATACAGGGCAGCAATCTTCTAATGGCCCACTTGCCGAAAACAGAGCCATGCCTTTTAAGTTTGTGCTGCTTCTGCCACATCCATAAACATTCAACACCTATACCCTGGGAGCCAGATGGAAGCCCTTAGAAATAATTGCTAATTTGCTCTAATGCATAATGCTTCTGCTTTCTTATTTTCTATGCACTCATCTGTCTTGAATTATTTTGGTTTCCTCCTTTTCTCCTACAAACAAAGCTATGTTCTTTTCTATTCTTCTCTCAGTTTCCTGACTGTTTTCTTTAGCATATGTGAGCACACAGCATCTGTTTTTGAGTCTCTGACAGATGGATGAAATTAATTATTGGAGAAATCTGAGGAAAGAGAGATCATAGGCAAGGGATAATAGAATGGTAGAGCAGGAACTTAAACATGGAAACACCCATTATTGGGAACACGCTAATGCCACTTTCAGGGTCTTATTAGATCCAGTGGCACTTAGGCCCAGTGTGAGGAAGTCCTTGAGCAGTCATGGCAGGTATATTACACTTACTTGCCCCTACCCCACAAATGATTGTTAAAACCTATCAAAGTAAGTGCACAGACTGGTTATTATTTGTATGTTAACTCAACCGATTAGCTAACTTCTTTCAGGTCCTAAATCTACACAGACTCATGGTAATCTGAATGATTATATAACTAAATAAGCAGTTTGGTAAAGAGAATCAACTGAAATGCTCAGCAGCCCAGGTTTCACACTATCTTGCAGGGGCTATGCCAGAGTTTTTATTATAAGAGAACCTACTAGGATGTAGCCTATTAAGTTTCTCCAAGCACCAAGCTCACAGGAGTAAAGCTCAATAAATACCACGAAAATAATAATGATTAACATGTGCAGAGTGCTTTCTAGTCTACACATGGCTTTGTTTAACCTTCATAATTGTTATAATCCTCATTTATATATAAGGGGACTGAATTGTATGGAAGTAAAATGCACTAGTTAAGATCACATAGCAAAAATACAATGGAATATTATCCAGTCATTAAAAAGACTGAATTTGACTTCAGTTCTAATGAGGTGGATGAACCCAGAGCCTGTTAAACAGAGTAAAGTAAGTCAGAAAGAGAAAAACAATATCATGTAATAATGCATATATATGGGATCTAGAAAAATGGACTTGATGAACCAATTTGCAGGGAAGGAATGGAAACTCAACTCTAGAGAATGGACTTGTGGGCACAGTCAGGAAAGGAGAGAGTGGGATGAATGGAGAAAGGAACATCAACATGGATACGCTGCTATGTGTAAAACAGGTAGCTGGTGAGAATCTGCTATGAATATATACCATAGAGAGCCCAGCCTGGAGCTCTGTGATGACCTAGAGGGGCGGGATGGGGGAGGAAAGGAGGCTGGAGAGGGAGGTGAGATATGTTTAACCATGGCTAATGACACTAGTGGTAAAGAATCCGTCTGCCAACTAAGGAACCTCGGGAGTCACAGGTTTGATCCCTGAGTTGGGAAGATCCCCTGGAGTAGGAAAAAGGCAATTCACTCCAGTATTCTGGTCTGGAAGATTCCATGGAAGATGAGCCTGGAGGGCTACAGTCCATGGGTTCTCAAAGAGTTGGACATGACTGAGGGCGTGCACATACACACACAGCTGATTTGCATTGTTGTGTACAGAAACTAACACAGCATTGTAAAGCAATTTTCCCCCCATTAAAAATAAGCTAAAAAATAAATAGTAGTATCACAAAGTAAAAGACAATGTTTTAAACCATAACTTTCAAATTCCAAAATGAGACTTTCTGATTCCAATTCTAGTGTTATTTATACAATGTTGTGCTGCCTCTTTTCAAAATATTTGAACAAATTCTACATTGGAGGTAAAATAATGTTGTGATTATACTTTTTAATGTATTTTTAAGAAAATATTGCCTTTTGATATCTTCCAGCAATAGGTTTTATGGTTTAATATTTCATGAAGATAATGTTTTTGAGCCATTTGTAGTGTAGAAACTGAGTCTTTTTAAACTGAAACTTTGGCTATGTTATTGAAGTCAACTTTCCGAAGAATTGATGCTTTTGAACTGTGGTGTTGGAGAAGACTCCTGAGAGCCCCTTGGACTGCAAGGAGATCCAACCAGTCCATTCTGAAGGAGATCAGCCCTGGGATTTCTTTGGAAGGAATGATGCTAAAGCTGAAACTCCAGTACTTTGGCCACCTCATGAGAAGAGTTGACTCATTGGAAAAGACTCTGATGCTGGGAGGGATTGGGGGCAGGAGGAGAAGGGGATGACAGAAGATGAGATGGCTGGATGGCATCTCGAACTCAATGAACGTGAGTCTGGGTGAACTCCGGGAGATGGTGATGGACAGGGAGGCCTGGCGTGCTGCAATTCATGGGGTCGCAAAGAGTTGGACACGACTGAGTGACTGAACTGAACTGAACTTTATTTTATTCTATCTGAACTTTTTTTCTGTGTACTGAAACTTGCAATTTGGGTAGATTATAGCCCTAGCCAAACTAAAACCTCATCCAGGGATCCTCACGGTCATTGACAAGTACTCTACACAAAAGTGCCAAGAACTCAAGAATAATGTTATGCCTCAGAATAAAGATCACTGATTTAAACAAAATGTGTTAAGAAAATAAAGTTTCAAAGCATACTAATTTTGATTACCTTTGATTAAAGTGCTGTTACAATTATAAAGGTTTCTGAACCAAAAGATATATATTCATTTCAGTGAGGGAAAAATAGATCACCATGTCTTTCATTAGATAAGACAATGTAATCTCTAAGAGTAGATAATGTGCTTTCACATGAAGCCTGTTGGAGCTCACACTTTTTATAAAAAGGCCTGTAACATCTCTATAGCAGAAATATTCCAAAAAAGTTAAAAGCAATGCTCTTGCTTGGAGCAACACATGAAAATATTTAAACAAGGAATAGCTTAAGAAGTTCTGAGTAGCTAAACTAAGACTGCTTCTTATTTTAATCACAAACGACAATTTTGTAATTTTAATAGGAACAAAGAAGACAACGAACTGATCTCTTTCTTAGAGATTTTGATCTTGACCAGAGGCCAGAATAAACGGGGGCTCTTTGATCCCACTGACCCCCTCACAGCAGAGCCTCGGAGAAGCACTAGACATGGTCCAGGAACTGTCCACTTGTGAAGATGCTCTACCTCTACCAAATGCTTCCGCTGGTGAACTGGGTTGAGGGACAAGGTCCCTGCACTAGTCAGATGGGACCTTTATAAATGAGCTGTGGAGGCGGCTACAGTGAGGAGTGATGGTGTTCTCTGCTTCTGAACACTGGGCTGGGTTTAGGGGAGGACCGGGGAAGCCTGTCTTGGAAGCACGGGGAGTCGGACTACATTCGTGCACGTGCATGAGCCTGGATTTTGCAGTAGAGGCTTGTTTTGGGGTCAATATTTGCTTCTGTGGACCAGCTTCCCTGGGCCTAGCTCAGTATTCAAGAGGCTATGAGTAGAGACAGCAAATCCTACTCTATCCTGGGAAACACATCATCCTTACTTTGTGAATCTGGAGTCCTCTGCCTCATATAGTCTGACTGAGAAACTCAAGGCAAAATGCATCATTCCAAAACATAAATTAGATTATGGCACATCTGCCCAAAACCTTTTTCATGTCATCTCATCACACTTGGGTTAAGTCTCAAGGTCCTTATTATGTCTGGCCTCTGCCTTTGCCTCTGTTCTCAATTCCCACCATGTTATGCTTATTCATTCCACACCAAGAGTCCTGGCCATTCCTCAGCCACGCCGAGCTGACTCCCTTTGCCACTGTTGTTCATCAGCTTGGATCAATTGTGAAATTACTTTGTCCCTCATTTCATTCAAGTTGCAAATGTTTCTTTGTCACAGACAACTTCCCTGAATGCCCTATAGAAATAGGGCAATTCCTTTTATTCTCTTTTTCCTTAAGTTGGTTTTTTTGTTTTAATATTGTTTATCATCTTAGCACTGTATTGTCTTTATGTTTATATATATATATGTTTATATATAGGCATAAAAGCACCATTAAAAAGTCCTAATATGAGAAATTTAAATGATACCACCTAGTAGATAACATGCAATCTGTTTATCTTCACTGATGCTTTTTATGTGAAAAAATTTCATGTAAATCGGTTCTATTAGGAAGAATGCAATGTTCGTTGAATTATTATATTTTATCTTATCCATTCTATATTAGTTTATTTTATAAGTTTTATTTTGTTGGAGATTAGTCACAAAAATGTTCTTTCTGAATCACATATATTTGTCATATATAAACGAGAGTATAAATATATCTGTATATACCATTATCTAGCTTATGAAAACTAAGTGCTTTGCTAACGTTTACTTCACGTCGAGTTCTTATTACATGTGTAATGCAGTCATGAGGAAACAGAAAAACATTCCACCAAAACAAAAGCTTCAGGAAGTAAGGCTAAAGAATGAATAAAGGTATTTATAATTTATGAAAATGGTAGCTTAAGTATTCTAATCCCACTGACTGTGAAGAAGCTTAACTGGAATTTAAAACTGGTTAAGCAGGGGAACCTTGCTGCGTATGCAGTTGAAAATAACTATGACTTTTTCAAATTAGAGAATGCTTTGGATGTTCTCTTCATTATTTTTTTCAGTAAAAATTAACTTTGGGAAATTCTTCAGCTATCATGTAGCTCCAACGTAACATAAAGCAAATAGATTGTCCAAAGCTGCTACAGAAGGAATAAAACTCATTCCCAGATTTTTCTAGATAATAATACATCATCTTATGAGAAGACAAAGAACATAATTCAACCTCTCCCTATTATATCCTGATTTTAATCAGAAATTAATATATTAAGGAAATGTGTAAAAGAAAAAAATCTTTCCACTTATATTAAGTAAAATTAAATTATTCAGTAAGGATAAATAGTTTTATAACTTTAAAAATTCTGATTAGAAATTTATAGTAGATATATAACTGTTATTCCACAGAACGTATTAGTGAGAAATCCAAAAAGACACAAAATATTTGGAAAAATGAACAACATATATTTAGGCTTCTTTGCCAACTATGCCCAAATGGTAGCTATTTGGCATACAGTCTGATGACAATTTCCCATTTTTACTCTTTTCTTTTTTTTGCCTTTATATTTCCAACTGACTTAGGTTTCTCTCTAATTATCTGGAACAAGATATAATTTAAACTATAACCAAATATTCTTTGAGCCCCATCTCTTAACCAAGATTGGATAGATGGAAAAGGTTAAAACAGACATATATTGAATATTTTTTCAAGTCAGCATTGGAAAAGTTGAATAGTCACTGAGCTAAGCTAAAAAATTAAAAAAAAATCTTTTCAAATGTCCTTGTCCAAAAATATGAGAATACTATTGGGGAATATAGTGATTTTGAAAGATTGTGAGATAAAGCCTACTGTATAAAAAAACACCTAGGAAAAAATAATTGGGATCCAACGGAACCTCCTCTCTTTATAAGGTGTAGTTAATATATATTGTTCCCTTAGAACATAAAGAATTAAGAAAAATAGGAGACAGGGATCTAAGCTAATAAAAGTAAAAATATTAAGAAATATTACAAATACACTAAAAATCAGTAAGACATACATTCACTTAATAGATATTCAGTGACTGTTTACTACAGGCCAAGCAGTGTCACATATAGAGCAAATTTAAATGTTTAAAGACAAGGCCTTTGCCTTTGAAGAGCTCAAAGTACAATGGAAACTATGGTGATGAAAACTTAGTACATAAAATACATGAATTGAAAAGGAGAAACCCATCTGCAGAAAGAAGCCTAAGAAGTAAAATTTGACTTGAGTTTTTTTAAGGATAAATCACATATACACAGGATGAGAAAGGGGTAAAAGGCCCTTCAAGAGGAACAGCATGAAAAGGCATCAAAGTATGAGAAAGAGGTAAGTTCATGAAATGGTGACATGATCAGACATATAAGTAGATTAACGGGGTACTTGGAGAAGAGATGAGAAAGAATTCTGGAAAGACAGCCAGGGACTAGTTTGTGAGGGGTCTTTTGTGTCATGATGTGAAGAGCACCATCCAATATGCAACTGAGTGAGCTAATTTCACTGGCTTAAGGGAAAAAAGTGGTGGAAAAAGAGAATGGTGCCCATGGACATTTCACAAGCTGTGGCAATCGTACAGGTAAGATGAACCTGCATAACTATGTGGGTTATCACACAGATAATACATTTTACTTTAGAATAACTAATGTTTTTAATAACTATGAGTAGATCATAATTATGAAATGTTTTTAGGCAGGGCCAGGCTTGGGGAGGCAGGTCTTGAAGGGGACTCATTACATAGTAAGTTAATAGCATTAAGGCTTCTTTAAGCATCTTATTTTTAAAAGTTAATTTCAGAGGCCCCTCCTGAGAAAAGGGAACACAAAAATAAATCTTGTATGACTGCAAAGCTAAGCAATACATTTTATTGGAAAATAAAATGTAAGATAAAATCAACTATTTAAGAACTGCAATGGGTCTTTAAAGTTCTTCTGCAACAATGTGACTTTTAATTCCATTAAGTAGGAAAATTTCAAATCAATCTTTCCAGGATATAGCATTGAAAGACAAAACGTAACAACTCCAAAGTTCTCTTTCTATTGCTGAGTACAAAGCCATACTCACAAATGCACAATATATCCTCTCATAGTTCATGGCCACTGATTTGTTTGTATATTGAACACAATGGTTTGTTTCTTTAATGTTTCACTTTTTTTTTTTTAAAGTAACATTAACTTGTAAGAATTGATGCTTTTGAACTGTGGTCTTGGAGAAGACTTGAGTCCCTTGGACTGCAAGGAGATCCAACCAGTACATTCTGAAGGAGATCAACCCTGGGATTTCTTTGGAAGGAATGATGCTAAAGCTGAAACTCCAGTACTTTG
Source organism: Neotragus pygmaeus (assembly GCA_006410875.1). Classification (NCBI taxonomy): domain Eukaryota; kingdom Metazoa; phylum Chordata; class Mammalia; order Artiodactyla; family Bovidae; genus Neotragus; species Neotragus pygmaeus. The sequence goes on along the minus strand of SJYV01037222.1, from coordinate 398,927 downwards.
GCCACCTCATAAGAGTTGACTCATTGGAAAAGACTCTGATGCTGGGAGGGATTGGGGGCAGGAGGAGAAGGGGACGACAGAGGATGAGATGGTTGAATGGCATCACGGACTGGATGGACGTGAGTCTGAGTGAACTCCGGGAGTTGGTGATGGACAGGGAGGTCTGGCGTGCTGCAGTTCATGGGGTCGCAAAGAGTCGGACACGACTGAGCGACTGAACTGAACTGAACTGAACTGAACTTGTAAGAAAGACTCCAAATTGCCTATGTGAGGAAAAACCTTAATAGTCAGATAGAATTTCATCCACATGGCTTAAATACATCTTTTAATCTTATGATGTAATGGCAGTCATAAAACTTTTATGAATAAATAACAAATTGGTCAAGCACACAGACCTTCTAAGACATCTCTTTGGATATTATCCCCTAAATCAAGAGTCAGTGATTACCATTCTGGAAAAAGGAAAAGGCTACCTCGTCCAGTATTTTGGCCTGGAGAATTCCATGGACTGTATAGTCCAGGGGGTCGCAAAGAGTCGGACACGACGGATTACCATCTCCATGCTAAGGTGCTCGAAAAAACCATTTTGTACTGAGTGACATACATAAGTGCAGAAAATCTTTTAAAAATTTGCATGTTGTTTTGGGAACCTTTTTAAAAGAAACTGTAAGCCAGCATGTGGAAAGTTACAAATGTGGCCCAAGTCTGCCTGGAATTTAATTAGAGATGCCTTCCAGCTGTTGCTCGTGCCTGTAGCCTCTGTTTCCTCTTACTCTCTCCTTCCAAACTGCCATGGACATGAAAACTGAACAGCAGTTCCCCTTATGCAACTTGAACTGAGTGAGGCTGCCCAGTGAAAAACGAGGTGAAGAATCAGCCAACTTACTCAGTGTCCCTGTGCATAAAGCACTGCAATATGAAAATCCAGCCGAACTGGAGAGAGCTACAGAAGCAAATTAGTGTCAAAGAAACACTTGCATGCTTAACCAGGAGCAAGAACAGTGTTATCAAGGTTATGATTAAAGACAGAAGGCAGTCTAACGTTTCACTATGTGTAGCGAGATTAAGGAATGCATTAATTATTTTTCTGTTTGTACTATATCTCCCAAACCAGACACCTATCATAATTAAAGAAGGTCTGTAAATCATTAGTGTTAATAAATATCAAGCCTATGCATTATAGACTTGCTATTTTTCTCTTTATATAGTAACCTGAATATTTTGTCTTTAGCTCTTATAAATACACACCCACAAACATACACACGCACATGTCTCTATATCAAGGCTTAATGCATAGCATATTTGGAGGATACTGATCTGGATCCTTAAGAATAAGTAAGATTTCAAATAGGCTGAGAAGAGGATGATTGTGGCACAATTTTACCTCTCTCATGTGTTTAATCACTTACTTCCCACTAAATTCCCCTCTATTTTCTGCTGTGCTTTCACCCACCTCTTCAAGCATTTGTCCCTATCTTGAAAATGCCCTCTCTTTGAACCTGCTACTTTTTAAATTACTACATATTTCTCTCTTGCTTTTGTTTCAAGGCCAAAGACCTTATACAGGTTGCACACACTCTTTTTATTTCTATTCTCACTGACCCTTTTAATAACCTCTCCAGAATCAAAGCTTTTTGAGTTTGGAGGGGCAGATAAAATGTCTTTTTTCTTAAAATAATGATTTTAAAGGACCATAAATATTGTAATAATAACTAGAACTATCTGAAAAGAACATTTCTCTTCAGGCAAATGTTGTTAAGAAATCTCCCTCAAATTGCTGCAGACATATTTTTGAAAGGCTTATCTAGAATATACACCTCATAAGCTAACAGTGCACAGTGGGGGTTGGGGAATGGAGAGATGATTTCTGTTTATCCTCAGTCCAGTGCTCCATCACATTAACACTTTACCTCTAAATATGCATGACATTTCCTTTAAAAAATCTTCTGTTTAATGTTTCAAATGCACAGAACAGTCCTGACCCAGCAAATAAATTTCCTAATGTTGAATCATTCTGGCCAAACGTGAGTCAGAGTAATAAAGTTCCTCAGGACACTCAGCTATTAGAACATTAGGCACATATGTGAACCTGTGAACAATTTCACAGTCTCAAGGGAGACAGAGTATTTAGCTTTTATGAATGGCCAGGGTAAGAGAGAAATAACAATAAATTTGTTTCATGTCCTTTTTAAAAACTGAAGTATAGTTGATGTACATATTATATATGTTACAGGTGTACAATAAAGTGATTCATAATTTTTTCATGTCTTATCTTTTCTGAATTTCAACATTTATTAGAGGAACCTCAATTTGCTATCTTTTTAAATTTATGTAGGTACAATGATCATGTGTAGCATTTAAATACAAATTTTATAGATGCTATATTTCACTTTGTATTCATTTAGTTTGATTCTTTCAGACCATTTGGCAACTATAATTAACATAGGGCTGACTCACCAGAAGATTGTATATGGTTGCATAGTAGCAAATGGTATTTGGTTTCTGGAGTCCAAATATAAAGCCAAAGGGCATGGTTTAAAATTAGAATATTCCCCACCTTGAATTCTGATTAATTCTTGTTTTGCTTAATGTTACTATGATCTCCCAGTTCCCTGAACAGAACTTTTCTGAAAATTTTCTATAGTTTCTCCTCTACTTCAAGCTATGTTCATTCAGGTACTAAGTAATGTCCATTCTATCAATAACTGTCTCTTAAATTTTTGTCTTCTTTCCCTTTCTCAATATTATGACTTTTCAGTTTCTCATTTCTCATCTGAACAGCTGATTCCCCCGCTACAGAATTAGAGAAATAATAATGAGGCAGTTGCCTTATATCAGGCATTTTATAGAACATACCAAGGAGAAAAAATTTTCAGTGTTAAGTTTCCAAAAACAGTTCTGCAATGAGCTTACCTACAAACTGGTTATTTTTTATAACTTTTAATTTTATATTGGAGTACAGCCAATGAACAATGTCATGATAGTTTCAGACACACAGCACTGACTCAGCCATACATATGCGTGTATCCAGTTTCCCTCAAACTCTGCCCCATCCAGGCTGCCACTGCAGGAACATGGATGAACCCAGAGATTACCACACTGAGCGAAGTGAGTCAGCCAGGAGAAACATCATACGATACCCCTTATTTGAAGAATCGAAAAAGAAATGATACAACCTAGTTATTGAATGGGCTTCCCTGGTGGCTCAGTTGGTAAAGAATCCCCCTGCAATGCGGGAGACCTGAGTTCGATCCCTGGGTGGGGAAGATCTCCTGGAGAAGGGATCCACTACCTACTCCAGTGCTGGCCTGGAGAATTCCAGAGGGTCGCAAAGAGTTATTGAATGATATTTTTCTTCTTTTCTCTGTACTGGGATACTGAAATGGTATTGATGACAGGAGAAAAACTTGAAAGTCTTAACACATGAAAAGGCTTCTCTGCTATTTCGACATTGTTGTTGCATTATTATTTTCTACGTGCCTCCATGTCTCCTCCTTTGGATGTTAGTCTTTCATGCCCTCTCCACTGCAGTATTACAATGAAAAGTGAAAACGTCAGTTGCTCAGTTGTATCTGACTGTTTGTGATCCCACGGACTGTACCTCGCCAGGCTCCTCTGTCGATGGGATTCTCCAGGCAAGAATACTGGAGTGGGTTGCCATGCCCTCCTCCAGGGGATCTTCCCAACTCAGGGATAGAACCCAGGTCTCCCGCATTGCAGGCAGATTTTCTTTTTTACCAGCTGAGCTACCAGGGAAGTATTACAATACCTCAAGATTATTAATTGCTTCATCTTTAAAAGCATTAAAATGACATTATTATTTGTAAGAGGAAAAAAAAAAACACAACCCACTGTAATCAAAGCACTTTTTGAAGAAAAAAAATGTGTTTAAGAGATTGGTGACTCTGTTGCTGCTACTGTGTCATTATTTTTACATTTTATACACCAATGCCTGTATCCTATATTCTTGAGAGAATGACTGTATTACTGAAAAAGTACTATTTGTAGAACTCAGTCAGTAATTCATCTTCCTTGACATGTTAGAAAATTACTCCCGGAGTAGATTAAATAGGTCTGAGTATCTCAAACAATGGCCCAGGAGCCCTGGAGACTGAACAGAAGGGCTCTGAGCCTGCATTAGAAGGAAGGGGTTGAGGCCGGAAACTCCCTCCAGCAGTCCTGTTTTCATCTGTTTTGTATACAGGGCTATTCCATCAAAGAATTCACTTGAATAAAAAGTTCCACGGTTAAAAAAAAAGTCTGTAAATTACAGAACAAGTTTTAAGTCCAACAAGGAAATAAACCAATTTACGTATGGCAGACAAACATGCATGAACTGGCCAGCTCCTTGAGGTCAAAAGTAAGTGATGGAGAAAGAGACAGAAGTGCAGTTCCTGGGTAGACAGCCTGGGTTGTGTACTCAGACCCTGCTTCTGAGACCAGGAGAAGGCCTCCAGCACTTGGGAAGTGGAATAACACTTACGTGACAGGACAATGTGGCTTGGCTACAGTTTCACACAAAGATCTAAAAACTAAGAGACTTAGAGGAGGGACTGGAAAGATTCTTTCTATTCAGCATTCTTTAAGAAATAAATCATTGAAAATTTTCTTTCCCATCAGTAGGAGATTTTTTGCAGTGTTTGACCTCAAAATCCAAGAAAGGGAACCATATCCTCTGGTATAACTTTTTGATCTCAGTTGTAGGGGGTTAACTAAGGTGAATGCATGGCAACAAACATTCCTCTCAGCATAGCTTTTCTCAGTGTCTGCATAGTTGACTGACTCTTTGGTCCAGAAAAACAACAGCAGAAGTCAGCAGTAATACGACTTACTGAGGTGGTTTATAAGCTATTCAGGAAGTGTTTTACTAACGTGAAGAGCAAAAAGAAGAGATCACCAAAGTGGAAAGTTTTCCTAAATGACTGTTTTTCTAAAAATAAAAGCCGGTATTCTACTTTTAGCCATTTCAAACTGAGACGCAAAATGGATGTAAATGAAAAACACTGTATTACAAGAAGCAAAGCCTTAACATCATAACTCTAAAATGACAGGTGCGGAGCCAAGCACGAAGCCCTGTCCAGACTCTGTGGTCTGGACAGTAATCCAAGGGAAAGGGAGAAATGCGTGACTGTGTGCATGCTTGTTTGCATACACTTGACACCTAGTCTGAAGTAGCAGCACTTTCAGCATGAGAGAAATAGAGAGGAATATTGAATTCATACACCAGGTTTTCCTGTTGGTTTCCTTTTTTTTTTTAAACCAACCATGTAAGACACACTAGATGTGGAGGGTTTGTGTGGTTAGCCTACCAGGCTCCTCTGTCCATGGGGTTTTCCAGGCAATAGTCCTGGAGTGGATTGCCATTTCCTTCTCCAGGGGATCTTCCTAACCCAGGGATCTAACCCAGATCTCCCGCATTGTAGACAGATGCTTTACTGTCTGAGCCACCAGGGAAGTCCGGTTAAGTGACAGGAATGATGAATTCACCTAGTCAATACCATCCTGGGACAGCCTTGGGGCTGGACAACCATCCTTGCTCTAAAAAGCCCCCTCTTCCACATTTACCTATGCTGCTTTAAAGGTCTTTCATTTGAATTATTATGAAGGGGCTAAACTAGAACTCAAATGCAGATCTTCTGACCACTGTTTACTACTCTTCTCTTAAATTATACCATAACATGAAATATATATATATATATATATATACATGTATATAATGAAAATATACGTATTACTGCAATCCTTCAAACATCAAGGAGTCAAGCAAAGGAAGGAGAATGGAGAAACAGGCTATTTTTCATCAGTGGGCTTTGAAATGTACAAGGTAATTGTCAAAGAGGTTTCTCTAAATTATGACTTAATCTGCCTGAGTGAGTCCTTGTTCATTTCTGTTCTTGTGTTTTTGCTAAGAGCAGAATGAATGACCTTAAAGTTATACTTAATTCATCTTTTTTTTTTTTTCCAATCATACAACCCACCTGTAGTCCACCCCAAAATTCTGTCTGCTCTGCCTGTGAAATGTACTCAGAGTTAAACTTCTCTGTCACCCCTCTCCACAGCCCATCATCTCTCAAACAGGTTAGTGCTTTGGTCTCTTTACTAGGTCTCCAGGTCTTCCTGCTGTAAAGCTCATCCCTAGGATTTACCCTCAACACAGCTGCCGAAGCAATTCTGTTAACACGCAAGTTGGGCCGTGTCACCCCTCTGCTCTGCACTGAGAGTGGAAGTCAGAGTCCCTGCCTTGGTCAGCAATGCACTACAGGACCTGGGTCCCTTGATCTACTTGACATCCCCTCCCCTTACTCTCCCCTGCCCCGCTCTGATCCAGTCAAGCTGGACTGGCCTTTGGACGGTAAGTGAGCAGACTAGGAGTGCTCCTGTGACGGGGCCAGTGCAGTTACTGTTCTGTCTGCCTCACCCTTCACCCTTAACCTCTTAATTTCTGCCCTGTTTCCTGGTATGTTTTCCGTCACAGGGCATACTGCCTCCTGTGCATCCTATGTCGTGTGCACGTTTCAGTCGTGTCCCACTCTGCGACCCCACGGACTGTAGCCTGCCAGGCTCCTCTGTCCGTGGGACTCTTCAGGCATGAATATTGGAGTGGGTTGTCATGCCCTCCTCCAGGGGATCTTCCCGACCCAGGGATCAAACCCGCATCTCTTATGTCTCCTGCATCGGTAGGTGGGTTCTTTACCACTAGCGCCACCTGGGAAGCCCATTCTGCCCCCAGCACACTATATATCTGATCTAGATGTGTCTCCCAGGAATAGAATATAAACACCACGAGAAAAGGGAGCTTCGGAGGTGGTGTTGACTGAAATGTTTCCCAGTGCCTAGAACAGTATATAGCAAAAAGTAGGTGCTTAGTATTGAATGAACGAATAAATGAATTTCAAGGAAATAAAACAGGAAGCCCAACCACATCAAGGATCGTTACCTCCTGAACTATTTACTGGTAATGGGACGTTTTAGGAAGAATTACACCAAGTTTGACAAATTAGTCAATGCATGGTTTCTCCCCTATAGAATGTCTAAGGATTTGCATTTAACTTTGGGGTGTTCCTTTACAAGACTGAGAAATATTTTTAACTTTAACCTCAACGTTAAACATTAATATTTAACGTTAACATTCACCTACCTCACGCATTTGTGATGTAGATTGAGTGGCAATATAAACATTTGCCTCAAAAACTGTAAATTACCTATTTGTTGTTGTTGTTATTTTGACATCTGAGATCATTCAGAGTCACACCAGAAAGGCGATCTGCAGGACTTCCTTGGTGGTCCAGGGGATAAGAATCCGCCTTCCAATGTGCTTTAGAGCCTCCATGCCACAACCAGAGAGAAGCCAGTGGCTAGAGAAGCTAGAGAAACCTGTGTGCTACAACTAAGCCCCTACAAAGCCAAAGAAGGAAAGAAAGAAAAGTGATCAGAAAAGCGTTAATGTTAGAACCAAGTCATTAAATTATTTTAGGAGATCTCAGACTCCTGATCCAAATGCCTCAGTTTTCTTTTAAAGGTAAGTGATGACAATGAATTCCTCAGCTATGTTAGGCTATGTATACAACCCTGTAGAAAATTAGGATATACATGTATATGAAACTGATGCCAACTTGATCAAATTCATAGTCTGAGTTAAACAAGACCCCAAAATAAATGTCCAGTTCTTTAGGTTGACCTTGTAGTAGAATGGTTCTAAAAGAAAAAAGCAACGTGTCAAAATGCCTACATTTCCTAGCACCTTTAATTTCAGGATGCATAAAGTGAGTGCTACATAAATGATTAAAAAAGTAAAAAGAGAGAGATAAAGATGGTAATAAACAGTCATGGAACATTAAATGCCCAAACTGTACTGTTATCGATCAATGTATTATCAATATGTTATCAATGTAGTTCTAAGATGCACAACTTCAGCATTACCAGACAGAGTGACAGAGATGTGGCATCTCGGGCCCTACTCTAGACCTTATAAAAAAAATTTCTGAGGAAGAGCCCAGAGGAATGAAAAGAATGAAGGTTTTAGCAAATTCTCCAGTGGTTAATATTTTGATTAATAATTTAAGTATTAAAAATTCTGAAAGGTAAACTCATAACATTATACTTAATTTATATATAAAACAAATGAAAAACAAGAATGGACCCCAGTTTTCCCAAACTGAATGGAGAAGCCAGTTTGAAATGAGTTCTGGTTCTTAGAATAACTATATTTAGCTCTTTGTTGTTGAACAGGATATTCGTTTATTTCTACTCTAAAGATAAGCTGTACAGCTAGCTATACCAAATCCATCCTGTCAACCATCTGTGTAATATAGTGGAAAGTCATAGTTTTGGGGCTGGGATTCTAGTCTCATTACTTACCATAGGACTTTGGCAAAGGCATTTTACTTCTGAGAGCTTGATTTTTTCTTATGTAAAATGTGGATATTAATATTTATACACAAATTATGAGGCTGAGAGAATATATAGTTTAGAAAATATGTACTGTATATTAATACACACATATAAAATATGTGTCAAATAATACTTAATACTTAAGTGCCAAATAAATGCCACATCTCTACTTCTAAGATTTTATCTTCAATTAAATATTTTAGATAGAAAAATGTATAATTAAATTAATTTTATAGCATTACAAAGACATCCAAACAAGATTCAAAGTAAAAAACTGATTTTAGGTATTTAAACTGATACTTTTAAGACTGTTCAAAAAATCTAAATTAAACTTTGATGAATATGAATTACTCAGCTCACATAAACTTATTATACATTTATTATGGCTTTATCTTCTGTAACAACTTGATGTGTTCAAAAGATATAGTCTTTAACCTCATGATATTCAATCTCAAAGATAATTTTTAAGTCTAACAAAGCAATTAAAAACTTCTTGAGTTTTTCAGATCCAAGATTATGGCATAATGTTTCTGTAAATTTCTAATAAATTACAGATTTAGTGAAAATCTTAAAATTTTGATCATCTATAGTATACATTAATATTATAGTATACATTATTGTGGCATACATTAATACAATTAATATTATAGTATTAGATTATATTATCAAAACTGTAATATACATCAATAAATATAATATTGCAATATATTGATAATGATAGTATAATATAGATTGATAATTATTGATAAATGTATATTGATAGACGTAACTATAGATTAATGTAGTATAAAGTAATAATTTAGAATGGAGTTTCCAGGTATAGATAACTCACGAATTTTTGCTAGGTAGGAAAGCAGAGAAATTGGGTCAATTAACTTTTTTTCATGTTTTTATTTGTAGATGCAAGGAACTAAAATTCATTCACATGCATTTGAAAATGATTTTGTAGAGATTTAAAAAATTAATAATAAATGAGGAAAAGGGTAAAATTTAAGAATCAAGTGTCTGAGGAGGTAAGGCACTCTGGGAGGTGTGTGTCTGACAGATGCAAGTGCTTTAGTGCCTCCTGGAGGAAGGAAAGCAGACAACGTGGCTACTGATGCCCCTGGGTTCGGAAATTTTGTATTGGTAATCAGTTCAGTCACTTGGTCCTGTCCAACTCTTTGCGACCCCATGAATCGCAGCACGCCAGGCCTCCCTGTCCATCACCAACTCCCGGTAATGGAAAGCGATAATTCACTATTGCTTCTTTTCTCTCAATGGAATTTTGAAGGAAAGTAGTGAGCTGATGAGGGCATATTGGCAGCTTGAGATGAGAAATCTTTAAATAGCAGTTCTGAAGAACTGGATACAACCTAGAGGACACAATTCTGAAGAACTGGACACGAACTTGAAATCCTGAAATAGTAGTTCTGAAGAATTGGACACACTGAACACAAAAATGCCCAGTGATGAAAGACTCACTGGGCACTCTTGTGTGCCTAGTTTGGATCTGTGATCATGAATTTAATTTAATCAAATACTGGCTGTCACTCAGATGTCTGCTTCTATGCCCGCCTACTCATTGGACCTTCTCAGACACTGAATGTTGCCAAATTATGCTATCCAGTTTGTCTGGACACTGCATGGAACAATCTAGTACTCTCACAGGATCTTGTCAGTTTCCCCAGCCTTTTTCTCATCCAGGGCTACTTCCTTACCTCCTCCAACAAATCGGAGAACAACCAAGTATTGAGAAAGCAATCAATGTATCTCCTCAGCAAGAGGACAATGACTTAGTAATTATTTTCTGGCTTTTCTCTTGCCAAGCCCAGGTTCTTGGTAGACTGATACTCACCATATGATAGAGACATGATATTGATTCAGTCTGGTCAGTGGAGAGAAGGGTCCCATTCATTGCTTTAAAATGATCAACAATGTTCTTTGTTGGAAAAAGTTATGTGCAACATGACTTTGAATTCCAAGAATCCTATCATTTGTATACTGACTGCTGCATCTTATATAGGCCAAAAAACGTATGCTGCTGCTGCTGCTAAGTCACTTCAGTCATGTCCAACTCTGTGCAACACCATAGACGCCAGCCTACCAGGCTCCACCGCCCTTGGGATTCTCCAGGCAAGAACACTGGAGTGGGTTGCCATTTCCTTCTCCAATGCATGAAAGTGAAAAGTGAAAGTGAAGTGGCTCAGTCGTGTTGGCTCTTAGCGACCCCATGTATAAAGGTATAAACGAGTAGTAGTGGAGGGGAGATGGAGGACGTAGATAGTTGGGAAGGATGCAATGGTATTTTTCCAGAAGACAATGAAGAACATTCTAGAAAAGCGAATTCTGCTTAGAAGGGAACAGGGCTTTAAGGGGAATAGCTTTGGTATCCTGGCAGTGATAATGAAAAGAGGGAATAACGAGAAAGTGTTAGGAGACTGTACCAGAATCTTGTCAGAGGCCAGATTTTAAAGGTCCTTAAATGAAATGGTTAGGAATTGGGCTTTAGTCTACAGGCAATGGCAGCTTCTGAAAGATTTTATGCAGCGAGTGGCATAATTTTGACTGTGTGATTTTGACAGAGATTTTACTCAGGTCTTAGTGTGCACTATGTATTCAAATACTGCAGGCAATATAATCATTTAAGAGGTAATGAAATTGTGATCATAAAGCACACGAAATTCCAATCACCACGAAGCCTAAAACAAAATCTTAATTCAAAACTCTTTATTGCACACCTACTGAGTGGTCGTCCCTGGGTTAAGCTAAGCTAGTATGCAAACATAAATAAGTTGTAGAAATTATATTCAATAAAATGTTTTTAAATTACTGTTGATTGAAGGAATTTGAAATAATTAATCACTGGCCTTTCCACTACCCAACTTTTAATTCTCGTTTAGCGTGGTACTCTTAAGGTTACTGTTTAAACATACATCTGGCTTTTGCTTGTCACGGGCTTAGCAGGGTTCCAACAGATTCTGCCAAGCATGATGAGAGCAACACGCCAAGCGTGACAACCAACAGCAAAACATACAACCTCCAAGTGCAGAAAATTAAAAGAAAAATAGAGCCCTAATCACCTTCTTGGACATTTCAGAACTAAAAATATCATATGAAAAACCATGATGGATAACATAGATTAAAATTGAAATATAAGGGATTTACTTGTGAATTTTTGTACTTATAGATTGAAATTGGAAAAGAGATATGAGTACACACACAGCTTTTAAAAAGAACAAGTAGTCAGTTCTTTTAAAGTCAGTATGTGATTAAACATTAAGGAGATATAGTTCTAAATATAGAGGAATTTTTACTTAAAAATTATATAATACTTGGAAGTTTTCCAATTATTTTCCTCATATGTTATCTCAGTTAAGTGCTATGACCTTTGAGATTGTCATTACTCCTATTCTATAGATAAAATCATGGAGTCTCCAAAAGATTAAATTACTCATTCAAGGTCATAGTCTGGACTTTCCTAAATCAGAACTGTAATTCAGATTTCCTCACTATATTCTGTTATTTCTGCTCTGTCACATGATCTGCCAGAGGGAAATAAATAATTGTTTATTCATCTTTTCATTCATTCATTCTTCATGCTTGTTAGTACAAAGCACTGGATTGGCTGCTGTGAAATTTATGGAGGTAATAAATCAGCCTTGCTACTCAGGGGACCAGCGTGTGAACAAGGTGGAAAATCATGCCTAATAAGACAGTCACAGAAAGAATTATGTCAGGTCATCACTGGAATAAATATTTCTGGCTAAGGAATCATGGAAACCTATATAGGAAAGGTGGTATTTTAGCTGAGTCTTAATGAGCGACTGGCATTAGGGCCAAGTGAGATAGGGTGTGAATTCCAAGGAGTGGAAACAGTCTGTGCAAAAGGAGGGAGAAAGTCAAGTATGAGACAGGCTCGAAAAACAGTGAATCATTCTTTTCGCTGGAGTACAGAGTTTAAAGATAAAGAAAGATAAGGCTAAAATGGTTTTCAAAGACAGGACTAAAGTATTTACAAATATCATGGCAGAAGGAATGGGGTGACAAAAACAGCAAGGATGTTGTTGAAGCCACACGAGTTTAGATTCCAATACATGTTCTGCTGCTTAGAAGCTGAAACACCAAAAACTTACCTAATTTCTCTAAAACATTCATATACCTATAAAATGATGATATTTGTTAAATATTTGATAAATATTTTTCAAAATTATAAAAATACTTTACCCTCAGGGTGATGTGAAGGTCAAATTTGAAAAGCAACTGGCACAAGGAAGTCTTCAGTAAAAATCACTTTCCTTCCTCATTCTGCGGTAGTCATTGGGAACTAGAGACTCCCTAGTTTGCTGAGGCTGATGATATAATGAGTCATGTCCGAGTAAAGTAAATGTGGTGGGTGAATTAGGGAGAGAGAGCAAGAAAAGCAGNGGATGCCTGCAAAGAGGGTGGGGTGGGAGGGCTGGCTGTGGCCCCAGTCATCTTGAGAACTCAGATAACCAGTCCTCCCAAGACTTTGCTTATTCCAAAACGAAATAACTTGGGGCCTGCAGGGTGGAGGGGCCGATTTAAAGTGGAGGGGGCTCTGGGTGGTCTCTCCCAGCAGCAGCCATCAGTGGGCTGTTTGAGGGCTCACAACTGCTATCCTCGGCCACCTTTGGACACTGGCCATCTTTCATGCCAGGCCCCAGGAGGGCAAGAGCCGCTGGTGGCGGGGGTGGGGTGGGGCGGTAGCCAGGCCCCTCTCCTTGACCCTCGTAAAGGGTGCTTGTAGAGGCAGGGAGTCTCACAGCAGTGGTGGCGAGCCTTGACGCCTGCCTGGGAGGAAGTGAGGAGAGAGGGGCACCGTCGCCCCAGAGCAGGAGGAGTGGACTAGTTAGGGCCCGAGGGCTGCAGATTACCTTGGTGGGGGAGCCCCTGCCAGCCATAGGGGGCTTTGTGCTGGCTCAGGCTGTCCCAGAGCTTCTGGGCGAAGAGGTCCCCTGACAGCAGCACCGGAGTGGAGAGGTTAAACAGATTCCGGAAGCGAGGGTGCTGCTGAACGGCGAGGGAAAGTGGATGTCGACAGGGCAGGTTCTGTGGGTGACAAGATAAGAGGGCTGTTTCTTTTAAAAATTTACTTATTTGGCCGCCTTGGGTCTTGGTTGCATCATGTAGGACCTTCGTGGTCAGGCCTCTCTAGGTGTGGCACGCGAGCTCTCCAGTGGCACTGTGGGCCTAGCTGCCCTGAGGTATGTGGGATCCCATTTCCCTAGCCAGGGATGGAACCCGCGTGCCCTACACTGCGAGGCGGATTCTTAACCACTGGACTCCCAGTGTTAGTCACTCAGTTGTGTCCGACTCTTTGTGACCCCATGGACTGCAGCCCGCCAGGCTCCTCTATCCATGGGATTCTCCAGGCAAGAATACTGGGGTGGTTGCCATTTCCTTCTCCTGGGTGGGATCTCCCCCCACCCAGGGATCAAACTCACCAGGGAAGCCCAAGGACCCCCAGGGAAGTCCCCGAGGGCTGTTCTGGAACAGCCAGGAACCTTCCAGGGAGCCCGCATACCCCACAAGAGGGCTCTGCGCGCTGCCCTTCCCTCTCCAGACTTGGGCCACCCCCTAGATGTGCCAGCCAAGCTGGCCTGTACGCAGTGGCCCGGCGGGGGTCAAAGATTTCTGGATTTACCCTGCCCAGCCCTTCTCCCTGGATGCCATGTCTCTCGGGCCTGACGGCTCTGGCCTACTACTTTACCTCACACTTGGGCGGAACTTGAGGTCACTTTCCCACAAATGGGTAAGAGCTGCCTGCCCCATATTGGAGGAGGTCCACCCCAGGCCTTGGAATCCATCAGCCTGGGTCCAAACCTTTGCCCTGGCTGTCCTTGCTGCAGTAGGGTTCACGTGGAAAGGGCTGTTGGGAAGATCTGTGATGTCTTTGACCAGCCGGGGTGCCTATCTTGAGTTGAATAATGTCCCTTTCCCAATTCATGTCTGCCCCAAACCTCAGAATGTGACCTTATTTGGAAAGAGGGTCTTTGCAGATGTAATCAGTAAGGTGAGGTTATACCATAAGGTGGCTCAGGAGTAAAGGATCCACCTGCAGTGCAAAAAGGTGAAGGAGACGCGGGTTTGACCCTTGTGTTGGGAAGATCCCCTGGAGGAGGGCTAGGCAACACACTCCAGCCTGGAGAATCCTATGGACAGAGGAACCTGGTTGGCTACAGTCCATAGGGTTGCAAAGCGTCAGACACGACTGAAGTGACTGAGCCACACATATAAATGGAGTATAGCTTCCAATGTACTAAGGTGGGCCCTAAATTCAATGACTGGTATCCTTATAAGAAGGCATGTGCTAGGCTTCCCATGGTGGCTCAAGGGTAAAGAATCCACCTGCCAGTGCAGGAGACATGGGTTCAATCCCTGATCTGGGAAGATCCCCCATGCCGCGGAGCAATGAAGTCTGTGCTCCACAACTATTGAGCCTGTGCTCTAGAGCGTGGTCCCCGCAACTACGGGGCCCATGGGCCGCAACGGCTGAAGTGTGTACGCCCTAGAGCCTGTGTTCTGCCTCAAAAGAAGCTACCGCAATGAGAAGCCCGTGCACTGCAGCTGGAGAGGAGCCCTCGGTCACCACCACTAGAGGAGGGCCCATGCAGCAACGAAGATGCCGCGCGGCCAAAACTAAACAAAAATAAAATCACAGAAAGAAGGCACGTGCTGATGGTGGGGGGTCGGGGCAGAGAGAGAGTGAGTGATGCAGCTCCAAGCCGGGGGACGGCTGGAGCCCCCACAAGCTGGAAGAGGCCAGGAGAGATTCTTCCCTGGAGACTTCAGAGGGCAGCTGGCCCTGCTGGATACCTGACTTCAGACTTCTGGCCTCTAGAACTGTGAGAGACTCCATCTCTCTTTTTTTAAGACAGCCAAGGTGGTGGTCATTTGTGCCAGCAGTCATGGGAAGCCTTGCAGGGGCCTCCGCACACAGCGACCTTGAAGGAGAGCACGGGTACCAGGCAGGCCCCAGCCCCCTCTGCCCGCGGACCCCCGTGTCGGATTCCTGAGCCTAGGCGGGGCTATTCTTCCACGGAAGGGGCTCTTGGTTAAGGTGTTGGTTTGATCAAAAGACAATGTGGGAAAGAGCTGTACAATCATTTCTGCTGTTATGTGACATACAAATGCCTAAAAACCATCCTGCAGAACTGCAACCCAAACCACAGGCTTTTGGGAAAAGGGACTACGAGCAGCAGAAACTCAAAAAACGATCAGTGATGCATACAATGAAGATAGAAGCAGTTTTACACACATTCACTGGTGAGAAACATCTAGAAAAGTGAAAATGTTAGTCGCTCAGTTGTGTCCGACTCTTTGCAACCCCATGGACTACAGCCCGCCAGGCTCCTCTGTCGCATGGGCTCCTCCAGGCAAGAATACTGGAGTGGGTAGCCATTCCCTTCTTCAGGGGATCTTCCCGACCCAGGATCAAACCCAGGTCTCCTGCATTGCAGTCAGATTCTTTGCCGTCTCACCAGGGTAGCCCAAGAAATATATAAGTAGTTCTCAAAATATGGCACTTGACCTTGGAAAAGAACTGACATTTGCCTGGGGATGTGGGCTTCGGAAGGGTGACAGTTTGGGAGTTATCGTGAAGTGGTGGGAAGCCGGTTATAAAACATGCGATGAAGCAGATGGCTGGCTGAAGTGTGCACGTGCGTGCCTTTTGGGTATTCCTACATGATTCCCTTCGGCGGAGTATGGTTTTCTGCATTTACCAGTGTTCTGGCTGACAAAAATCACTGACAAACACACACAAAATTTGGGTTCTGGTCAACTTGTTTTACTCCCACAGCAATCTTTATGGACCAAATGCAGGCTTTAAAAGGAAGCATTAAGCTGCACTGACTACGTCAGTTTCACTCCTCTTCAGTTCATCATAGGGATGTTTTCCAGGGCCTCCTTTACAAGGCTTCAAGAGAAAAATCTTCAGGGCCTTCTTTATAAGGCTTCAAGAGAAAAATCTTCAGGTCTCCATATCCAGAAGGGCTGCACTTTGCTTGGGCAGCTGGCTTGTTTTTATCTCATGGACAGCGTGGCAAATTTTCCTTCTTTGCCGTCGTCACAGGGAAGCTCAGAGCCTGTCTCTGACACCCTCTGGCATATTTTTCATGCATTTATCTGATATTGTCTAACTTTCTTACTTTTATTTTTTCTTTACCTACGTCTTCATTTTATTCTTTTTTTTTTCCCCACGTCATATATATCCAAAAGACAAAAGCTTAAATCCTTTTGTTTTTAAACCAGGTAAGGAAATATGTCAATTAGCATCAAGTAGCTCAAGGTGAAAAGGACTGTAGGAAAAGTAAAGACGGCCTGGCCAAGTGCTTTAAGACGCTTGAGGCCTTTCTTCAGCCAGTCGGCCAAGTGTCCACCTGACCTCTGTTCTTGGGGCAGGGGTGGGGTGCAGTCTCCATCATCTTCCGGGGGGAGCTCGCTCGGCTGCTGACAGCTCTTGCATGTGGTAAGATCTTGCCCCCATGAGACCTCAGTTAACAAGTTCCAGTGTCTTAGGCATGGAAAAACAACTCTTAAACCGGGATCAGGCCAGAACCACACAGTCATCATCCCGCTTGACTGCAGCCTGCAGAGAAGGTGAGGGCACCTTGCTCGGGAGTTCAGAGCCAGCCCGGGGGTCCAAGGGAGGCTCGAATCCCTGTGCCACCTCTTTTCCACGGATAACCTGAGCAGGGTATCTCCGTGCCTCATTTTACTGTAAAAGCTGCCTCCCAAGCTTGCCAGCAGGTGTAAGTGAGAGAACGCAGGTAAAATGCGTGAGATAGCCTGTCAGGCCACGGTCAGTGTCCTCTGTTACAGAGCAGGGGAGTCCCCTGGGCTTGGTGTTTACTTCATGGTAAACAGTTTAAAGGGCTTCTCAGGTGGTGCTAGTGGTAAAGAACCCTCCTGCCGATGCAGGAGACGTAAGAGATGTGGGTTTGATCCCTGGGTCTNCTCTGTTACAGAGCAGGGGAGTCCCCTGGGCTTGGTGTTTACTTCATGGTAAACAGTTTAAAGAGCTTCTCAGGTGGTGCTAGTGGTAAAGAACCCTCCTGCCGATGCAGGAGACGTAAGAGATGTGGGTTTGATCCCTGGGTCTGGAAGATCCCTGGAGGAGGGCATGGCAACCCACTCCAGTATTCTTGCCTGGAGAATCCCATGGACAGAGGGCTACAGTCCATAGGGTTGCAAACAGTCGGACACAACTGAAGTGACTTAGCACGCATGCACGCTAACAGTTTAAATGTGTTTTACAGTAAAAAGACATTTTGAGGTGTAGAATGTAAAAGTCAGAGAACTTTTAAAGATGAATCAAGATTTGCAAGAACTTTTCTGCTGGTTATACCCCAAGGAGTAAAAATGAAGCCATGTTTCTCTGCTGTTGGGGTGCAGGGACCTCAGTGGTCAGGTCTGAAGAGGTCTGGCTGGCTGGCCCCTCAGTTCTGTGCTCCATTCTCCGTGTGNTCAAATCAAATATCCTATTACAAATACACATTCTTTGGTTTATCTTTATATTTGTTAAGTGATCATCATGGTATTTCAAGTGGAAAAAAATGAATAACGAAATAGTCAGAACACAAAAGTATTGCCAAAGATATATATTCAGCTCAGATTGCCAGTTTTTTCAACTCTAAAGTCTGCATGAAACACATCTAAATTTTGCAAAATTTATAACTCTCTTCTGAGGCCTTCATTATATTCTCTTTAAGAAGAAATGATGTCATTGCTATATGTCTTTATTTGAAAAACTATTTTTTTTAAAGGTGGGAAAATTACTTTGAAATAAATCAAATGTAGGCAGCTGCTTTCTCAATCAACCTTTCTATCTGCAGTCTAACTTTGAACACTTACATTGTTGTTTCTCAAAGCCCAGTACACAGAATGTCTGCATTACTCTCTCTCCTGGAATCAACTGCCACATCTACTCAAAGTAGGGATAACAATAATAATCACCTTATAGAATTGTTGTAAAGATTCAATGAGATAAAAATGCATTATCTTGGAACACAGTAACTGCTCAGTAGACACTAGTGTTTAATATTAACACTCAGTTTATATTATATCATTATTAGAATAACTGGATATATTTGTTAAATTACTATTAATTTCTGGGCTCAACCCCAGACCACTGAAGCTGGAAGACTGTACTTCAGCTACTAGTAGTTGGGCTGATTCTTTTGCACAAACTTGAGAGTCACTGTCCAGAGATTAGGGCTTATTTCTTTGCTCCTCACAGTTCCAATATAGGGATCTGTACACAGTGAATGCTTATTGACAGGCTGGCTTATGCTCAATATTGCCAAACTGATATGATGTAATTTGTTAAAGAAGTTGGAATTTATCATAGCTATGTGCAGTATAAGGGAATAATTTCTACATTTTGACTCGAGCAAAATATAAAGCAAGGATTGTTTTGTTAATAGTATCAAAAGTAGCTCCAGCTTCAATAACCTAAACTCTCCCTTCATAAATGTGACAGTTGTTGAATTCTATCATATTCCACATAACCTGTTCTTTCCTTTAATGTAACTCATTAATTTAGGTTTTCTATTAACTTTAGAGGATCCAGAAATCATAGAAAAGTACCCATGTAGAGGACAAATGACCATATTTTCTGGGCTTGCATTATGAATATCAGACCCAGAACTAGGCTTCTATAACCACTTTCTTTCTTACATCTGTGTTCATTTAAGGAAGGTTCCAGCAATTTATCTAAAAGGAGAACTGAAAGTGCAAAAGTCTTNATGTAGAGGACAAATGACCATATTTTCTGGGCTTGCATTATGAATATCAGACCCAGAACTAGGCTTCTATAACCACTTTCTTTCTTACATCTGTGTTCATTTAAGGAAGGTTCCAGCAATTTATCTAAAAGGAGAACTGAAAGTGCAAAAGTCTTCAACTGTTTAATTCAAACAGAAATTTAAATCAAATCACAGTAATTATTTGAACTTTTTTTTCTATAAAACAGTTACATAACTTGTTACACTGAACAGAAAAATTTAATAAGGAGAATCAATCTTTTCCTGAGATGTTTGCATTGAAAAGACAGGGGAGTCAACCTTTGACAACAAAGAAAAATGAGAATTTATTTCCACCTTGACTTCTGCTTCATTAATTAAACATCAAGATTAAAAGATAAAAACCTAGATATTTTATCAGTGCAAGATAATGCTTAGGAGCTATATGTTCTTTGGTGAAAAAAAAATCTTAAATGCTCTATTGTGAAATATAAATTAATACCCATTTAGGTATATGTTTTTCAATTACTCTTGGCTATCTGAATAAATCAAAATTCTATAAATTTAGTTGAAGAGTTTCACGGAAGCATTTACAACAAATTTATTTCAAAAACCAAATATAAGGATGTTTGGATTAGATATAAAGAACTTGACCCCCAGGCCATCAGATGGACTTATTTTCTAGCCAACAGTTTGCTGCTTTATAAATACCAAATGCCCCTGACTTTCTGATGCCAAAGTTAACCTTTAGAATGACTCTGAAGTACAGTGAGTCTTTTTTACTCTCACTCTCAAGACAGGAAATGATTGGATTTTTATTTTTTTCTGGCAGTGATGCTAACTTCTGACAGTTTGCTAAGCAGTGGAAATCGGGTAGTAAGCAAGAGTCTCTGCAAGACAGAGATTCCTACAAAATAGTCTTTATTTTTCCAATGGATACTGGCTACTCTTATAGGAACCAATTCCAAAAACAACTTCACTGAAGCAAGCCTCCCCTGAAACTGAAATCACAAGACTCATTCACTGAAACCTCTAAGGCTTTTCTTCTACCTCTGTCCAATGACTAAACCTCTGGGTCTCCTAGTTTATCTCCATTCCACAGGCTGAATTTGGACAAGAAAACTAGTTATAGTAACCTATATTCGGACAGGATAGAGTAAAAATATGAATATGAGTGAACGCCTTGAGTAGAAGGTTCAGCTATTTAGCAAAGTAACAATAATATTAAAAACACTTTCTTAAGCATCCGAATAATCTGATTTTTCTTAGACTTAATCAGAAAATCCCCAGACGTGTGAGGTACAGTGGAAAACTTCGGATGAATTTTAACTCATATTGAGCATTTATCACTGTATTTTCTCCCATTTTGAGAACTGCTTTGGTGATTACATATTGCCTTCCCTAATGATCTTGTAAGAGAAAATTACCTATCAAAGACCCAGACAGAGTCCCATGTACACTGGCCAGATTTTACACTGCCTTCCATGTTTCTTTGCCCTTCTCTCTGTGACTACCTGTGGCTTTGATTATTCAATTCTAGATTTACAAATAAACCAAGAGTCCAGAAAAATTTTGGTCTTTGTCTCTTACCAGTGACGGTGACTAGGAATTCTGACACCTGAAACAAAATCTGAGCAAGCTCAAAAGCCAAAATCCATTTAGAAAGAACACTTCTGGAGATCTCCGGTTGGTAGGTGGGAGTTTATAAGTTCTGGTCTCATTTTAAAACTCTGAACACACTTCACAGCAGGCTCTGAGAGTAAGGAAAATGAGACTAATCTAGTGAGGAGACTTTCAAGATCGTCAACAGGACATCCATTTTAATACCCACCACAGCTAAATGCATTTTATCCATCCATTCATTCACTCATTCATTCATTTAGTTTCCCATATTTGCTGCAACTCCATTAAGTTAGGAGCTGCATCTAAATTAAATGCTTAAGATATCTGCAAAGAATAAAGTAACACTTACTTTCCAGTAATAAACTGACTCCTGGACGGTGTGCAAATAGGCTGGACATAGTAGTTCTCCAGTTTAACTCCTTCGGCAGCAAGCTTGTCAAGAGTGGGAGTCTTTATCTCTGATCCATGGTAACCCACATCTCTAAATCCCTGATCATCCGCTAGGATGAAAATGAGATGGGGCTGGGACGCGGCAGTTACGCTGGGCTCCAGTCTCTCTCCAGTGTGAGCGCGCAAAGCCCCTTCTTCCTCCTCCTCCAAGCCCTGGCCCCAGGACAGGTAACCGTAAGTGAGGAGGCTGAGAACCCAGAAGCCTGCCAGCGCCCCCATGGCTAGCATCTTTCTGGGCCAGACCCAGGTCTGTGGAGAAGGTGGCGGAGACAGAGGCCCCGCGCAGCCCCTGGGGGCCATTCGCTCCGGTCCCAGCTGAGACTCCAAAGCAGAGCAACGCACCCCGCGCCGCCGCGGGCGCACACATGCACGCGGGAGGAACAGACTCAACAGGCGGTGGAGCGGCTCCACCTGGAAAGAAGTCCTGTTCTCCTCTCAGCTGTCCCCACGTCCAACAACTGTAATCTTCTAGAAGTGGTGGCTTAAGGGATGGGACGTGGGAGAAAACAAGGAGTCGCTTTTCTCCATCAAATTGCACTCCCCCCACCCCACCCCTCGCTCCCCAAAGTAGCTTCCACACAAAAAGTCAAAGCCTCCACCCAAAAGTTCCCAAGAGGAAAACAAAAAAATCAAGTAAGGAACTGAGAATCACCTTGGGCAGGAACTACTCGTGGCCAGAACTTTTCGCCGTCGAGGCTGAGTTGAGGAGGGTCTTGAGGAGGAGTTGGAGGCGCGCGCACTGAGAGATGTGGGATCGACCGGCGGTCTAGCAGTCCCTCAGCTGGAAAGTACCGGGAAGCTGAGCCGCCGATAAAAAGCACTAACCCGGGCAGATAAAGAGCTGCAGGCAGTGAACCGGCTTCCGGATCGCTTTCTCCGCTCTTTCAGGGCTGTTTCTCTTTCCTCTCCCAGGCGTTTACCAATCTCCCCGACACTCACCAGGCGGCCAAATGAGCAAAAAACCCCCCGCTTAACCGATCTCCCTCCACCGTTGACCACCCCTTCTTTGTAGGAGCTTCTCCTCGCCCCCGGAGCGCACGGGGATGCAGATCGGTCCCTGACCCCGCGCCTACTCCGCGCCAAGCCCACTTGGTCTCCGCGGGGCTGTAGCGCTGCAAGCTGCGTGCGTTTTGTCAGCTAACCAACTTAGTTTTGGCACTCGGAGTTCTTTGCTGCCTCCACCCTCTTTTCTCTCCAGTGAATCACAGAACCGTACTTTCTGCTTCAGCTCCCCCAGGAAGAGGGGGAGGGGTAAAGTCGGTTTAGAGGTTCGATCTTGCCTTTCTCCCTTCCGGGAGGAGGATGGAAGAGGTAGGGGAGGCTTGGCCAGAGAGAAAGTGCTGCTCGCTGTAGCCCTGCGGGACCGTGGGCTACAGCTTCTCTGGGTCTCCAGCCTTCCGTCCTTCCGAGATGGGAAGACGGCTGCGGGAATGGGGAAGAGGGCAGCGGGCGCTTTTCCTCCAGGGTCTGCAAATCAACATCCCGCTCACTCATCCCGAAAGCTGCGCCTGCAAACTTTTTCTAGCTTCTGGAGGGAGTGAGAAAGGAAGCGCAGGAGAAACAACAGAGTGCGCAGACACACTCTCTTTTCTGGTTTTCTCTTACTAGCCTCCCCCTCCCCCAATTTTTCCTACTTCTTTTATCCCCGCCTCTTTTTTTTTCCCCCCAAACAGTCGCGGCTACAAGTTGAATTTCCTTCGGCTATTGCTGGCCTTTACAGTCTGACTTCCTGATTAGCGTCTCTCTACGTGAAGATACTGAAATCGCCTTTTCTTTCCATCTCCCCACACTTACCCACAGCTGTCTCCAGCCAAGAACATGGAGAGGATGAAGAGTTGCACGTTCCACCCCCAGGAACCACGAGGCCTGTCTACACTCCTGCAGTAAAGAAACCACCATTTCCCATCTAGAAATTCGGGGAACTCTGCCCGCCCCCGCCCTTTCTTTAGAACTGTGGAGTAAAACAAAAGCTTGTCTTCATTGTGAAGATAGGCCTGCTCTGACTAGAGTCGTGTTTTTAAAGCCCTGCAAAACCAATACAGTATTGTGAAGTAGAATAAGGTAAAAAAATAAATTAATTAATTAAAAAAAATAAATAAAGCCCTGCTCCAAGACAGGAAGAGGGTTTAAAGTATCTGATGGGGAGGCAATCAACGCTAGGAGCCACTGAGACATACTTTCCACCTTCACAAAGTTATTCAGCAGTTATTTATCGGGCACTACTATGTGCTGGCACATAAAATGACAGATTCTCTTTGTTGCCTAGATATAAATCTAAGTTTTACTTAGCTATTTATTTTATGTAATTTTACTGAAGTATGATTGGTTTACACTGTCATATTCCATCATGTTGCTAAAGTTCCTATTAAGTTTCTAGGCAAAATGTGTAAAATGGAAACTTCACACCTTTGAAACTTTCTATGTGCTCCATGCAGTTAATTTTGCTAACACATGTAGTCTTCCATTAGGCCATTCTGGTTAGTCTGTGGAGAGACGGGCAGTTTTAGAAGACTGCTTGGGAATGTGATCTTAGCAAGTCTGTGAGTTAAATCACCAAACATGTAATGAGAGACCTGAGTATTGGGAGACTGAAAGCACCGTGAGGTAATGCTCCCAGCTCTGTGGGCCTGATCAGGTGTTTCCGTAGAAAAGAGGCAAATGAACATTCAGATCAATCCACTACTTTTAGTTGGGGAGAGTCAGTGATATAACACAAGAACTGTCTATGTTGCTACTGCAAGAGGGAGGGCTATTTTCAGTTCAGATTTCAAGCAAGAATAAAATAAATGTTCAGTTCAGTTCAGTTGCTCGGTCGTGTCTTGAATCTTTGCAACCCCATGAACCGCAGCAAGCTAGGCCTCCCTGTCCATCACCAATTCCTGGAGGCTACCTGAACTCATGTCCGTTGAGTTGGTGATGCTATCCAACCATCTCATGCTCTGTCTCCCCTTCTCCTGTCTTCAATCTTGCCCAGCATGGGGGTCTTTTCAAATGAGTTAGCTCTTTGCATCAGGTGGCCAAAGTATTAGAGTTTCAGCTTCAACATCAGTCCTTCCATGAACACCCAGGACTATCTCCTTTAGGATGGACTGGTTGGATCTCCTTGCAGGCCAAGGGACTCTCGTCTTCTCCAACACCACAGTTCAAAAGCATCAATTCCAGGGCACTCAGCTTTCTTTATCATCCAACTCTCACAACCATACATGACCAGTGGAAAAACCACAGCTTTGACTAGACAGACCTTTTACCAAATACCATGGTAACTGTACTACTTTGTGTACTGATAAACACACACGCACACATATGCTCTAAATATTTATATAGTGTTTTGCACTCTTTATCTCCTCTCCTTCTCCCCCAACCTTATAAGGAATTTACCCATTCAACAAATATTTGAGGAGTTAGGCCAGTGCTACAGGCTGGAAACATAATGGTGAACTAAGTCTGGCATAGCTTTTGTTCCGAAAAGTGTTAGCCAGTCATGTCTGACTCTTTGCAGCCCCGTGGACTGTAGCACACCAGGCTCCTCTGTCCATGGAATTCTCAGTCAAGAATATTGGAGTGGGTAACCATTCCCTTCTCCGGGAATATTCCCAACCCAGGGATCAAACCCAGGTCTTCTGCATTTGCAGGCAGATTCTTTACCATTTGAGTCACCAGGGAAGCCCCACGTGAAAGTTTTAGTCACTCTTATCTAACTCTTTGCAATCCGGTGGACTGGACTGCAGGCCACCAGGCCTCTGCTCTAGTGGAACTTAAATTGTGGTGGGGAAGAAATGCACTAATGCACTAAATGCACTAAACTAATCATCACCAAACTCTAATACCTATTATTCTGTGGTATTCTGTATAGCTCTTCAGATAAGTATTCAAAAGTGAAGAAACAATTCAAAGAAATTTTAAAAGAAAGAAAGTTGCCTTAGACTGGATGTGGTTAGTGAGTGGGGTGGTACAAGAAATGACCTTCAAATTGAAGGCGATGTTATTTCGCTTGTTATCCCCTCTATGCAGGAAATTTAGACTTAGAAATCTGTCTGACTTCAAGACCCATGTTTTTCAAAAGATATTCTTCCCATTCAGTGGCTTTAAGATGTTTTCCAGCCACACAGCACAGAACACAGCTGCTAGAGTTGGAGAATTCTCATTCCCACACAAGGCATGCAGACAATCCACACGTAGGATGGAAAGGCAGAACTCAGCCCTAAAAAAGCCACTTCTGGAATAAACAAGACTAACACAAAAGGAGAATAAGAACTATTTACAGTTAGTAGTAAGAGCCACGAAACAAGAATGGTCATGCCATGGTGGACCAAATGAGATGTGACTTGAAGGGCAAAATCCATCAGCTGGGTGCCCTACCCACAATAGGGAATAGGTACGGGTTATACCCACATCCACAAGGAAGACTTGAGAATAAAATCAGAGGCAGTTTAATGGTCTAGGCTTTATTGTACCTCTACTGATATTTTAACTACATAAACTTCACATTTCTAATTATAGGATTGGGTTTCATGCACTCTAAGCAATAGTTCTAATATCCTCATGAAATCCAAAGCTAAAGACCCTCAATAACTTCTAGTTCTTTCCTGAGCTGATATTTTGGTGTTCAGGCATCAGCTTCCCTGTGGAATCACATCTTAGGTTTATTTTGACTTGGATGTGGTCACATTGCAAATATACTCCTCTAGTTAAAGAATTATTATGTAAAAACTAAAGGTATTATTTGGTTCAGTTTAAAAAAATGAGAAAAGTAGGATTGCTTAGAGATGAAATTAGTGTGAACTGATTATTCATGCAAAACTTAATCAGGAGGTGGGACTAAAGCTATGTCTTAAAGTATGATGGAAATTTGGGAAGAAAAAGAAGTTAAAGGAAGTACATTTCATGTAAAAGAAAAGAGAATACCAACCAGCTGAGACACATTTGGACTGGAGGAGTTTGGGAAATAATGTTAGAAAGTTCAAGTGACACCAGATATTGAAGAGCTTTGAAAGGTATGAAGGGCTGGAACTTGATTCCAGGGGCATCAGGAGTGATGAGGTCCTTTAAATAGGACATAGCATGGTAATATATTCTATTAAATCTTTTTGAGGTTATTTCTGGGATTTATAGTGCTAGACTACAAATGAATTGCCTCAGTCGATAAAAGTTTGAAGAATTGTAGTTTGACCCTGAGAGTACCGAGTCTCCTGATTTTTGTTTTAGAGCAAGACATGATGAAAAATACAGGAAAAGAAATCCCAGGATGTTTTTAGGGAGATATTTTAGGGAGTAAAGACTAGAGTCATACAACTGTCAAAATGGGTAAAATTTCTACAGTAATATATTCCTTATGATAAAGAACTATGCTATGGCTATGCCCTCTGACACCATTTTCTCCTTCTGAGGAGGAAGATGAGATGGCTGGATGGTATCACTGATGCAATGGACATGAACTTGAACAAACTCCGGGAAATGGGGAGGGACAGAGAGGCCTGGTGTACTGCAGTCTATGGGGTCACAAAGAGTTGGACATGATTAGGCAGCTGAACAGTAACAAATGGCTATGTTGTCTGATGGAAGAGAGCATTCATTCAAAGTTTAGAAGGAGTAAGCAAATCAACTAAGAGGAACACAGTGACAAAGGAATAAGAGATACAGATATGACNACATGATTAGGCAGGTGAACAGTAACAAATGGCTATGTTGTCTGATGGAAGAGAGCATTCACTCAAAGTTTAGAAGGAGTAAGCAAATCAACTAAGAGGAACACAAGTGACAAAGGAAGAAGAGATACAGATATGATTTCATTTAATTGGATAATGTTAATGGAAAAGTTTCCTGGCAGGGTAAACTGGGTAAACTGGCAGGATCCTCACTACCAGAGAGGGGAGCTCAGAATAAGTACCACAGTGTGGCCTGGAGCTCCTCAGTGGACATACCAAGGATGTTGGATGGTCAGGGGTGAAGGGTGGAATGGAGTGGATATGAGAAGCCTATCTGTAAATAGAGAAGCTAAGAAAGCCACAGATGAGCAGAAAAATGGGGAGTTGCACCAGGGTATCCTTGAAATATTTATATTGCTTCTCATCATAAATATGACATTTTCTGTAGCCTCCCCAGTATGGATGGACAGAATTGCCCTAACTTNACTCAGCTTTCTTTATCATCCAACTCTCACAACCATACATGACCAGTGGAAAAACCACAGCTTTGACTAGACAGACCTTTTACCAAATACCATGGTAACTGTACTACTTTGTGTACTGATAAACACACACGCACACATATGCTCTAAATATTTATATAGTGTTTTGCACTCTTTATCTCCTCTCCTTCTCCCCCAACCTTATAAGGAATTTACCCATTCAACAAATATTTGAGGAGTTAGGCCAGTGCTACAGGCTGGAAACATAATGGTGAACTAAGTCTGGCATAGCTTTTGTTCCGAAAAGTGTTAGCCAGTCATGTCTGACTCTTTGCAGCCCCGTGGACTGTAGCACACCAGGCTCCTCTGTCCATGGAATTCTCAGTCAAGAATATTGGAGTGGGTAACCATTCCCTTCTCCGGGAATATTCCCAACCCAGGGATCAAACCCAGGTCTTCTGCATTTGCAGGCAGATTCTTTACCATTTGAGTCACCAGGGAAGCCCCACGTGAAAGTTTTAGTCACTCTTATCTAACTCTTTGCAATCCGGTGGACTGGACTGCAGGCCACCAGGCCTCTGCTCTAGTGGAACTTAAATTGTGGTGGGGAAGAAATGCACTAATGCACTAAATGCACTAAACTAATCATCACCAAACTCTAATACCTATTATTCTGTGGTATTCTGTATAGCTCTTCAGATAAGTATTCAAAAGTGAAGAAACAATTCAAAGAAATTTTAAAAGAAAGAAAGTTGCCTTAGACTGGATGTGGTTAGTGAGTGGGGTGGTACAAGAAATGACCTTCAAATTGAAGGCGATGTTATTTCGCTTGTTATCCCCTCTATGCAGGAAATTTAGACTTAGAAATCTGTCTGACTTCAAGACCCATGTTTTTCAAAAGATATTCTTCCCATTCAGTGGCTTTAAGATGTTTTCCAGCCACACAGCACAGAACACAGCTGCTAGAGTTGGAGAATTCTCATTCCCACACAAGGCATGCAGACAATCCACACGTAGGATGGAAAGGCAGAACTCAGCCCTAAAAAAGCCACTTCTGGAATAAACAAGACTAACACAAAAGGAGACTAAGAACTATTTACAGTTAGTAGTAAGAGCCACGAAACAAGAATGGTCATGCCATGGTGGACCAAATGAGATGTGACTTGAAGGGCAAAATCCATCAGCTGGGTGCCCTACCCACAGTAGGGAATAGGTACGGGTTATACCCACATCCACAAGGAAGACTTGAGAATAAAATCAGAGGCAGTTGAATGGTCTAGGCTTTATTGTACCTCTACTGATATTTTAACTACATAAACTTCACATTTCTAATTATAGGATTGGGTTTCATGCACTCTAAGCAATAGTTCTAATATCCTCATGAAATCCAAAGCTAAAGACCCTCAATAACTTCTAGTTCTTTCCTGAGCTGATATTTTGGTGTTCAGGCATCAGCTTCCCTGTGGAATCACATCTTAGATTTATTTTGACTTGGATGTGGTCACATTGCAAATATACTCCTCTAGTTAAAGAATTATTATGTAAAAACTAAAGGTATTATTTGGTTCAGTTTAAAAAAATGAGAAAAGTAGGATTGCTTAGAGATGAAATTAGTGTGAACTGATTATTCATGCAAAACTTAATCAGGAGGTGGGACTAAAGCTATGTCTTAAAGTATGATGGAAATTTGGGAAGAAAAAGAAGTTAAAGGAAGTACATTTCATGTAAAAGAAAAGAGAATACCAACCAGCTGAGACACATTTGGACTGGAGGAGTTTGGGAAATAATGTTAGAAAGTTCAAGTGACACCAGATATTGAAGAGCTTTGAAAGGTATGAAGGGCTGGAACTTGATTCCAGGGGCATCAGGAGTGATGAGGTCCTTTAAATAGGACATAGCATGGTAATATATTCTATTAAATCTTTTTGAGGTTATTTCTGGGATTTATAGTGCTAGACTACAAATGAATTGCCTCAGTCGATAAAAGTTTGAAGAATTGTAGTTTGACCCTGAGAGTACCGAGTCTCCTGATTTTTGTTTTAGAGCAAGACATGATGAAAAATACAGGAAAAGAAATCCCAGGATGTTTTTAGGGAGATATTTTAGGGAGTAAAGACTAGAGTCATACAACTGTCAAAATGGGTAAAATTTCTACAGTAATATATTCCTTATGATAAAGAACTATGCTATGGCTATGCCCTCTGACACCATTTTCTCCTTCTGAGGAGGAAGATGAGATGGCTGGATGGTATCACTGATGCAATGGACATGAACTTGAACAAACTCCGGGAAATGGGGAGGGACAGAGAGGCCTGGTGTACTGCAGTCTATGGGGTCACAAAGAGTTGGACATGATTAGGCAGGTGAACAGTAACAAATGGCTATGTTGTCTGATGGAAGAGAGCATTCACTCAAAGTTTAGAAGGAGTAAGCAAATCAACTAAGAGGAACACAAGTGACAAAGGAAGAAGAGATACAGATATGATTTCATTTAATTGGATAATGTTAATGGAAAAGTTTCCTGGCAGGGTAAACTGGGTAAACTGGCAGGATCCTCACTACCAGAGAGGGGAGCTCAGAATAAGTACCACAGTGTGGCCTGGAGCTCCTCAGTGGACATACCAAGGATGTTGGATGGTCAGGGGTGAAGGGTGGAATGGAGTGGATATGAGAAGCCTATCTGTAAATAGAGAAGCTAAGAAAGCCACAGATGAGCAGAAAAATGGGGAGTTGCACCAGGGTATCCTTGAAATATTTATATTGCTTCTCATCATAAATATGACATTTTCTGTAGCCTCCCCAGTATGGATGGACAGAATTGCCCTAACTTGCAAACTACATACCCCTAAACAAGATTTTGGTTTGTTGTCTTTGCCTAGTAAGACAGCATGCCTGTTAATGCTATTTTCTTTTCTTCTGTAGGTTATATAATTTCAGCTAAACATGTTCTCAGATAGTTAACAGATACAGCTAATTTTTAAATGCATCTTTAAAAGACGTGAAAGTAGTCAATCCAGGGGTTTATAGACTATTACAAGATTTAAAATCCTAATTGCTGCTTGTTTGGGTTTATAAGTATATTAAGTTCTTAAAAATGAAGACTGTCACTAAATTTAGACTTGAACACGAATTGTCTAAAATATGGTTGTCCTATATAGTCGTCTTCACATGGATTCCATATAATAAACTTCTTGCTGATCATCATTAACTCTTTCTTAGGCCATGGATCTAAGGCTACTTTGAGTCGTGTGTGCTCAGTCGTTAAGTCATGTCTGAATCTTTTGCAATCCTGAGGACCGTAGCCTGCCAGGCTCCTCTGTCCATGAGATTTCCCAAGCAAGAATACTGGAGTGGGTTGCCATTTCCTCCTCCAGGGGATCTTCCTGACCCAGGGATCGAGCATCTCCTGCGTTGGCAGGTGGGTTCTTTTACCATTGAACCACCTGGGAAACTCCTACTTTGAGTCATGTCACAAGAAACAAAAGCTCTCTGAATAAGGCCAAGTAGGATGATTAAATGTCTGGTTTAGTAATTAAGATCATTTGCTTTCTTTGAGAAAGTCTCTGTTGAAATAAGCTGTAATAATTTATAACGATGAGACACTAAATTTTCAACTTAGTAAAATTGTAGCTAGGCTTCCCAGGTGGCTGATTGGTAAAGAATGCATTTACCAACGCAGGAGATGCGGATTTGATCCTTGGGTCAGGAAGATCCTCTGGAGAAGGAAATGGCAACCCACTCCAGGATTCTTGCCTGGGAAATTCCATGGACAGAGGCCTGGGAGGCTATGGTCCATGAGGTTGCAAAAGAGTCTGACGCGACTTAGCAACTGAACAACAGCAACAAAATTGTGGCAGCCCCAAAGTAGCAAGGTTCTTGACATTAGAAACTCAGAAAAGCTGAACTCTTAAAGAAACGATCTTTCTTCCATTCTGTAAACATCTTTACATGAAAGCAGGAAGTGAAGTGAAAGTCGCCCAGTCATGTCTGACTCTTTGTGACCCCATGGACTATACAGTCCATGGAATTCTCCAGGCCAGAATACTGGAGTGGGTAGCCTATCCCTTCTCCAGGGAATCTTCCCAACCCAGGGATTGAACCCAGGTCTCCTGCATTGCGGGAGGATTCTTTACTAGCTGAGACACCAGGGAAGCCCTTAAGAATACCGGAGTGGGTAGCTGTTCCCTTCTCCAGGGAATCTTCCCAACCCAGGGATTGAACCCAGGTCTCCTGCGTTGCAGGAGGATTTTTTACCAGCTGAGCCACCAGGGAAGCCCCATGTGAAAGCAGACTTTTAAACAGGCTGCTTATTATGGGAAAAGATGGAAATTTTTATAATTGTAAAATCTGTTTTTATTGCTTAAATTGTAAATAAACTTTATATCATTTACATATAATTTTCTTTTTAGAAAAATCAGTTCCTAAGCCTGGCTGCTCATTAGAATTCTCTAGTGATTTTTTAAAAGGAAATTCCCAATTCTACCCAAAACCTAATCAAAATATCCAAAGTCTGAAAATATTTAAATTAGAAGAAACATTCCAGGTAATTCTCATGTGTATTGAGTTTTGAGCACCAATGATTTGAATTGAAGGCATTAAAAAAGTTTTAATGGGATTGCTTAATGGACAAGGTTGATGAAGTTTACCAAATATTAATATAAAGCAGGAGACATAGCTGAAAAATAGGTGGATAAGCTTAGAATCAGAACATCCTGTGATTGAGCATCTAGTTTTTGTAATATGGCAGGAAAAAGTACAGTTGGGATGTGACTAAACCACCAGGATCTAGAAAAGAAGAGAGAAGCATTAGTGTCTAAGTGGGTGATTATCTGGGACAACCATCTGTGCAGGCATTGGTGGATTCCCAGGCCAAAGGTAAAGGGTGCTGATGTCCTGTGATTGAAGTGGTTTGGTGTCTGGTCTCAACGGGGTGAAACAGATGTGAAATACAGAGTCAAGGCTAATCAGTAAAAGTAACTTCTTGATTGGATATCTAAGAAGTAGCATATTCCTGATTATTAGCTTTATGATTCTATAGTAATCATATGAATTTGAAAATCAAATGAATTTCATTTAAGAATGTAAGAATTGATTGAAATAAAGAGTAAAAATTGTATGAATTTATGTGATATTCAGTAGTAAAATCAATAGATGTTGTTGACTTGAGAAAAAGAATGAAGGAAGAATCAAGGCTTATACCTAGTTTCTGGTTTGGAGAAGTTGAATGAATGGTGGTGCCATTTATAATGACAAGAGTCGTGAAAGAACTAGCAGGTTTGGGGAGTAGATGGCAAAAAACTACTTCAGGGGTGTTGAATGTGAGGTCTGTGAGGATATCAATGGAGGAGTGCAGTAGGTAGGTGAATATTTGTGTCTGGGTGCTTCCCAGGTAGCACTAACGGTGAAGAACCCAGCTGCCAATGCAGGAGACATAAGACACAAGGGTTCCATCCCTGGGTTAGGAAGATCCCTGGGAGGAAGGCATGGCACTCCTCCAGTCCATATGGTCACAGAGAATCAGACTGAAGCTACTTAGCCCGCACACATACACACAAACATGGGTCTGCACCTCAGGGAACAGGGCAGACCAGAAAATTTCATCCACATCTAGAGTGGGTAAAATTTCCAGGGAAAGGTAGAAAATGGGAGTGAGAAAGGGTCTAGGACAGAACTATGCTTAGTGGCCCAGTCGTGTCTGACCCCTTGCGACCCCATGGACTGTAGCCATCCGCTCTGTCCATGGGGATTCTCCAGGCAAGAATACTGGAGGGGGTTGCCATGCCCTTCTTCAGAAGGACAGAAACATCCAGAACTATTTAAGGACAGGGAAGATGAATAGGGGTTCACAAGGAGACTAAGAAGTAGCAAGAGAAATACAATTGCAAAAAGGGAAAAATTATTGGACATTACCTAATAATGGAATGGTGCCAGNCCCCATCTCTTTCCCTTGAAGTGATGGGACCGGATGCCATGATCTTCATTTTCTGAATGTTGAGCTTTAAGCCAACTTTTTCGCTCTCCTCTTTCACTTTCATCAAGAGGCTTTTAAGCTCCTCTTCACTTTCTGCCATAAGGGTGGTGTCATCTGCATATCTGAGGTTTCTTAAATGCTGATTAATGAAAGCAAGGAGAGGACAAAAATGGATAGATATAGGAAAATAAACTTTTCAGAATGGAAGAAATGATTAAGCACAGAGAGATAAACATACTTGGATAATTATGTAACTATAGTTAAAAAAAAAAAAGAATAACACACATCAAGGGAAAAACACATCCAGTTGAAGTTGGAGAGCTTAAAATTTTAATTGAAAGAAACACCAACAAAAAATTTAATTGACTAAATATCAGATATATTGGGAAACTATTCTATTTTTTGTACCTAATTGATACAAAAATTTCAGTGGTAAATGATTGATTATGAAATACTTTTAATAGAGTATTAAATCAGAAATTTTAATAGAGGTGCCAAGATTCAAGCTGTGATTTTCCGAAGAGGTATGCCAGAGCAAGATACCAGTTCTCAAAGAAGATTATTAAAAACCAGTTTGGCAACTCTGAAAATTCTTACCCATGCCAAGGCACTAAAGGGTCACTGTATATGGAGATTGAAGAGGATTTGTGAAGACATATTTTCATAAAGTAGTTGGCATACCCTGAAAATACCTAACCTGCCTACATGGTTCTAAGGTGGGACATATTGACTCTGAGGTTCTGTGGTCTGCTATTTAGATGTTGCTTCAGAAAGCATCAGGACTGGCTGTCAATGAATAGCAAAGGAAGAGAAAACTCTGGCCAGTTCTCCCAGAGATTGTTGGGGCAAAGGATGCTNACCTGCCTACATGGTTCTAAGGTGGGACATATTGACTCTGAGGTTCTGTGGTCTGCTATTTAGATGTTGCTTCAGAAAGCATCAGGACTGGCTGTCAATGAATAGCAAAGGAAGAGAAAACTCTGGCCAGTTCTCCCAGAGATTGTTGGGGCAAAGGATGCTTGAGAGTTCCCTGGGAACCAGATCTGGGCTACCTGTGAAAAGAAGCAGGCCTGGAATTATCTCAGTCGTGTTCAGAAAGGTCTCCTGCAGGCTCAGACAGACCACCAGAAAGAGAATCAAATGGTAGCTGTCCATTCTGAGAGGGTGCCTCTTTAGAACAGACCTCTTTAGAATAGATGCCTGTTCCCATGTCAAGAGAAATGCA
This sequence comes from Neotragus pygmaeus, assembly GCA_006410875.1. Classification (NCBI taxonomy): domain Eukaryota; kingdom Metazoa; phylum Chordata; class Mammalia; order Artiodactyla; family Bovidae; genus Neotragus; species Neotragus pygmaeus. The sequence goes on along the minus strand of SJYV01037222.1, from coordinate 364,392 downwards.
GAGAAGACACTGCAGGGGGTCCATATGAGGAGGAGTCACCCTGAACACCTGTTAGGCCTAGATGCGGCACAGGGTTCATTCTAGAACTTACCTGGCTCACTTCTCTGTGCTCCCTTCCTGTGCACTGATCCTAGAGGAGTAGCATTTGAAGTTAACGAGCTAGGGTGGGAGAAGTGGAAAGCCTAGGCAGGGAACAGAGAACTAGAAAACACTCTAGGTTTCCAGACTGAAGTAATACTGATCTGGGGAAAGGACGAAATATTTTTTATATGATGAAGTTCAGAGTTTTCCTCATTATATATGATTGAGAGTCCTAATTCTGAATTAAGATCAGCTTTTGTGATATATTGGCTTCCCAGTGGCTCAGACGGCAAAGTGTCTGTCTGCAATGCTGGAGACCTGGGTTCGACCCCTGGGTTGGGAAAAACCCCTGGAGAAGGAAATGGCAATCCAATCCAGTACCCTTGCCTGGAAAATCCCATGGACAGAGGAGTCTGGTAGGCTACAGTTCATGGGGTTGCAAAGAGTTGGACGAGACTGAGAGACTTCATTACTTTTGTGATATACAGTGACCACAAGATTATTTGTTATTTGGGAGTGAGGAAATCTGTGTGCAAGAGACATCAGGCTCATAGAATTTAAAGAAACACTTAGAAATAAAAACAAAGTCATAAGAACTTTGTTATGCTTGTTCAATGTAACACATATAAATTTTAACTGTATTAAAATTAGTTACTAAAGCTAAACCTTGAAATGAAGATAAACTGGTAAAATATTTCTAGTATGATAGGAAGAAATGGGACTTCCCAGGTGGCTCATGTAGTAAAGAATCTGCCTGCCAATGCAGGCTTGAGCCTCAGAAGACACAGGTTTGATCCCTGGGTTGAAAAGATCCCCTGGAGAAGGAAATGGCAGTCCATTGCAGTATTCTTGCCAGGATAATCCCATGGACAAAGGAGCCTGGTGGGCTACAGTCCGTGGGGTTGCAAAGAGTCAGACATGACTGAAGTGACTGAGCATGATAGTAAGCAAAGAGATCATATGCCTTTCATATAAAAATTTAATTTGAATTTATAAGAAAAATATCTTGACCACCAACAATAAGTATGTAAGAATTCGGGCAAACAATTAATGCAAGTAGAAATGGATCCAAAAATTGTAAAATTATCTTTTTTGCAATGAAGGAAATATAAAGTAAAGCAAATTATTATACATTTTCATACCTATTAGTAAAAAGAATCACATATGATATGTAATATTAGTTAAGATTGGAGTGGAATAGGTACTCTGCTGAAAGCATTGGTTTAATATATCCCTAAAAACAGTATGACAATAGATACTGCAATACTGTATCACAAGCCATACAAATATCACAACCCATTAGATCAGTAATAGCATTCTTTGACATTTATCTTAAAATAATTCAGTAGAATAAAAAAGGTTTACTGATGAAAGAGTCAGTAAGTAAGTGTTAGTCACTCAGTCGTGCCTGAATCTTTGTGATCCAATGGACTGCAGCCCACTAGGCGCCTCCGTCCTCAGTCCATGAGATTTTCCAGGCAAGGATACTGGACTGGGTTGCCATTTCCTTCTCCAGGGGATCTTCCCAACCCAGGGATGGAACCCGGGTCTCCTGCACTGCAGGCAGATTCTTTACTGACTGAGCCACAAGGGAAGGATGAAAGAGTCCTGTGACCACTATTTATAATACTAAGGATGCAGAGAGAAGGGAAGCTTCAGAGTTCTGAATCAGATGGGGTTTCATGGTCAAATTCTTCCATCTCTCTGTGATTAAGGGCAGTTCACTTAACTTTTCTGAGCTTCAGTGACATCAAGTAAAAATTAAGAGTAAGAAGAATTCTAGCCCTAAAATGATATCCTATGTTTCATTTTTATATTCCTTTTCTCTATCCTTAATAAACATATAGGATTTCTATGCCTTTGTCTGTTAGAACCAGCTAAACTGATGAAGTCAAAAAGATTTCGAAACAGAACCTGAAGAGTAGAATTTGTCTTTCCAAAATTCTACATCATCTTCTCACAGTAAATTTATATATAGTTATTCATTGTAGGTTTTCATATCTTATGTCATTAAAATATATCCTCAACATTTGTAAATATGTTACTTCTTTCCTTACTTGAAAAATAGATTCCTTACTTGAAGGCTAGATTCAAGTTCTAGGTCTTCTATCCACCATGGCGCAAGCTCTCAATTTTTTCAGTAGTCAAGAAAGAAAAGAATACCTTCCCATCTACTTGCACATGGCTTCCCAGGTGGCTCAGTGGTAAAGAATCTGCCTGCCCAGGCAGGAGACATGGGTTGGAAAGGTCCCCTGGAGGAGGAAATGGACACCCGCTACAGTATTTTGCCCGAGAATTCCCATGGAGAGAGGAGCCTGGCAAACTACAGTCCACAGAGTCACAAAAGAGTCAGAAATGACAGAGCTACTAAGCACTCACACATATACTTGTACAGTGTGGTTCTAAAAACAAAATTGAGATGATAAAACATAAAAGTGTTTTAAAATCTTCAAACACCATATAGGTCCTTCATCTCGCCCCAGTTTTCTTTACTCTTCTGACTTTAGAAAAACCCTTTGCCTCTAGAGACTCTTGAAAAAGGAATGACTCAGTATTCATCTGAAAAAAGTGGGTGGACCCTAAGTCTAAGGGAGTGTTTGTGGAACAATCTGGTTAAATTTTCATGTAAAAGTAAGAGTAGTTATGGATACTAAGAAAACCACAATCAGCCAAGATTAACCCATAGTGAAAGATCATTACAAAATCATAGCCTTCTAGCATAAAGTAAACATCTTGGCTAGGCCCACCCCTAACATTACACAGCTGGTCTCAAGACTGAAACTGGATACCTATGTGTCATATCTGAATATTCAATACTTACGTCATGCTGTGCTGTGTGCTCAGTTCAGTTCATTTCAGTCCCTCAGTCGTGTCCGACTCTTTGTGACCCCATGAATTGCAGCACGCCAGGCCTCCCTGTCCATCACCAACTCCTGGAGTTCACTCAAACTCATCATGTCCATCCAGTCGGCGATGCCCTCCAGTCATCTCATTCTCTTTTGTCCCTTCTGCTCCTGTCCCCAATCCCTCCCAGCATCAGGGTCTTTTCCAATGAGTCAACTCTTCGAATCAGGTGGCCAAAGTATTGGAGTTTCAGCCTCAGCATCAGTCCTTCCAATAAACACCCAGGACTGATCTCTTTTAGGATGGACTGGTTGGATCTCCTTGCAGTCGAAGGAACTCTCAAGAGTC